>LR737385.1:1445305-1489757 GCA_902655005.2 Marronus borbonicus
CATACTGGCGCGACGCGCAGGAAAGCCAGCTCTACTAATAAGAATAACTGCAATAAAGTACTCGTAAGTAATTATAATTTTTCTGGGACATTTCGTGTTGTTTATTTTACAAAAGTGACTATAGAGACTATGGTTAATAGAAATGTCCCTCCAACGAAAATATTGTATAAATTGTCATTTAACGTCAGAAATGGAAAAATAATGAAACAATAACTAAATTTGCATATTTCATATCCTTCCTGTTTACAAAGCAATAATTTAAAATTGCATACGAAAACGTATCGGCACGCCTTTTATTTATTTTGTATTTAAACCGTAAAATATTTCGAATCAATATATTGGAAGTGGATAACTTCCAACGTCGTAAAATGAACTGAATGCACGCGAACGTTTTCATTTATCCATTTCGAAGTTATAAAGCTCCTCGCATATGGCATTTTACTTTATATGATAATAGATCAATTACTTTCGTCAGAGCCGACAGACAGCGGCGGCTGAACACCACGGATCCGAATTACTTCCGTAATACGGAATCGTTTTTAGTTATTATACGAGTCTAGTGGGCGACGACTTACCGTGAACCGTAAGAGAAGCCTGCTCCTTAACGCTGCCCACCACATTCTTCGCCTCGCAGATGTAGACGCCCTCGTCGGAGGTTTGTACGGCGTCTATGAGTAACGATTTATCGTCTAGGATTCTCGCCCTGCCTATGGGCATCTTCCCGTCTTCCCTGCGCCATAGGAGGTTCGGGGTCGGATCGCCGTCGACGGCGCAGTGGAATATCACCCGATGGCCGGCCAACGCCACAATATCCTCTGGCTTTTTATTGAAGACCGGTTTTACTGTAACAGAAGAGAGAACGGGGACGTGTTTAATTGGATTTTGTATAGTTCCGATTGTGTTTAGAATGCATGTATGCGGTAAGGGTTAATGTACCTTTCGATTTCTTTGAATAAAGTATCTTATACCTCTTGTTTTCCTATTAGCTTTCTATAGTTTTAAGTTATTACCAGATCTTATCGCTAGTCATATATACATCCTCTAAATGAATTTATTAAAATTTAAATCCTGCATCATCAGAATATGCTTCCCGTGTTCTTCACGTGTTTTAACCAACAGTAGAATTGATTACAAAAAAATATATGAAGACTTGGCTAAGTCTTCATATATTTTTTTTCAAATTTTGACCAATTTTAGATTGCAAAAGAGTCAAAAACTCTTTTTCAATCTAAAATATTGAAAGTTTTCGGAAATGTTATATACGGTGCAAAGCCAAGATGCTTTGCAAAATACCTTTCTTGAATAGAAAGGAGTCAAAAATAGTTAGAGCTGTGCTTTATGCACGATAAATACGCAGCTTCGTTTGGTTGTTTTTGCCCATTGTACCAAAATTACACCCGTTTGCGGTAACAAGTACCGACTTCCGATGGACATTAACTTCACCTCGGAAGCCACGGTCGCTTTTAAATCTGATGGATTTTGGGGTCACCATAAACCAGGACATGGACTGGAAGCCATAATCTACCGAGCTTCGTGAACGTATTTACGTAGTAATTGCTAGAAGTAAAGAGCTTTCAGTATCTGAATCCTGGGGTTAGTTGTAGCGACTTCCTCGCGTCTAACAATAATAATAATTCTTTCAATATTGTCCGGTTTCAACAGCTAAATACCTCGTTATGAACTATTTAGCTTTATTATTAGATTTGGCAGCTTCCATTAGCATTCTTTTCAAAATTAAAAATTAGAAAATTAAAACGTTAACTTTTCAAAGGATCACAATAAATTGAATAACAGGGAAAGTTACTACCCAAGGTGTAGCTTCTATTTACTTGAACACAATTTTATTTTTGCTTTATTATTGTTATTTGGGTTTACCCACAAAACCACGTTAAATTGTTAGTGTCTCAAGTACTTAGAAAACCTAGTAACCAGCGGAGCAGACCAAGTTAACTCATGGCGACCCTGCTAGTTTTATTAAGTTATTACAACATTAGCAAAATTGTATGTGTGATATTTTTGCGCTATTGTATTGATGGTTCACTAGATTTGAGTAACGTTGGAGACCCGCCAGACTCAGTGTTAAAACTAATACTACTTCTACTTCTTGCCAATGGATTGTGTAGGTTCGCCAACCAATAATAAATTGTTAATAATAATATGTAGACATTTAGTCAATAATTAATCGCACTCAAAATTTCATAAAGTTTTCATCTTTGCTGGTCGATTAATGCATCCATAATTAATAAATAATATATCGAATATTCTTACCGTTAGATTTCAACAGATAAAACTCTTCCGATACATTAAATTTAAGTTTGTTTTTCAGGTTGTTGCGTTTTTTCAGATCTTTCATTAGTTTGCTGGTCTTTCCATATGCTTCAAAACCATATTTGTTTCTAATTGATGTGAACGATGATGTTAAACGAGATAGAAAAATATAAATTAGTTAAATAGGAACAGATATGGTTTTGGAACATATCAAACGGCCTTCATCAAATTAATAAAAGATTTGAAGAAATATAACAATCTGAAGTCACGTGGTGTTAAAAGGTTTCATTAAAGGCCATCGAGTTATGCTATTAGAAGGTAATGTAAGGCAACAAAGTTGCATAAGTGAATTGATTGAATTAATCAAAAATAACTATTTAAAAATTATCTATTTTCATGAAAGTTTCTTGTATTCATTATAATTTTATAACATGAAAAATTATTTGCAGACAAGTATGTATGTATACGAATACGTACTTTTGATTCATTCTATGATTCAAATTATATACAGACTGATACATTTTCGACTCTTGTCATGGCGATTTCGCTTTCTATTAAAGATGGGGAGTAGCTTTAAATTTTGTGTTTGCTGTGAACTCGAAAAGAAAGTGGATCTGTGACAAATTAGTATTAAAAAAATATCGAGCAATGCGGTAATTGTGACGAACTGTTTAAGTCAAGAGGTGTCCAAACCGTTGGATTGGAAATAGTTGAGTTGGCCGGCCAGATCTCTTCACGTAAGTCCTCGGGATCAGCTTTTATGGGGAGTTGTTAAAAATAATATTTATAAAATTGAAGGTGATCTCCGGACTGCCGATGTAATTCCTAGAAGAACCATACAGATAGTTCAAAATGCCAGAAAGCGTGTGCATTTGCGCCTTAACGAAAATGGCCAGTTATTTGTAGTTGTTGGTTTATTGCTTTGCTTTCTAATATTATTGCTGTTATTGTTATTTTCACTCATTGCAACAAATAAGGTGTAAAATTCAAATAAATCTTACAAAAATACACCATTCTGGATGCAATTGTTGTTGTTGTATTTCAGTTCTATGAATTATTTTCTTTCTCTTCGTTGGTGTGAGCGCTACTTGAAATGCTCGACTCTTTAGAATTTTGTCACTACCTTATTTTATCTCAAGACGTATTTTTCGTCAATTAGAGCATGTTATAAAAGGTTGAAATTAGAAAAAACACGCTTTCTGACGGTATCAAAATCCAACATGGCGCTGAAAAGAACACATATAAAAATTGAGACTACACCATTAAATAGGTGATCCCTTTGAGAATGTGTTTTACGTTTTTCTTTGCAAGATCAAAGAAATATGCTAGGGTAAAATAAAAAAATTACCATTTTTCGTTTCTTTTAAAACCCCGAATGTCGTTTGTCACAGGTCCATTTTATTTTCGGTTTTTCAATAAACATAAAGCTAAGCAACTTTTTCACATTCATGCCTACCGTTTATTTCCAATAATGACCAGAATACTCATGGTAAGGGTCGACAATCAATCAGCCTGTATATTGAAATGTTATGTTCATGATAAAGATTTTAATTGGTGTTAGTTCATAGAATATTCTTAATAGCAATATGATGTTAATAAGCATCCATTGCATTAGAAACCGTTCTACGTAGTTGTTTAGACGAAGAAAAAGAGCACAAACCAAATAAATGCGTTTACTAATGAGGAATAACACATAAAATATACGAAGCCATTGACACAAATTACTGCTTTCGTTACGTAGATCAATATGTAATAAAATTGATCATCTTAGCTACTAAATTTCTTGAATATCCCACAGGAACTAGTTTCGGTATCCCAATTTTTATATGACTTTATTTATATTGCTTTTAGAACGATTTTTTTCTTCAAGCCAATAAGGAATTACGACAAATAAAATAAACTCTTTCCGAGATAGTATCGATTTGCAAAATATATACGGCAAACCGTGGAGCTACCAACGTAAAATACTGCCGGATAAGCTTAAAATTTTCATCGTCCATCGTAAAATGCTAGAACTACTATATATGTATATACTTTAAGCGAAATAAATAAGAAAACTTGTGCATTTACCGTGGACGGTTAGGGTGACCGCTTGCGTCTCCCTCGAGCCGACAATATTCTGAGCGACGCATTGATAACGACCCTCGTCGTGCTGTCTGACGTCCGATATCATGAGGTTTCCGCCGTCGACTAGACGAAACCTACGGTTATCCACATCCTCCAACGGTTTGCCGTTCTTTTTCCAGTAGATCGTAGGATCCGGATGACCCTTCGGGGCGCTGCACTGGAGCAGAGCCGTTTCGCCCGCGGCGACTTTCGTGTCGGTCGGAACGGTGCGAAAATCGTCACGGAGTACTGAAAGAAAGAAAGCAAAAGGGTCGGTTTTAGAGACGGAGGATCGAAAACTCTCAACTTTCGACGTCGCTTTTTGTATTTAACTTTGTATGCAGTCGAGGTCCGCGTTACTACTACTCTAGCCAAACAACGTAGTCTTTTGTTTTGCTTCTCCCGAATGGTTTTTATGCATTATTCGCTTATTTACTTTGGTCTGTGTTTGTCTTAAGTGGTTCCTCCTATTAAGATAGAATAATGAATTGCAAATAAAAATCAAATAAAAGAAAAGAACTGCCGGTGGAAGTAATTCAGTATTGGCGAAAAGTTTCGCCATTTCCCAAAAACAAAAAGAAAACTGGAAAGCGACCTAACGAAACAAAAGAAAAACCATACAAGAACATATTAGAAGTGGCTTTGTTGTTGTTTCTGAAGAATATGTCGGTAGAAGAACATTTTCAGGTTTATGTCAATACAATCCAACAGCAGAGAAGTCAAATACTCAGTGTTGAGGAAAAGAAACGCCAATCACAAATTTCAAATTGTTTAGAAACGCCATTTTAAAGTCTATAATGTAGGTCAGTGATTGTTTCAGATGAAATAATAGATCGCGTTTAATGTAACTTGCTAATAAAAGTCTTTACAAGTCCTACACATTTATTAAATTTACTGAACGTAGCTATTGAAAAAGATTATTAAAGAGAACTGAAATTCATTCGTTCGGTTCCTTTATTAAACAATAATTAATTCGAAACAATTGTTTCGAGAATTCGTACATTTCCATTGTTAACCTGACGATCGAAAGAATAATGTACGAATTCCCGAAACAATAGTCCCGAATTAATCATAATAATATTTTTTGTGGTGGGGAGTATGTCGATACTTCTGTGTTTGCCACGTTACCTCACGGTTCTTGCTATCATTATTTATATCAGTCGATAAATAGAAACTGTTTCTTACTTACTAAAAATAATACTAAAAAGAGTCCATTATTATTGTTCTTGAGGTATAAATGCACGGAGAAAAATATACAATTAAAATAAGAGTATAATGTATGACATATCTGATAGCAACACACTGTTAAATTTAGTTATAATTTTTGCTAGAGCAACAAGATATTTCATCGGAATAAACGTGTTGTAGTTCTTAGTATAAATTGTTGTTGATACAGTAGAGAATGTGTAGATTGTTAAACTGTATAAGATAAAACTAGATAGAAACCTTGCAGGTTTAACGACTCCATACTATCTACTTTCAACAACTCCAGACTGACTACAATGCATATTGTAATTAGTCTAAACTTCTAAAAAAGGCTACATTTTACGCTTTTAAACTAGACTTGGTGTAGTTTTTGTTCGAAATAATTATGTGCCTAGCGATACAGCAATTAGGAGTCGAATTAAGTAAAATTTGAGCGCAGTGGTTGTATTATTGATATCAAGAGATTATTACGAGAACGTAATGTGCGTTCAGTTGGGCGGCGGAATGAAAGTGTGACTGAGAGTCCAGGCTTCATCGGTCACAGCAACTGAGCATTTCAAAATCGTCCCTGCAACGAGCTATAACAAAAGATCTTCGTCTACAGCCATATAAGGTTCAATTGATCCAAGAACTGGAGTCTATGGACTCTCAAAACCACCGTGCGTTTGTCGATTGGATCTTAGAGCAGACACCAGTTGATAACGAATCATATTCAGCGATGAGGCCCATTTGGTGGTTACTTTAGTAAACAATACTGTCGATTTTGGGAACGCAAAAATCGTAGAGAGATTATGGAGAAATCACTGTATCCTCGTCGTGTGACCGTTTGGTGTGGATTTTCGTCCCAAGGTGTGCTTCGCCTTACTTTTTTGAAAATGGGAAGGAAACAGCAACTATTAATGGTGAACGATATTGTCAGATGTTGACTAATTTTATGGCTTCTTTTGGAAGGTGTGGACCTCAAGAACCTTTTCTTCGAACAAGACGCTGTTAGTTAATACACTCTCAGAGAAACTAGAAACTTATTACACGAAAGATTTCCCCCAAATTTCAAATGGTGACATGGGTTGGCCATCAGGATCGTGCGATTTAGTACCTTTTCTTTTGGAGTTTTCGTAAGCATCAAGTCTACGCAAATAATCCACAGATAACTGGTGATTACAAAATAATATTCATACGGTTATTAGCGAAATTAATTTGAATATGTGCAACGAAGTAATTGAAAATTTCGAAAAAAGAATTATCATATGTAGAAGAAGTCGCGGAGGACATTTATTAGATATCGTTTTATGCATAATCTTTGAAGTTTCTACTTTATATTGCCTAATTATGATCAGGGCTGCTTCTTAGCAGCAAAAATTGCAAAGGTAGCGAATTAAATCAAAAAAAAGTTGGTTCCCTAGTTTAAAGTTGTCAGTTGAACTTATAATAATTTTTTTATTAAGACGGAAATAATTGTTATTGCATAACTCATTATATTTACTCAATTTCAAGCATATTATATCAATCGACTCGAAATTGAAGCACGTCAAAACAAATTCATTCGTAGCCGTGTCATTTTTGTAAAATATCCGTATCATAAATAATCCGGGACTAAAACTAAAGTAATTCCCGTAAAGTAAACAGTTAGAAGTACACGTCTAAACGACTGTAAAAAGAACGAAGGAAACAATATTTCAATTTTCCTGTATTTTTAGATCCGATGTATAAACAAATTATACCGCGCTTGTAGAGTAGTACCGCTAGAGGTAGTAGGCATCCATTAAATATTTTACAAGACAAATTGTCAAGGGATAATGGAACATCATTAAGCGTGAGTATGCATCTATATCCGTGTAGATAGGTTGTCCTTTATCTACCTAACACTGGTTCGACTTCACGTAGAATATGTGTTGACTTGTTTGATAGATGCTGTTTAAATTGCGTATATAGGTACGCTTTATAAAAGATGTGTATATTAGAATGTTTTATTGATATATGTTAAATTTGTTGTTGAAATATGTTAAATTGGCGTATTTCAATTTACTTTTTTATTATAAAATTCAAAGCTTATGTAAATATTTTAATAGGCGAAAAGATGAAAGAGTTAGCAGAATTATTTAATTTGATTAAACAAAAATGAAATTTATTCAAGAGCGTAGCTTTTGTAGATGAACACTTTATTCATCGTTGATGTTGTGAAGTAATCGCAGTGGCTGTTATTCCAACATATATTTTAATATTAGGTTTTAGTAATAATAAGAACGGTACGAAACCGCTATAGGATAATGAATAAATCCAAAGATTATAATGACTGGAACGAAACAAAACTTCTGCGGCCTTTTAGTGGGCATACCGACAACAACAATTGGCGTTCCTGGCCAATTTTGTATTTCGATATGTTATTTTTGGCGAATTATGGTATACGTTTTTTTTTCATTTTCTACTCTTCTAGTTCTTTTCCTGGAAGTTTCCGTTTAAAGAATGGTCTTTTGAAAGCTGTATCCGCGGATAAAATTAAAGTATTAATGCGAATGTAGGAATAGGTAAATTGATGCCATTTATAAATCCTCCAGCTTAAGAATGCTTTCTTTTCGTAGCGTTATCATCAATTCAATGGACCATTAAGCCTTGGATTGAAATTTGCTTAACAATGAGGAGGTATTTCGTTTATTCAAAAAAAATTACATTATATGGAGGATGTCTATATTACCGTATTTAGCCTTGAATGCTTCTAACAAATGTGTATGCAAAATTTACTTATGTTTTAACATAAGTACTAAATATTGTAGTACTTTGCAAAAATTGTACCGTTTGCAGCATGCCAGTATATCCACCATAAGCGTCGAAATACGTGTTTACGTTCATAGCCAAAGTTGCCATGCTTTCAAGCCATTCTATAGTTGATTGTGTAGCGCACAGAGAACGCAAGCTAACAACAAATTTTAATTAAATCAAGATAAAACAAAGTGTGGGGTTGTTACAAAGTAAGGGATACACTTTTACACACACCTTTGGGAAATTAAATAATTGCAAGTAGGAATTGAATCCAAGTAGCTATAATAATAATGAGATTTCAGTATATTTATAGGCCTTTTCGGAAACTTCGTTTGGGTAGGGGATCGGCATTTTAAAATCACGTGACCAAGTTAATTTGACTGACTATGAAACTGATAGTGAAGTTGTGAAATGTTTAAGTGTTGATATAGTAACTAAAAAACGGAATAAGCTAAGAAATTGTATTAAAAATTATGAAGTAGTTGCGACATATGTATATAGCTTATCAGCTCAATTTAGCTATTTTAGTTATATAATTAGCAATATTCGTATTTGAGGATTCCAAAAGAAAGACACTTTGCTCTTTATTAACTTAATTGGGAAATTAATTCGAATTTCAAAGTTACAACAATAAAGGTGTCCGTTTAAGGCATAGTGCAGATAGACCATTAATTAAACGATTTCTTTACGATAACCTTGCATATCTATTTTTCAACATCTCAGCAAACCACAAAAAATGAGCGTAAACAATAGCCAGAAATAAATCAAAGGAACAACTTCATCTAAACTCTTAAGTGCTACAATTCAAGAAAATTTAAAATGAGAAAAAAATAGGAAGGATCCCATAACTAAAAGTCTTAGAGGATTAAGAGATATTCTGAAATTTAGTAATACACTACGTAGAAGCATGGTCAAAGATGTAGCTGAAGCCACCCTTCAGGAAATTTTCATTCACCGAGAAACAAATAATCCGATGTATATGTATATGTAAAATTTACGTATAGAACTTTTTTATTGATCACAAAATATTCTCAAGGCGCTTGAAATTGCCTGTTATACGTGTAAGATTACAGTCCCATTACTTTTAGGAAGTAATAGCGAATAAGGCCAACTTTCAGGCGAAACATACACGCGAATCAACATTGTCTTGCAATTATGGCTAAAAGTCAGTCATTCACAAAGATCTAAATTTCGAAAAGCACTTTTGTAAAGAAATACCTGAAAAAGCCAATTTCTGGAGCTACAGAAAAGTTCAAGTTGCAGAAAAATATTTTTGGTAACCTCTGTGAAAAATTCAGAATGTGGGGTGCGGCTGCACCCATGTATACTAGCGGGAAGAGCTATGCATTGTTCTTCTCAATGATTTACAACAGAATAATTGCAAGGAACACAAGTTTATTGTAACAAACGTTACAACTAAAGCAAAATACGTTGAGTTTTGTGAAATGTGCACCACTCTTGTTTCCTACAATATTGTTTCATTAATTCCTATAACTAGCTGTAGTGGCATCTGCTACAATTGTATAAGTAATTCCAAATTTTTTTTGTGAACGTAAATTCTGATATTGCTCGATATACAATGTGCATTTATTGTTTTCGTAAAACATCCTGATAAGCAACCCTATCCATTCAAGAACAACGCTGTTCAACAACAATAATTCTTTATTTAGATTGCGGTGGTCCGCAGGTTTCCTGGGTGGCATATCGCTTTAGGATATCTAATTTGAATTTTTTATTGCGAACATCGATACTCTCGCGACATATGCTTCTCGGTTCGTAGTCGAGCGCTTATTGAATTTACTTGTTAAATCATAAAATCGTTTCGCCTACTCGTCGCGTCCCGTTTTGTTCGTCGTTCGCGAGCGACATCTGCAGATGTTGAATGTATTTGTTCTTATTCTGCTCCGTTTATGTGCAGCCGTGGTGATTTGTCTGATTTTATTGCCTACGTCTTCCTTTGGTCCATATATGCGATTCAAGTGCACGTCTATCTTACTTACTCAAGTTCGGATTATATAATTAGACGAAAGAAATTCGCCAGATTAAAATAACACGCGCTATGAATGCGAAAGTTGATGGTTGACGTGGAAGATGAATGTTTAGTGGACGTACTTATAGAAGACGTGTATATTATATGGCAGCGAAAGGAAGAAGAAAATAAAACGAAAAGACAAGTCGAAGAATGACAACGGTTCTTATTGTTAGAGCTGAGCTTACAACGTCAGGCGGCTGATTGATGGTGGCCAGTTGGTGAAGAAGTATGCACATATGTAGGTGGTTAAATGCGAAATCTCAGATTTTAATTCTCCGTAACTGACTTTAAAAGCTGTTTGTTGGCGTGTTTTTACAAAGGGAAAGATTCCTTATGTTGACTTAACAAAGTAGAGAATACGCATGAAAAATACGGCGATTTGTTTTAACAATCGGTTCAGCCGACTCATTTTAACAATAAAAACATGTAGTTTCATTAATTTCAATTTACAAAAATAGAGATTAAGAACTCCACAAAATATACCTAAAAACAATAACTTAAAAACATTGTCGCTAATGCAATTATTCATGGTATTCGGGGAATTACTCACGGCAAAGGATACCGCCGGGTAGGCAGAAATATATCCGTTGGTTAGCGTTTTCTCTCCTCTCATTGCTTTTGCCACGAAGGATTCCACTAATACCATTTGGTAGATACATCAGCCGCATTATTTTGGAAACCCCGAGGAATCCATTACATGTGCAGCTACCCAGACAACTCATGTACGACGCCCTCTCTAATTTAGCAGTCGAAGAATTGCTCGGGAGTTAGTTGTGGAACTGTATCTGCTTTTTGTAGCTGCTTCTCAGACGACAGGCGCGTGTATTACTTGGCATTAGATGAGGCTGAGAGATGTCGTTCTCGAAGGAGAGCTATATAAGTCGAGAGGCAAATAGCGATGATACGCTCGGAACAATGCCAATGATGCTGGGTGGGCAGAAACATGTTCGTAGGTTAGCGTTTTTTCCTCTCACATTGCTTTTGCCGTTAGTGATTCTGCCAATACCATGGGTACCATGTTAAACATAGGTAATTTGAACATGAACATATAAGATCGTAGAGAACGATGATAATAAGCGTCGAGCTTAGTCCAAGAGTCCAAGAACTGCTCGGGGGATGACTTGGGGAATAGTACCTGGCTTGTGTCGCTTCTTTCTAAACGGCACGTATGTGCTTCTTGGTCGTTTCAAAATGTTGTGGCATTAACTGTGAGGCAATAGCGATACAAAGTAGAATTAAAATACTTTCGGAACTACACTGATGACGCCGGGTAGTATCCTTACATGGCGTTTGCCATAAATGATGACTATGAGAAAGCTATTTTAGCATTATTTTTTTTGGTTATAATTTAAGAACGTTAAACGCATTTGAAATTCAGTTGATGAAGCAAAAACAGATCCGTTTCGATTATAGACCTTGCAATATAGAATTAATTAGTTTTTTCAGCGAAAAAAAAAAAATCCTACAATATCATAATAAACATCCAGCAATAATAATCGAAGCCATAGATAGTTATCGCTATCGAAAGGCTGCTAAAGATATTATTCGTTCGCAATTAACGTTTGCCAAGTACGACCGCCTGGCAAATGTAATTACACGGCTATCTAACTCCAACATCGAACGCTATATTACGTTATTGAGTCGTCTATTATTTAACATCACAATGAACGTCGAAATGGAAAAATGTTAAGACAATGGTAATAATCCGACGTTGGTAGTGGCGAGGAATTGATTACGTTGAAGGTAGTGGATTAATTAAATACGGCTTTGCTCGAAGAACGACCGAGTAGCAATTATAATAGACGAAGAGATGGACGAAATTGATTGCTTTTCATCGAAAAATAACACTTCCATTTAATGAGTTTGGTAAGGGAAAACGAAGTTATAATGACTGTTCCTAATTGAAGTGGCGAAATTTAGTTATAGCCACTATTGTTAACTAACGTCCCTACTAATTTACTATTTCTAAATTATTCATAAGCTCTAACTTTCTTGAAATGATTTTCTGAAGCTTGAATGGATTCGTCTAAAAGCAAACATTTTCGTGCCCAGTAAATTCTAATAATGCAAAATAATACGTAAATTAATATAAGACCCAAAAAATGGCATCAGATAAACGAAGAGAAAAACAAATGCATGGAAATCAAAAAAAAACAGAAGGAAAAACGCTTGAGGTCCATCTCATAGACAATAGGGAAGGTTTAGATCTCAAAGAACGATACTACATGTATTTGGGAAACAATATATGGAGAAACAGAAATTGATATAGGATAAGAGGATTAAGCATAATAAGAAAATTTACTGGAAAAAACGAGGCACACACTAACTTGATACGACGCTTATACCATTGGCAGAAAAGTTCAAAGGAAACAAAAGACAGCCGGGGAACGAAAAATATTACCAAGAATATTTCATGGGAAAAAAACGGTTGGAAGAGGTAGGATACGGAATATACACGCGAAACCGTCTATAATACAGTTTGTAAGGGCGCGTCAATTACAGTGACTTAGCCCTTGGACTGACTTGAAAACTTCTGCATTATTGCCCACAATGCAGGGAAGAAGAGAACTGGTATTGATTTTTGAAGCCAAAACTCTTAGCAATCATTTTTTAAGTTTACTTTGAGGTTGTCGTTAGTTGTGAGTGTTACGAGTTCCTCTACTACACTTATGTACGCGAGCGTGGACGAAGTTTATATTTTTCTCTTCTTTTCACACGCGAACAAGAACAAAAAGACAAAATTCGAAACGCATCCGGTTGTGTACGAACTCATAAATGTAGCTGAGTGAACGTATGTAAATGAATATCTTCGAACCCTACTTGTCACCGTCAATCTATTCTAAACTAAACGAAGATCGCCGCACCTCTTGACTGCTTCAACGCCCCCCATTTGGAAGGTTCCAGCGCCTACTGGGGGGCGGTATCGCCCCCGTTGGGAATCTATGAACTAGACTTTCCGTCTGCAAGTGTAAGGGACTTCTTTAGAAGAAGGAAAACTTCGACAGCATTCGCCTAAACTATGCCAGAGGCGAAACTAACTTCGTGAGAAGCAGTTGTTCGCGGTAACGCAACATGTAAACCCTGTCGGAAATTCACATTGATCGTCCCCTTTTTGAAAGAATGATTCCCTTCGTCGATTCTCTTATTTATTTAATATAATACAGAGTACAACATAATTGCTTAAAGATAAAAATATGAACAAAATGCCGATCAATCGCTGGTGCTTATTCGGCCATCGACCCCTTGATCATCAATAACACCATTTAAAACTCCATTGAGACCTCCTAGGGATCTTTGCTATTGACCCTGTTGGAAGCCCTTGGTACAAACAGTTGGATGGAGCGAAACACGGAGCAATTCTAAACTAGAAAGGGTTGTAATTGCAGAAGAAATAAACATTATTTATGAAGCATAAACTATAAAGATAAGTTTAGAGGGAAATAAAATCAAAAAAGGATTTCTTTCATTAAATGTTTTAATTGTAAAAAAATTACAATTTAATTTAATCTCTCATTTGTTTCGTGGTGTAAAAATACAGTGTTGCAATAAGCAGTTCTGTTATAAATAATCGTTTACTTGAAAAATTGCCGCGTCGAGCGTAAAAACTAATGTACGTAATGTGTGGCACTTTGCGGTCGGCATTACGGTTGCTCGCAACGTAGCCAACCCTGAAAACTGTGTTTTCCGCTCGCCAATAAACAGTCGACAAAAATATAATTACCGACATTATAAACACATACACACGCGCGACCACATGCAATCGTATAAAATTAACAGGAGAGATGGCTATCGTAAAACGAAAGGGTTATTTTGTACGGCGTGCCCGGCAATTAATTCGACCCGAAATATAAAAGTTATACGAGCTTTTTTCTGGTTCGTTGAGCGTGAGGTGAAATAATACGAAGTTAGCCACCCACCATGGCGCAACACCAACGTGGGGAGGAAATTGAAGGAAACGAATTAGAGAAGCCTGGGTAGATTTATAATGACCTATTGATATCTTACGAATAATTTCTGAAGATAATTGGAAAAATTTTATTAATGGTAGTACAAGTGAGAACATTATAAGATTTAAGTTAAGTTAAGATTTAAGTACACATTCCTCTCCGAGGGTTGGCCTAAGGTCCTAGGGCCCTTCAGACCTCCAAGAAGCGCTTCATTTCTCGTCGCCAGAGATTTGTTTACAAAGTAATGCTCTAAGAATATCCTAGGTTTCCTTCAATGCTTAGGTAAAGATTGTATACGCCTTTTACTGTAACCGATGCTGGATTCGAGCCCGGACCTATCTACTACAACCAAGTAGAGGCTTATTTGTTAATTCTGATGTAATTAAGGTATTGGCTTTACTTTTTGGAGGCAAATAGTTCTGTGCTTCAATCAACACATTTTCTAATATTAACACTTACTTTGGTTCATCGGTACCTGCAGCCTTGAATTCAAAGCAAGCTCTCCCAGTTGCATCACAAGAGATGGTATTTGCTACCACCTTAGCTATCTATTATTGTACTGCTAAAAGACATATTTTCCCTGCTTTTAGTAAACCTAGCGTGGTTTTCTTGGTTATTTTTATTGTGAACGGCTATAATTTCCACTGCTAAAGTGTCAATGTAATTAAGCATCATTAACTCGTGTATAACTTTACAAACTTACAAATGCTGCAAAAAAGCTTCCTTATTTCACATATGTCAATATATAATAATATAATCCTTGTAGCACCCACGCTCTAAAGATAATCGGCCAGAAGAAGGAATTTTGTTTTAGAAGCCGAGCTTTCAACCACTAGAGGGACCTTTGCTTCGGATAGGTTGATAAGCTGAAGTCACCGGTTGAGATTGGTGGCGCTGATGAAAAATTACCATCTGTGGGGAACTCGTATGATTTCTAATTTACTCGTGGGAATTATTTAGATCCTTTGCTAACCTCAAAAAAAATGTATTCCTTCAGAAGGCTTTTCTGTAAACGCATAAGAGAATCAAACTACGGGGAGTTACATGTCGACTGCACTTCTTCATATGGCGGTTACGCATGGATACTATTTGCAAGGTATACCAAGCGTTTATGAACACGAGAAAAGTGTATTGTGTCTTGCTTATATACATCCTAATTATATTTTCGTAAGCCGTTTATTGCTACTTTTAAACGTTACGATCGACCATAACATTTACCCGTAGAATTTTCTGCACTTTAAATGTCGTATTTGTATGCATCACGGTAACTTTCCATGTAATTTTTACACACGTCTGCGGTGGACCACCGTCGCGACCGAAGTACTCGACGAGTGAGCACTGAACAAATGAAGGTAGTAGCTGTTAGCTGCTGCAGCAACGGCAGCAGCGAATACAGCGCACAATGCCAAAGATAGAACCACAAGGGCATTAAGGCTCGTGAATGAATGCAGTGTTCGCTAATAATATAAAAACTCCTCTGTGTAGAATCCAGTACTGTGTCTATGTGTGCGCACGATTCGAGTTGATATGTTCCTGTCTATCTATGTGCATGCAACTTTATTTCCTTTTATCCGGGACCTGTCTACCACAGCATAGCACACCACATACAGCCGAGAGACCTCTTTATATGCCGTGCATGTGTTATCTTAAATGTTTTTAATGTGAAACATGTAGGTTTACAAGAGCTTACATCCTCGAATGTAAAATATGCTTTATTAATGTTATGGATTGCAGAGAGCAAAAACATGTCAGTAAACACAAAGCGATCGTCTTACATTACCGGTTTTCGCTTTTTGCATTGTGCGCTCGCTGGACTGTACACGGACATGTATAGTATGGCTATCTTGTGTACGATTGTGCTTGTTATATGTCTGTATGATCACGCTCTTTATTCTGAACGCTGCCTATTCATAAAGTATCGTTTTCACACACCATGTTTTCATGTTGTAGTGGTCTATTTTTAAGAGTTATAAAATCCAATATATTAAGTTATTAAGAGCGATCTTTTAGGTATTGTATCTTTGGAAATAGGAGAAGAATTAATCAGAATAAAAAATGATTAATGCCCAATTTCAAGGTACCTTTAAATTTTGAACTTTAACCAATTAACTAACTAAGGTTAAAATGTACCCTAGATCTAAAGTGACATAATTTCATTATGAGACTGGTCGCTAATGTAATAATTGCTAGTTATCACTTAGCTTTAACCCTTTCGAGCCTATTGGGTCATATGTAACCCAGCAACATACCTCTATGCAAAACATGTTTCACTCCTTTCCATTTAAAATGATATACTACATTTGATTTTTTTTTCAATAAAGTTGCATTTCGACGACTAATGGGTTATATTTTTCCCACTAAAAAAGTCTGACTGGGATATATATGTCCCATACAAAATGGCGGACTTTTTTTTCGAATAACATTTTAAGGTGTTTATTTCACTTACCTTCATCTTGTTGTTGTTTAAAAAAATTACAATCTAATCAGGATTTAATAATAAAAAATCCGGCTCGAAAGGGTTAAAGCTGTTTTTCGGCGTGATAAGTATGTAAGAAAAAAACCGTTGTAATAGAACGTAGTAACACGAAATCTTTCTACACTATACAATAATAATGCTCAGAATATCTATATTTGTTATGAAATAAGGAAAACAACGAACACCCCACTCTGAGAGCCAACAGCTCTAGGGTTCGAACCCGGGGGCTGAAGACTAATAAAGAATTAACAAAAAAACATTTTTAACTCAAACGGGGATTCTATAGAATTAATGAAGCCGGTATAAAAACTATGAAATTGAAATTTTGAAGACACTTCTTTCGAATTATGACCAGGTTTCATCAAAAACCATTTTCTCAATTTCTCAAGCGGCTATTATCGCCGTTTTAGCAGGCATTTTTAAACATGTCTTGAATTTCAACCTTCAAGGGGAAGTAATGCTTACGTGGGAGCTTTTGTCAAATGTAAGAAGCTTTTCAGGAAAAATCAATCTCTGGCGTAATGATATTAACAATGACTGGTTTTCCAAATTTGAAAATATCGAGCAGTAATAATGAGATTGACGCCAACTAATATAAGATTTTCACAAAAGATCTTAAAGCAGAATTTGAGAGCAGATTTATCGACTTAAAAAAATCGAGAATCTGGTAGATATATTTTCTGGAGTCTAATGGTGAATGGAACAGTGAAGCTACAAACGTTTTCGGAAAGAGAGTTTAAAAAGCAAGGTTTCCTGCCAAGAAATCTGGATAAAATTTGTCTCTTGTGATAAATACCTAAAACTCAGAAATTTAACTGTGTACAATATTTGGCTAATACGGCCGGCTAATAATATGTGAGGCGGCGTTCTCAAAGATGAACTACGTTAAAAATAAATTTTGATATTGACTCACCAGCGACTATCTACAAGACTTAATAGCAATAAGTTGCACAAAATTAACTCAAGACTTCAGACGGCTAGCTCAAAGTAAAAAGATACAAACTTTCGCATTAAATTACAAATAATGTTGCACTGTTGCCTGTTTGATATTTTAATTAAATTTTAATATCTAAAGGTTGGTTTTACCACCTACGGGACTGCCAGAGCCTTGTAAATTTTTTTAACGGACCACAATAAAACTAATTGCTGACACTGAGCCTAACATGTATAAAATATAAATTATACAAAAATGACTAATACGTTAACCTAAAATACTTTCTCAGAGGCACTTAACACTTTCCTGAATTAAAATTTCTCCTGAAGTTTACAACTAAGTGATGCCGATCATTTTAAACACGCATTAATATTCAAAAACGGATATTACTTCTCGAGTCCAGTCTACTTTTGTTCATTAACCTAATATTCGATGCTAGACAATTACGCTCCCGCCATAAAAAGTATTGTGTCGGTCGACTTAATCTTTTTAAATGGGAGCTCCTAATTGCTTTCGAAATGTGTTAATTGCTTGCTTCCAAGTTAACCACAAACAATGGCACCTGTCTGTATGAGTTACTCATTCGGAACAATAGTACACGATTGCTTTAATTGGAAGTGATTGTAAGAGTAAGAAGCCGCTTTTCCTATTATAACGGGGTAATTATATTTCTCAGCTGCTACCCTCATGTGGTAGATTAGATGTGAATTTCATTCCGGTTGATTTATTTAGATAGGGTGATAAGTGATAACTTTATCATATTTTAAGGCGTTGTTTTGATTTTAAATTAACCTTAGTCTTAAGGTGTATTCTGGAATGTGCTACGCTCCAATAATTCTAATGCGCCTAGTTTTATGATTTAAGTATAAAAAAATGTTTTACATACCGTTCTACATCGTATAATAATGGAATCATGCCAAAGCGAAATGATTACAAATGGTCTGCCAGGGTAGAGACCATAAATTTTATTTTTCGACACGAAAACGTACATTATAATAACTTTCGACAGTTGTAGTTGTAGTAAAATGGCGGATTAAATCGAATTTTATACACATTTTATTTTTAAAAATTCAGCTACTTTTTTGGTGCTTTGGTAATAATGTTAAAATCATAACTACAATGCTGTATAAAATAAAATATATATAAAAAGAGACATATGCAGGGAGTGGCTTACATTCGAATTTGCACGAACATTTGAAAAGTGAGAAAAAGATCTGTCGCATGACTTGATCCTAGCATAAGAAGAGGCTCGCGTCAATTGGTCTAAAGAAATGTTGAAAAAATTCGTCAGAGGAACTTCAAAATCAGCATGCAACATCGTAACAGGTGACGAATGTACTCGTACGTGCAGAAAATCAACTATTCGGGTGTTCAACCGAATCCCAACAAAGGCTGTTCGTTTGTGAAGCACTTTCTAGAAAGTACTGGGCATGTTGCTAGTATTACTTTGGACGATGAAAAACAATTAAGGGTGCTTGGTATACCGTAATTTATTTGCCAGAAGTCATCGATGAAATCTTGAGGAAATACCAGCTCTCACACGGCAAGTCAAACAATTGATTATTTGAAGGAGGAAATAACATCTCATTGCTCGTATTCACTTGAGTTATTATTGCCTAACGACTTCTCTTGTTTCCGAATGTCAAACAAAAGATGCGTGGACAGCGATTTTACCAGCTCAAGAAGCTGTTGAAACCTTCAAAAACCATGTTTCGAAAGTACCACCTTCTGAGTGGAGAAAATGTTTCGAGAATTAATTTGAACGTATGGAAGAATGTATGAATCTTAATGCCAAATGTTATGAAAAACAATGAAAGGATTTCTACCAATTTTTTAGTAATTCTGTAAAGATTTTAAAGGTACCCCCTCGTACAAGCATTAAATGAATAAATGAATAGTGCTAATATTTTAGCATTAGTTGTGCATGCAGATAAACAGGGTTATAGCTTAAAAAATATAGTGTTTAGTTTCCTAGAACACTAAAAAATTCGTTGATGTAACAACACTGTAGAGTACAAACATTTTAAGTACATTTTTAATCTTACGCATGGGAAGCTTTTTGACATCTGAAGAAAGTGGATTATACAGTTCGAACATTCGAGTGTTGTATGTATTCCAATAACAATAATAATAGCTTTAAACTTTTATTGAGTGCAATGATACAAACAAAGTTCTATAAACAACTCCGAAATTCATTTAACCATTTCATCAAACTATATATCCGTTAAATACTTCTCAGCACAATGACAATGTTGCTGCGAAGCGGCTAGATTGCCTTGGGATAATCGATCCTATTTCTTATTAATTTGTTCAACAAGTTTACTGAAGGCTTTTTGATTCTAGAAAGTACCTATCATTTCTCTTAGTAAGTACCAGTATTTTTGTACATGGTATGCTTTAAAAATTTGCGTTGCACGCCTTCCACCTTCAGCTAATAACAAGAGTAGCAGGGATACCAGAGAAAGTAAATAAGTAATGAAATACTCTAGTAGTCAGTGAGTCAGAGAGTAGTACAGGGTCTTAAGAACTGCCGAATCATGAAGCTCCTTTGAACTCTTATATTACATAACCAAACATTGTCTTGGCAGATCGACATATTTCATCAACGTGTGGAATAAGCGTAAGACTTCATCAGGACCTTGTGTTGATCGTTGCGTGAAAGTATCTGGTCTGATGCATAGTACTGGAGTGATCTTCTTTGTATAACATGTTGTGCAGGATTTTTCAATATTTAAATAGGGATTGTCTGCTCTACACAAGCCATTTACAGGCGGATACAATCCTCCAGACAATTGATACAAGATCACCTGTGTTTGCCTATATATCACACGTTGAAGGTTGTGCAATGTATGTCAGTTGTCTGTAGTAACTGTTCATCTTAGCAAAGAAGGTTACGATGTCAGCGGTCTAACCTTCATCACAACGAAAGAAGGATTTCCTGTTATTATGGTTTTGCACTTACTGTTAACATAATTGCAACATGCAGACAGTAGGAATATGCTAGAAGATAAACAAAGCAATTGTGAACCGGAATGAAGCATTTTTAATCGTTTACACCTCATAAAATTATCAGGGATCTCCGGTAGAACAAATATATTACTTTTGCAATAAATCGCCAAGAAACAATAAGAACAGCGGCGGTCCTAGGTTTGATCTCTGTGGCACACCAGAAATAGATTTGAACTCGAATGTTGTAATAGACAAAATACTTCCTCCCTGATGCATAAAGCAAATGCCCTATTAAAATCCATCTGACTACCGCAATAAGTAGCTCTACTGGATGTTCAAAGACCTTTGATAAACTACTTACTTAAGGGTTTATGAGATATCCACGCCATATTTTCTTTCCACTGATTAAATCCTACGCATACAAAGTCAACATGGATCGTTTAAGAAAAACAATATTTTTAGCTGGTGTCGGTATATATTTATTTTGATCTCAATCTATTTTGAAATATGTTACACTATAAGGTTTTTAACTTATTGTAGCTCTATAACTGGAGATACTGTAGGTCATGAGATAAGTGTAGTTTATTCCATAGTAGATAAATAAAAGTATTGTTCAAATTTTGTTTTTTGGCCAAACGAACTTAGTTTATTAAATAAATAAGACACCAGATATATTTTTACTGTTATCTTTCTTCGTATGAGAAATTTGAATGAATCACATCATAAACTACGAAAACAAAATATTTCGCAAATTATATGGATTACAACGTACTAAAACAAAAACATCCCGACATATTTATTAACGCAGTAGAGCAAGCTGTTAAGCGCTTTTTTTATCGTGGCGAATAGCAGCAACAACGTCGTTGTTTTCCGGACTGTATGAAATTGCGTCTAGTTTTCCTCCGGAACTTTAAAAGTCAACACATAAAATTTTATGGCGCACGAAAAAATGGCCGTGAAAACTTCGACGTCGACTATTTTATGCGTTCTTTTGCTCTCTACCAAATCGCGTTATTGAGGGGAAAATTTGCATTTTTTCATTTATTTCGGTCTCCATTCCTATTGTTACGATAAAACGTCTTTAAAAAAGCGAAAGCTATGAATATTTGAATGCTGAAAGCCTCAGTAAATGTTGTACTATTTAGATGTACTGGAAAAAATTCCAAGTATACTTTGTGTGTAAACAGAATGAAGTTAAACTAATGATTCGAACACGGCAACATATTAATACACACGTAATAACACGTTGTATAAGTCGACGAATCGCTCTAACGGTTATATAATTTAATGAACCGTCTCTAAATCTTAATCCGGCGTTAAATTTACCCGTAAAATACCGGTTGAACAAATTCGGTCCGATAACAAATTGTGCGTGTAATTTGCTTGTATACAATGCCGGCTTCTCTTTAAATGAACCAAGTAATTGGATTAGATAAACGGCTCATGCGTTTTCTTTGAGAAATTGTTTCGTTTGCAACTAATCTTTATAGAGAGGAAATAGGGAAAAAGAGATTTGCAATTCATATAATTCACGCAATAAGTGATCTTTATGTTTCTAAAAAAAGGCAAGAAGTAAATAAGTACAGCTTTAATCAATAAAAGGGAACACTTCAAACTTCGTAAAATTGAAAACTTTATTAAAATATCTTTATTGTTATTGCGAATATTGTTAATATTGTTAATTGCTCTCAGGCTTTAATGACTGTCTGCATACGTTTAGATCAATTTTTCCTAATGCGTGCTCGATCAAATTTAGGCCTGGAGATTGGTCAGGCCAATCCAGAAGATTTCATTTTTCGAGCTGTGTGAGATGGAGGATGGAACAAAACATATCTAAAAGCATTTATGATTTAGAACTTCTGTGTATCATGCGGCGTAGAGATGTAAGCATTTCCTCAACGCCCTGCACCCCCGTATCGTAATGCGGCTTCCTTTAATCATAAAAGTAGGAACGACGCAAACCTTATAAAATTCCTCACTAACTCTACAACGCAAAAAAATACCTTTGGAGGTACCAAAAAGCTGAAGAAGAAGTGTAAGAATTTGTTAACTGCGAACAATAATTTGCTTTGTAATAGCCCAACTTTTGGAAAGCGCTAATCAACAAAAAGAGTGCAATTTTCATCGGTGAATCTCGCACCTCGTTCCCTTTCAAAATTTCCTTTGAATATTTTCAATTAGAAATAACGATAATCTGTATGATAACGTTGAGAAACAATTCTAATTTCACATTACGACCTTCTCCCTTCGGGCCTGGAAGAAAGATGAGAGTATTATGGGCTCTCACTTGGATGTTTTGTTTTTTCTTAAATATACATTCTGATTAGCTTCATCGTCATTATCTGAATCGGAATCAGTTCCTGATTCGACAACTTCTCGGTTAGACGTTAGACGCAGTTTACCTTCTTCAAAAATATTTTTCCTCAAGATCTTCTTTACTACTTGGTTCAACTTCTTCTCCACTAGATAGTTCTTCGAATCATTTCATCAATATTTCAGGATCTCGAGTTCTTTCAATTCGACGTTTCTTAGAAAAGGTTACTCTTTGCTAATGCCCGATTCAACTGTACATGCGCAACTGAAACGCGTGCACTACCAAAATATTGCAGGAACATGTTTGGTTTTTAGGATTGTTTGTGCAAAATAACATTTCATTGTTTCTTCGTTAATAAGGATGTAAATGAAATAATATGCATTAATAATACACAAAAAAAACCTTTAATGATTACGAAGCTCTCACAAACTTGAACTAAATATTACGTTCTGTTGTGTTCAATAAATCAAACGAGGCAATAACAATACCCATTCTAAGGCTATTAATCGTACTTGTTACATATTATAGGGAAAAATGTCTTCGCAGTCGCTTTATCACTGCAATAACTCTATTTCGACATTATGACTTTAGACTGACGTAATGAGCCGACTTCAAATCAAACGCAATAACCGTGAAGTATAGTTTATGTTACGTACACGTATTGTTTTATGTATGTATAAGCATGTACATGAGTACGCATGTCCAGATAATATATGGACTGTTTTATGTTCTCAATTCATTTCACAATGATCAGTGATTAATTGTAGCCAAGACCCAGGACGTTGTATGTAAAGCTGTTTCTAAGCGTGTCTGAAAGAAGATAAAACATACATACGTATGTTATTTGAAATAATTTATATACATATAACCCTCTTCATGTATCCAAAATCTGTGGGTAATACGTTTATTTTTCTAAGGATTCTGATGTACGAAATGTTGGGAAATCAACTATTTTCACCATATAATTTATTACTTTCGTATAAACTGTACGATTGGTTAAGAATGTAAGAAATCTAGAGATGCCAGATGGCCTCGCATTTCAACTTTTAGAGGCATATGTGCGTATTCTAATATTTTGCGAAGGGGAAAATTGCGGAAATTTTCAACTTACACTTTGATATGTCTAAATTTATGCTTGGTCTTGTTGTACAAAGATTTTACTTTAATTTAGAATTTTTAAGAAAAGAGAAAATGGAATACAAAAGTGATAGTCCCGTTTTATTACTATCGTCGCTGGGTGGACTTATATATATATATAACTCCTTCGTTCCAAAGATAATAGGCCAGATAAAGAAATTTCGTTCTAGAAATGGAGCTCCCAATCACTAGAAAGGCCTTCATTTTAGATAGGTGGACAAACTGAAGTCACTAAACGTCATGCGCTGATGACAGACTACTAAATATACCTTGTTATGACAAACTCTTATTTCAGAAATGAACTCATGAAGGAGGTTGCTAATGTTTCTACTGTGTACGCTGACGAATAAACAAATTTTTGAAATTAATTTTTTATTCCTCATCTACAGTACTCCTGAAGTAAAAACAAAATAACTTAGCATAATTGAGTTGAATTTCCGGATTCAGTAAAGACAGTTTAGACCAAATTAGTGTAGATTAGAAAGGATATCTTCAATATCGGGACCACCCAACTTCATATGTATGTACAAGGAAAAGGTACGAAGAAAATATTTCTCTGTCTACGGAACCCTACTTCCACTATTTTCTTTATTTGATAATTGCGTTCAACTGTTTGGTATAATGGTGGCAAGTGTTTGTGTCCGTATTTACGTTATTTCTGCCTTTTGTAATAGTTCTTTTATACACGTATACGTTTATGACAGACGTAGCCAAAACATTATTCTGAAAATACCATTTCTGCTACAAACTATTTAATAGATTCATAGCTTCTGATTCCTAGTATGAACAATATAAATATTTATGAATTTATAATCAGTTGATGAACTTGGATAATATCAAAATTTAAAGTAACTCCATTCGCCAAATAGACGGAGATTTACCTTATTTGGTCAAAATAATAATTTTTCAAATTAAATACAGCTATTTAAGGAGCACTACAGAGCTGTAGTTACGACACTTCGTGGTGATTTCTGACGGGAAACCCTAGCACAATATTACAACCTGGAAATAAACGTGTGGTTTGAAATTATTTGAATAAATTAGATTACGTAATTTTATTTTATTTCGGTCAATAGAGAAAATTAATAAATGTTATCTAGAACAGATGAGCGAAGAGACCAGAAGACAAAATTTAGCTGTGGTAGAAGATAGACGCGTTTAAAATAGTTTTAATTGCGAAAAGTTTGTGAAATTGTTTTACTTTTATCATCTAGTCATTTGGAGAAACGCACTTAAACAAAGAGGGTTTTCTTTAATTTATTCATCGTTTCTAACACTCTTTTTTCGTTCGTATTTTAATTATTAAATTACCGATAATGTATCTTCGGAATTCACGACAAATCTCTATAATAATAATAAAAAAAATCGTCTCTATTAAAATTCCAAAGGTGCATGTATAAAGTCTGCTACTTAAATAAGATACATTAAGAAACATAACGTAAAGCAACAAGAGACACGCCACAAGTTCCCAAACCTTAGAGTTTACAAGAGAGACTTCATGTCTCTCTAGCAATTGCAATTCTTTTCTGCACAAAAGATATTTCTTCATGTATTAAGGCAACAAGCTCTTTAATGTTTGTTTAAACCAAGTAATTAAGCATTTCATCAAGCCAGGATTAAGCTTCTTTAATAACATTACAAGAGTGGTTTTCTTAAGAATATTTTCACATTTTTTAAAATCTGTAACTCTACGTTTTATCGCAAGTTTGAGCATCGTTTTCCAAAATAAGCAAAACTATTGATTAAGAATGATTAAGAAAAAAAATTAAAAGTAGAACTCCCCATCCGGGAACATTACATGATGCATGTTACATTTCGTGATTGCTACTTGGAGAATATGAACCAAATATGTCATATGAAGAAAACTTTCAAAATTCTATGACTAGCCGGAGTTGTTTGTTTGTATTCGAACGCATTTATGAAAACCGGGGGAAAAACAATCATTAAACCATGCAGGGTAAAAAAAAAGCCAAACACGCTGTCTGTCTAGCGTTCCATATTCAACGTTTCGCAAACGAGAGCGTTGACGTCTGGATGCCAAATATGCGTTTTCAGCGATGATAGAGGACTTGGATGAATAGAATCCGACGCGGAGGGTATCTGAAATGCGCGAATACCGCATTACACTAATTAGAACGTGAATACGATGCGCGTGGTGCAATTGCAGACGGGAGAGAATACAACGATCGAAGTCGCGTTATTTAAAAATAATCCGCGCACTTCAATGCATCCACCGTACCGCAGCCATAGCTAATACGCGACTGCCGTCGCTGCAACTATACATTCTACCGTACAGCCGGGTTGGTCTTAATTTAATTAATTATATCGGGATTAACGTTAAGCTCTACCGGAACAAATATCGCCCGCTCTCTCTCGCATTCGGCTCTTTCGTCTAATGTACGATCTTGCTGCATCGAATTCAATTAATTACGGCAGGTAATACGGAATATTAATTTCGTTGAGTTATTTGATTAGCTGGGTGGTTGACGTTCGTGCTACTGGGTTTCGAACATGCATAGAATTGATTGTCGCAGGTTACAAGGATTTGGAGGGGCATTAATTGTTTTACAGATATGCAATTGATTCGAAGGAGAAATCAACAATGCTAATAATAATAATTTTATTGCCGTAAATTACAAGTAAAAGTTAGAAATTAGAGCAACAAACTTACTTTTGTTTAAATAGCTTTAATTTTACACTCCTGGCTCTTTTGAAAATAAGAAACGACATTCATTCAGTGTGAAAAGGATTAATAGGGTCTCAATTGCATCTAACTATCTCATGTTATACCTCAATCTTGTAACTGGCTTTACGTGTTAATCTTTATTCTCACTACTAGCGTGTTGTTAAGGTGTTGATTTAAGTATAAGTTAAAACATTAAGCGGAAGTGAATTTTGTAAAGTGAAAGATGGAACGACTCTATAGATATGACAATACACATATCGAAACAGATAAGTTTTTTTTTATTAGCTTATTTATGCGGAATATTTGGATTACTCTTTCTTAACACTCAAGTAATGTCCTTGTATCTATGAGATATACGGTGACTTTCTTGCTGATCCAAGCGCGTGTGCGGGGAGAAAAAATGCTTTTCTATCTCATCTACCTTTCTAAACTATAGAGGGCTGACCAGAGCTGAACTTAGGTCTAGCGCGAAATGAGTGTGAACCTTTGCAAAGCGAAGGTCATAGACATTAGATTAGACTACATTACTACCCGAGGTGGTTCTTGACTTATGTCTTTTCAGATTTATTGTGGTGCCTCCCTCATTAGATCAATTATGTTAGCTTTGCTTTCTTTACTAGAGTCAGCAGCCTTGTGAGCGATCCCTCTACATAGGTTTCGGGTTTTGGGTATTCCGAGCCCATTTCTGAGAGCCGTACTTCTGCCAGTGCTATACATACGCACAGCACATGGACAGCAGTCTCTTCTTTCACCTGGCAGAATCTACATGCTGTTTCCTCTGCCAGGCCCAGATTACTCATGTGCTTCTTGAGCATACAGTGTCTTGTTCGCTGGTCCACTATTGTTCTAACAGAAATCCAATGAGAAATTCCTTGGTCCGCCTCTGACCTGAAATGACCTTCCACCAGTTTTGAGATTTCTTATCTTTCCATTGTTTAGTGGTTGCTTTTACTGCCGTATATGCCATTCCTACAGAGTGCACGGCGATTTTAGGAAGTTAACGAGCCTGCTCTTTACGTTCCCTCGCTGGCCTTCGTGTTCTGCCTATCCAAGCCAAGGCCACCTTAGTTCGGCTTCCCAATCTATTGAGTGCATTCATGCAGTCCCACATCAGTTTCGAATTCGCCTGTGTGGAGGGTCATGGACGTATAACGATAAGTTTTTTGAGGACAGTAATCGAGTGTTAATTCGCGACGAAGTGCGATATGTGTAGCATGGCATATTTGCAATATCGTTTAAATATATTTTAGTTAAGTGCTAAATTTATTTTTATTTTTCCGCCTGGAAACGCTCCTAACAGATTTGCAATTAACTGCAACACTGCCAAGCGTAAATTTGGGGTATGTCAATTGTTCGTTGTATATAATAGTTTAGAGGCGGTAGGCGGTATGTTAAATAAATTCATTTCCGTTAAGTTAACAGTTTACGCTTGAAAATGTTGCTGGGTTTCAAAAAGTTAATGATTACATCGACAGCCCAGTTTTTCGAGATCCATATCAAGGATGTTCTGCAGTATTACTTTTTTCTGGTTTGCATATAATTCCAAATAACATATGCTCACGTATACTAGAATTATCCAATTCTGATATTCAAAATTATACCTCTCTTCCTTCTACATAAATCTGAATACTGAAGAAAATGAGAATTTAATTCAAGCGTTATTGGGTAATTTCCTTTGTTGTTGTACGTATAGTTGCAGCTCACTTTGCTTTTTTCTTTTCGGTTACCGTGAACTTTCAGCTCTTTATGAGTGTATAAGTTCTGTAATTTATTACATGCGAGCGCGTGATACGGGCGAATGTGTCGACTTGACCACAAAGCGTTCAAAATTCTCTCTCTTCCATAGTTTCGTGCCGTGCACCGTATAGTTGTTATCGAGTGACTGTTGTCCGCCCACCGTTATTTCGGCCGATCTGATGCGCGATTACGAGCGGCCGTTCGTGATTCGTGGATCAGATATATCGTCGGACGACTTTTTTTACGGCCGCGAGCTACCGATGAAACTTTCTTTACCATCTTACCTTGCGTCTATACCTTTTGCTCGTTCTGCTGTAAATATAGCGAAGCGATTTGCTTCGAAAGCTTTGTACGTATAAATAATAGTTTCTTCAGAAAGAACGTTTTTTGTATTTATGGTTGTGTTGTTTTTCTTTCGAATCGGTCAACATACTTTCACATAGGGCAGTATTTTTATAATGGAGTTGTTTTTATCTCTCGGGAGGCTAAGAAAAATACAAAGCTTTGACAACTAATCTGCCAGTGCCTTTGAAGTAGTTCGGAAAAAGGCCATTTGTATGCGGATTCACTTCCTATTGTGCGTTGATATCAGTTGCAGCTTTAAATTATTAGAAAACCTGGTATTAGTATCTTTGAAAGATTCCAAAAGACTTGGTGATCTTTAAGTTCTGGATGAAACTTATAATGCAAATAGAGCTTTTATTGGTAAACGTAACTGCATTTTTACAATGTTCTACTATGATGCAGCTTGGGGTTCTAGCACAGATACTTTTGCAAAAAGTTGCGAATAAGTCAATTCGAAGATCAGCTATCCGAGGAAGCTCCATGAGAAACTCCATTTGGCTCTACATGAGCACCGTTCTTTCGTCTCATCTATTATCTCTGTAATTCCATTATATAAGTCTTCTAGTAAATGCCAATGAAATAGTGAACTCGAAAATGTTTCAAAATGGTTAAAAGCAGACTTAAGTTGTTAATCTAACATTTAATAGAAAAGCGTGTTTTCTCTTTTTGGTACTCCACTATACATCAAAAAGTATGTAACAATTTGTTGGTGGCGCTTCTTTATTAGGTTCAGGATTGAACTTTGCTATTTTCATTTCCGCTTTTTATTTGCTTCCGTATTAATTGTGTTTTCATTATTCACTCCAGCTAGGTCTCGAGTTCTTTTTTTTCCATCAGGAATCTAAAAAGCGAGTTTACTTTAGGCAGTGTAATTGCCGCGTTTATAAAAATAAGTGCTTAGTATGAATCCTAATTAAACAGTTGGCGACCTCCTTCCATTTTAATGAAATTAATCTAATATTCTGACCACTTGGAATTGTTCCTTTGCTATTTCTTTGTAAAGTTAATCTGAACAGTGTGCCAAAGATAATATTTCTGTACAGTATAATCCTTTAATCCCAAAATAAGTACTCGTACAAAGAGTTTTATTCATTCTCTTGAAGAAAATTTCTAACCAATAAAGCTATTCGAAATGAATTATGGCTTAGCTCGAACAAAGCCGCCTCCTAAACCCCAGCATACGTAAATTAAAACCGCCGCTTCGTAACTTTCGAACAATCCGACGGCGGTGGTGGGATATCTCAGCGTTGGCATTTATGTACTAAATATCTGAGATGTACATATATACGTGCATAAGAGTGATGGAAGAAGAAAAGGCAGGAGAATCGTTGGAATGCGAAAGAAGAAAACAGCCAATAGGTATGGAGGGCGCTGGAAGAGGTATAACATCTTCAATATTCCGGATATCATCCTTTCGTAAATCTGCAAAATCCAGATGTGCATATAAAATTGAAGTTTGCAGAGAGTTTTAAGTACATAATAGATTTAGAATGCCTGGAACATCTCCGGCATTTATATTACGGGATGGCGCACGCTTGTGTCTCGGGCAATAGGAAATTGGGGCGCAAGTTTTCGAACGATGAACGTCGGAGGACGATGCGACGCTAGGAGCGGAGGCAATCTATTAAAGGAATTACTTTAATACTTTGCAGTGTACCCATATTGTGTTTCGATGAGAGCGTCTTGTTCGATATTCTCGAGAAGGCTTCATAAATTCGAAGAGGATATTAAAATATTTGTTTTGTTTGACTTCTGTATTCGTATCTGTTTCTATTATTTCTAGGAATTAATTAAATAATGTACAATAGTTTCTATGAACTTGCTGCCATTTTTTGTGTAATAGCAATATGCCTTTAGTCTGTATTAAAAGCACTAATTCAGTTTCTGTTTGTTGCTAATTAGAGAGTCTAATTACCAAATTAATTCGTATTGACGTTGTTGCTATATTAGGCGGAGACTCAGTATCTATGGTTCAATAACAACTAAACCAAATGTAATTGTAATTTTGAATGGTATTATACAAGAAGCTACATAAATTTGAAAAATGTGCAAATATGATTCAAAAAAGAAGATCTGTAACAAGTGACAAAAGGGGTTACGACAAAGCCAGTAAAGACGATTAATATAGGCAATGAATTTCAAAACTAATCTCCCAACCGCGTATTTAACAAGACCATAAAGTACTACGCTGAAACGTGAATTATTTAAAAAAACGCAAATCCCCGCTCTCGAAACTTCAAAAGCTTCACGGAACGCTTATACCTATACGGATATGAATATCGAATGCGATAATAACGTAACGTTGCGGACCTCTCAATTTTAGAACCTCCATAAAATAGATGATATTGGCAACCGTTTAGAGTTCGGCGCTTCAATATCCTACCGACACCCATTTACGATCAATAGATGCCTCACTTTTATTAATCCCTTTCTCCTGTCTCTCTGGTCTCGACCCTTTTAAATATTATAAAAGGTTCGCGGAGGGATGAATGACAATACGATGATTTATGACTTCTAACGTCCATCCGTGCTAAATAACGAAGAAACAAAAGCAACGTGTTGATAGTCATTAATCAAAAGATCTAATTGAAGGGTAAATATTACCGAAATAAACTTTGTAGTGAAAACCAAGCGGGAAAATTCATTGGCAAGTTAAGCCACCTAAGCAAGGATACTTTATATGGTACACCCAATAAAATTGATAATACAAATAGATAATAAAAGCGAGATTAATAAGTTTTATCACCATGTTTGGTACGTATCTTTTAATACATAGCTGTGGGATACTGAAATGAAGTGTGTGCATTCCTACATGTGTTGTTCACTGTACACTTTATATTTACAAAATATTAATTATTTTTAATTATCTTACTGTTATCTGTAACATCGGATACGATCATCGTCAACCATATTAATATCAAAGTCGTTGTATTTAGAAATTTAGAATATTTTAGACATAAAAGCAATCAAAGAAAGTCTAAAACCACTTAGGAGAAAAGGAGAATAAAATTTGAACCTAAGGAGATAGAAAAAGAAATTGACGGGGATCTGACATCAGAGGATTAATCAAAAAGGGCCTAGAAAGGAAGGGAAGAGGATTTAACGAAGGATTTTAAGAAAAAAAAGGGCTTACAGCTGTGAGTAGTTTTTTTAATTGTAAGTAGATTATTGGGAATTAAAGGAAGACTTGATTATTTTTTAATTTTGTTAATTTCATTTATCTCAGTATATTATTATACGTCTTATTAAAAATCTGGGTGTCTACAGATAATGAAAAGTATAAAATATGATATTAAAACATACTATATTTCTCATACCTGCTACTAAATATTTCTTTGCACGTAATATGTTTAATTGGACATTTGTTCTGCTATAATACTAGTGAGATCATTTAGGGCCATTCTACAGTGACATTTAAAATAAAATTCTGCTACCATTTTGCTCCATAAAGCTTCGTACATGCCTGATTTGGTTAGTGAATTTCATACTTTTTGAAAAATATGGTGATAGTGTTTTTCTATACTCTTGCTTGCTTTTAAATTTCAAATTGTATTATTACTGGAATTTGGTACTCAGACATTGTTGCTGTAGTGCGGAAGGAAAGACCCTCATGATTGTACGGGCTCTGATATTTGTTAAAGAAATAGGTAAACATAAAGAAGGCGATGTTACGAAAATGCCAAGAGGAAGTTTCCATTCTTCACTAGTTTTACTACTATTGTCAATTACTGAAACAATAAGAACCGAAGCATATTTTTGTCCTTAAGAGGTTCATCATTAGGTTTGTCTAAAATAAATGAGCATTTTAATTTAGGTCCCCATAACATTACATTTCTTTCTAACAATGTTCCAAATGGTGTTCAACACCACCACATTGGTATTGAAAAAACTTACACCTTATAGGTCCACTGAGCTACTATGGTGCAAAAAGATACATATCGAGATTCTAACAATTTTTTCTTATGCATTCACGGCCTTTTTTTTTAAATTTACGGTTTTGCTCGTCACAGGAAGCTTTTGTAAAAGGCAAGCGAGATATCCAGTTATCGATGTGTGCTAAATTTGTGGAGAATTGCTCGTTGGTTGCTAGGACGATGAAGGCTTCCATTAAATTTGAAAATATTTTCTCATGATTGAAGAATTTTTCAACTTTCTGATTGTTTGCATGTTCTCCAGTTAAAAAGAAGAAAAGCATTTTATTCGTTAGTTGAGTATGTTGAAAACAATTCAATAATAATGATGGAGTTTAGACAATACGTCATCTCTAAATATGAGGACATGTAAATGACTTTACACGAAAAGATGTGATTTCTTTAGAGATCTTATACGTGCTTAGTCCTTAAAAATACTCAGATTTCTTATTAAAAACCCCAGATATTTGGGAAACAATACGCTTATAACTTTTTATAATGCATTCATTAGATTTAAGGTTGCATCGCATGCTCTTTGTAGTATGGAATGAAAGTTTCTAAAAACCCTGTACTACGGCTCTTATTCGATCTCTTGCCTCATAGGGCTTACTAGCGTTAGAATTCTATTATTTTTTTTGATCAATTACAGAGATGTTGCGCAAATTTTCTTTATTTATAAATTAATTAATAATATGCGCTTTGCTTCGGAATTGTTGAGGCTTTTGGAGTTTTACTTTCTACTACACATCATTCTTTTTCTTCTATTCCTCCTACGTGTCAAATTGTAAATACATATCGTGCTGATATTGATATATTTAGTGTTTTGTTTTCCTCAAAAAAAAAAACTTTTGCACAATAAGTTTGAAGAAAATAGTTAGTTTTTTTTAGCTTTTTTGTAATGTCTTTTTCTTTTCTAAAACATCTTAATGTCTAACGCTTTTTATCTGTGTGTACCACCTAGTAATTAGCAATTTAGCTACTGTTGGCCAATAAATATACCATTGTGACTAAGATTTTGGTATTATTTTGATAATTAGCCTTTTGCTGTTTAGTTTGACCATACTATCTTAATATGTTTATACGCTTTAATGTTAAGGTTGCCTGGTCAATATTTAATTGGCGGAGCTTTTGAAACTTCTGGCTGGTACTTTGTGTCATTCAATGTATTGTAATGTTACAACTATTATCTTAGAGGTTATTTGTCATCGGTGTTACCCAAACACCTCGTCTAGCTAGTGACTTCAGCTTGTTCACCTGTCCCAAGTAAAGGTCCCTTTAGTGGTTGAGAGCTCGGTTTCTAAAATAAAATTCTTATTGGCTCTTGTTTAAATTTTCTAATCTTCTAGTCAAATCTAAATTGCCGAAAGTGACATTCTCGATTTTCACGACCTTAAGTTTCCTCAAAATAATTTCGAAAACTATGTTTCAACATTTTCTTAAATTTTCCCCTCGCAAAACATTACAATATTATATGTTAAGACTGAAAGTGTGACAAAACTAGTAAGACGACTGGGCGTTTTCCTGCTTTGTCCACAATTCCCTGTTACCCTCGAGAAGATAACGCTTCGGATGCACGCTGCTGCTACTATAATACTTTTTTGTGTATCGGGCACTTTGGAAAAGACCTACCGAAAAACTTAGGACGATTAAAAATGCAATTATTTAAGCTCTATATGGCTTAAAGGAGCCTCACCAACTGTTCTTTTGTATTTTCTCCAACTTCTTTGTCTCCGTATTCTCTCAATAGCAGTGGAATTAGATTTGCTTAAACTATAAACGTCTATACGAATTCAATTAAGCTTTACTGGTTTTTCATTGCCCCTTTTTACTATCTTCCGCGAAATATAAAACAAGAAACTTTGCAGACGCTCAATTCCCAAGCAATATACGTCCATAGCGGACGAATGTAATAAGAGACGCAGTTAGTATTAACGGAAAAAGATATCCGAAAGACTACTTGAAACAAAGAAAGGGGAAAAAAGGAATAGACCGAAAAAGTAACGGCAGTAATAATGATCGCAAAACTCGGCGAATTACGTACGTTCCGTTTTGCAAACAACAAAAGAAGTGGCAAGATTAATACAGGCTTGGAAATTTATTCGTATAAAAATTTCAATTCATTTAACATAAACTGAAAGAAATGAGTTCCTCTTCCTTCTCCTGTTTCCGTCGGTAATTTAATACGAGTCGGGAAAAGTTAAATCAATTTCAGCTTGAATGCATTCTGATAAGAATCCTCGCGTGAGAAAAACATTTTTTCCCTACTCCCTCCCCTTTCGAAATCTCCAAACTTCTCGTTTTTTTTCCGCTTCTCGTTATTTCGCTGAACGTAATTACGCAGCAGAATTTCTTTTCGCCTTATCTATAATTACTAGTTTTAATGCCATATTGTGATTAAAATTGCAAAAGAATGTAGCATGATATAAAAATATAGCGGCTATACGAAAATACATGCTTGTAAAGATCTTGAAAACGGATAATAGTGGACGACTAGGTAAATATAACCGAGTAATTAAAAAAAAACGCCTGGAAAAATAATAAACAGGCTGGCGGTAGAGGTCAGCTATTACCAGTTTTATATTCTAAACGTTTCACATGCCGTGTAAGCGCGATTGTTTTGATTATCGACAATCTCCGGTCAATCACAATACTTATTTTTATTCTGACAGTTACATTGTGGACGTTTGAAAAATGAACTGACACAATTGAACATTTATAAATGTATCATACCCGATTACCTACATGTTCACAAGAAATCGTTACAATTAATCATTGTTTTTAATACTGGTTCGAATCGTAAAGATAATTTTCTTTGATTAATAAATGCAAGGGATCTAGATGGAGATGTAAATCAAACAATTTTCACGTGCTTCGCCTCAAAGCAGGCTTTTAAACGAAGCCGAAGCATCTTTGTCGTGTAGTTGATCACAATTAATTACTTAAAAACCAACAATTTTTGCAACCAAATGTTACAAAATAAAATTGCCGAAACACCCTCTTCGTCTCATCGGTAATACACGACACGGCTATACTAACACATACTACAATCATTATAATTTTATGGGAACTGTTGCCAACCGTTTACCTTGTGTTCAAATGAAAGAGAGAAGAAATGTTGGAAAAAGTTGTAATACACGCACGTTTATCATGCTCTGCGCACTGGAAAATTGCAAAGCATCGTGAACTTGCGTGTCTTTTCTCGGTATTTCTGGCGGTTATGTGCAAGCAAGCCATGAACAGGCTAAGAAGAGTTTGTGCGAATGTCAGCTATCGGTGGCACAAAAGAGGTGTCGTCACATCGTTAGACATACTGATATACGATGAAGTGTATGTAACAACCGAGCCATGCTAGCACATGTTGATTTCTTGTGTCTACAGATAAGTAGGTAAGTAATACGATTTTTATAACAATTAACTAGCCGTTCCACACAGAGAAAATTTCTCGAAATCGTAGCTAAAATCCCGAAGAAAGAAGCCCTTTAATTGCTTTTGTCAATTAAGACTAATTGATTCAATTTTTTCTCAGATCTAAAGTTGGTATTTCTAACATACATTGCTCTGTGAAAGTGAGTGCTTTGTGATTCGTTTAAGCAATTTTGGCATGAATTATTTAGATGAGTCGAGTACTGGGATGGTTTTTGGGGTAACTGAGAAATTTAAATGATAAATGATAACATGGATTCCTCATCCTTAGATAATTGGTGCGATAACCCTGGAAATCTGCTTAGGTAAGTTTGTTTGGGGTGAATTTCTGAAATTTGCGTAGATAAATTTCGGTGGAAAATTTGAAAGCGCTGTCAGCTTATATAGATGTGATTCTGTCGAAGAAACACCAATCGTTAGGGCTCAAAGTCTGCGCGACTTCGAGATGAAGTGAGTAAAGTTGTTTGGAAAAGAATTCAAGCTCAAATCGGGTTTGTTTGATTTGCCCACGCAGGAGATTCAAGCTAGGTTGGCGACTCACGCAGTGGTGGTGATGTGATGTTTAAGTTTTAGGAAGTTTGGGACAATGCTGTGGCCTCGAGAAAGAAAAGTTAGGGTGCAAAGAAGCTTGGCAATTTTGTGGCGTAATTTAGAAAAAGTTTGGGTTTTTAAGCGGTACTTCAAATGATTAAAAGAATATTTTTATTGTGCCTTCCTTTAAGCAAGAAGTTGTCTATCAAGCGAGATTAAGTAGTAAACATTTCCTTATATTCTACCTTAGACTGTATAGAATGAGTTTTCGAAACAATGGATGGGATAATTTGCGGTGTTAGCTTATTTTAAATGTAGAAGATGCTCATCTAATGGACAGTTGCACTGAGACGAATCAAAATTTAATCGTGAGTTAAGTCAAAATGTAAATAGTAGTACAAGAAGTAAGTAATTTTCATCTGACAACAGAGTGGGGTTGCAATGGAAACCCGGGTATGAGCGAATGCAAACAGAGATTTTCAGATACCAGTATCTTTGACGCCAACAGTTTCTGTTTTCTCTCGTATCTATGTAGTTAATATAAGGTGATTCCAATTCTATTAAGAAAATAGTTCTGAGGTAGAGCCTTCGTCATCAATGTATAAAAACGTTATACGTATTTATTGAATACTTTCCCATCATAAAAATATAAAAATGTACTCTAAACGGAAACATGTGTTTCAGCCATCATTTCGTGAAATTTCGCTTGTGTGGGTTCTCCCGGAATTATATTTAGCTGGAGTTAGATTTAACCAATAAAATACCAGGGTTAGGAAAAGCGGAACCCGAGGCTATAAAAGACATTGAAGAATTGAATCAAAGGTTCTCAATATAAATCATAGGTTAGCTGTACATGCATCTTGTATCCTAAAAAAAATACTTGCCTAGTATTGTTTTTAACTGATGGTGCGATGAATTAGTATGGATTCGGGCATCTTCTCACCTATGCCTTTATTGTTCGAACAGAGCTCGCTTCGAAGAACTTAAACGAAAAAAAATATACTCACGTTTTCGATAGATGTCTGTTGTCTCATACGAAGTCCTCTTACATGATCTCAATAAACATTTAACACCATAAATAAACATAAGTACGACACTTACGAATTCTCGAGGCTCTGCGAGCTGTCCGCTTCATATGCATAATATCGATATTGTCTCTCCGCAGTCTGTCCAGATCGCGTTTAGCCCAAATTAATAAATCGATCACGTCCGCTATTTAACCACTTGCATATTGATTAAGCACGGAACGTGATGAATGTTTCCCCGTTTAATACAAATCCCGTCGAATTACTGAAGTACATAAGTCTACGGCCTTTAGAAAATGTGGCTTTACAGATATACAATAATACAATACGAATATTGCCAACGCGCCACACAACACTTCCTTTTTTGTGAGAATAGTCATTAATGTCATATTTCTATTCAACCTGAAACACACTAATAAATCGTCTGGTGCCAGGTAATATATTGGTAAATGAAATTATGGCCTAGGTTTCATTGGTTTACTGCGTATATAAGCTCTTTCCTGTCTGAATTAATATGAAAGAACTAATCGAATGCGTAATGTTGTACTACAATGCAGCGTAAGAATGGATTACTACTAACAATAACAGAAGTAATTATTAATAACGTCGTAATATTACGTCGTTTTCTATGGTTTTAATTACGACATAAATGTACAGGCTCTGACAAGACGCATTAGTAAAAAGGCACCATAAAAGAGACGGCACTTAACAGAAATAATAAAAGGTTTAAAAATATATACGTGAATAATAGCTTTTTGATAACGCCAGCAAAGAAAGGAAAACTGTGGTACAGTACATAGAGAACTCAATAATATAAAGAGGTGGAACTGGAGTAGGTATTAGCGGATTTAACTATATCTATGGGACTCCAAATCAATATATTTGCGGTGCAATTATTGTACAGATGTATACGGTACTAATTCACAAATTTTAGAAGCCATTGTTAATCCGCTTGCTGTCCAACTTGCGCCTGACGTATTTCACAATTTATTTTATTTCAGGGCGTCGTTATCTACTGATGATGTTCTGAATAACCTAATTTCTGCTATTGAATGCGGCTTTGACTGTGGCGGTATTCTGCGATATGTACACTGTCGTTCAGTGAAGTTCGGTCGTACAATAAAAATCCATTATATCACAGTGTATACAATTATTAATACATACACTCTTTTCTAAGGGATTAAAGCCATAAATTATTATGTAAAGTAGAAATATTGCGACAGCCACAATAAAGTCCCTTTTATTATCATTCCAAGAATTTCTCGGAAGTACCGATCTTTTGAAACGGGTCGTTTGAGGATTATTAACGAACAATACATTTAGAAAATATACCGCAGTATCACTCACTTGTTTATTTATCACAGGCGTAAAGATATAAATTTGCTTCATTTTACTGTTAAACGTGTGTTGGTGTGCATCTGTCGTTTTTGCGCGAAAGTTTTAAGAAAATTTACTTCAAAATGGCACGTGGCAAGCCTACCAGTGTAGAAAAACGTTCACGCATTATTACGCTGTTTGAAGAAGGATATACGGGGCGACAAATTGCTGAAAAAATAAATATGAGAAGTTCAACGGTAAATGACATCATAAAGCGATATCGGACAACTGGAACTATAGAAAATCGCGTTCGTCCTCGAGCATCTAGGAAAACAACAAATGCTGAAGATTTGAGAATGGTATTATTAAGCAAACGCAATAGAAAATTAACAGCGCCACAAATAGCAGCCGAAGTCAATCGCGGCCGTGAAGAACAAGTTTCGGCGAGTACGGTAAAACGTCGACTTCAACAAGCGGACCTTCATGGACGCATTGCCATTCGAAAACCCTTATTACGTCGGGGCAACAGAGCAAAACGGCGACAGTGGGCCCGTTCTCATCTAGATTGGTCGTTAGATGATTGGAAACACGTGCTTTGGAGTGACGAGTCAAGGTTTGAGGTTTTTGGGCAAAATCGACAAGTTTATGTCCGAAGATCTAAAACCGAAAAGTGATCCCGGACTGCATTGTGCCAACAGTGAAGCAAGGGCGTAGCTCTGTGTTAGTGTGGCGATGTTTCTCCTTTGCTGGGACGGGAGATTTATGCAGAGTGCAGGGTGTAATGAGAAAGGAAAATTATTTTGCAATACTGCAGAATCATGCAGTGCCATCAGGCTTGCGTATAATAGGCCGTAACGTTACATTCCTGCATGACAACGACCCAAAACACACTGCGTTAGTGTGTAAGAACTATCTAAAGGAGCAAGAAGAACAGCACACCCTGAAAGTAATGACATGACCCCCACAAAGCCCAGATTTGAACCCGATAGAGTTGTTGTGGGATGAACTGGACAGGAGGATCAGAAAAATATGCCCAACTTCACAAGAACATTCACGGAATATTCTGCAACATGTATGGATTAATATTCCACAATCCGTTTTAACAAAACTTATCGAAAGAATGCCTAGAATAGTTCGAGCGGTGATTAACAGCAAAGGAGGTTTTTTCGATGAAAAAAAAAAATAATGTTCAGTATGTTATATTAGGCCAGAATAACTTTTTATTTATTTATTTTTGTCTTTTTTACCTGTACATACAGTAAAATTGCATTTTGTTTTTAGTTTCGTTTGTTTCTGTAACCTTTTCATGTTTTTTACTAACCGACCGAACTTCTCTGAACGGCAGTGTACAAAGCCTTTATTTCTTCCAGCAGTTTGTTACATAAATCGTATTACGATATTACGCTATTGCGGGGCCGGTACGTTATTAAATCTAATTTAAGTAACGGATAGCAGTGCGTTTCTTACAACGATGTGTTGTCAAATTTGGACGATTGGAGATACCTCGTACCTGCCCTAGATCCCTTTTGGTTTTGATTTGTATTAATGATATTTCTGTACCAACCGTGGATTTGATTATGAAGGAGACACAGTCGAAGGTTAATGCTTAATGTTTGGCTAATGTTCTTTCATTAAATCAACAAAAATCATCTATGCGATCTACTTCGTCGATATAATCCTAATTACTAAATTTTTCGAGTATCCAGTCCACATCGCATTGTTATCAATTTTGTTCGCCGAGCGATTCTCAAACTAAACAGAGCAGTCAGAGCCAATCAAATAGCTAGATATAGATATCAGTTGCGTTTTTTTTTACTGCTCTGCGAACAAGCGTATTGTGTTTTCTTGACCGTACGTTAGTATGCAACCATCAGAGTTAAAAATCCATCTGGAAACGAATTACAGAGATAGAAAGAAAGGGTAACCCGTTCTCCATTATTTTCAAAATTTTTACGATAATTATAAGAAGCGAACAATCACAAAACCACACGATTGCGCCGCGTAATTCTGATATTAGCCGTAGATTAATTGCATCGTACGAAATTTCAAATTCAATCCCTCAAAACGGAAAACCACACAACATCAAAAAACTAGTTGTCCTTGCTCTGTCGGTTGTTATATCGACAATGATGCAATAAAATAATTAACAAAATTGCGTTAAGTTGTGCATCCCATCGAATAGATGAAATGGCCTAAGATGTAGGGGAACAACTAATTGAAGAACTGGTAATGAAGTTTTCTTATAAATTGATGAAAAGACTATGACAAACAATGAAGCAATTCTCCTGACATATGTGAGATTGTCACTCTGTCTGGTGCAATGATCATGAATCGTAGAATTAAGTGTATATTTATTTAAGTTGGATTTTACATAAGTAACACATTCAAAAATATACAAGCATGGAGTTGTGAGAATTCCCAAAGATCTGAACGAGTCTCTGCAGTCATCCACATATCCAACGCCAGGTATTAGTCTTATACATCTACGTTGTAGAGCAAATATTTTGTTAGAATGAGACGAATGGCCCCAGTTCAATATGGCATATGACATACTTGATTGGAATAGACCATAGTAAAGACGTTTTAGAGAATTAACTGTTAATTTGGAACTTAAAGATCTTATCAAGTAAATTGTTGAAGACAGCTTTTTGGATAAGACATTAACATGACTTTCCCCAAGTGAGCGTTTCATCCAGATGAACACCTAGAAATTTAACAGGTTCATTTTGTGAAACATTTTCGAAAGGTTGCAATGTAAATAATAGTGTCTGTGTTTTCTCTAGATTAACGCTAAGCTTATTTGCAGAAAACCAGTTTTTGATTTTTATATTCATACTATCAGCTTCTTTTTTAAGGTTATCTAAAGATCAATTATAATTAGTAGCTGTTGTATCGTCTGCAAAAAGGATAAAATTTGCATTGTGATCACAATATTCTAAATCGTTCATATAAATTAAAAATAAGGAGGGACCAAGAACAGATTCTTGAGGTACTCCATGCTTAATAGCAAATACACTACAGAATGCAATGTTACAAATACATACATGTTTTTTAATATGAAATCAAGTGCCCTCGAAAAATTCTCCTAGCTTACATTCCAATTACCAATGCTCACTTGAATCATAAATGAATATCTAATAAGTTAAACTAGAACCCTTTTTTTTAAATCAACATCTTTCGGTCATTGAAAAGCCTTAAAGTTGCGTTTTCGAAACGGAATCTTCTCTTCGGTAGTTTCGATAACAAGGTCAGCTACTTAACTTGTATCCGCGGTCGTGACGGTTGAAAAAATCCAGCCTCTCAAACAAAACATGGAGAATTTAGTCGGGTATTGATAAATGTTGGTTGTCACCGTGGACGCGACTTGAATGTGAAATGGTATTCAACGAGAAAGGAGGCTAACGGCAGCCGCTCTGAATGGATTTTTTCAATGAGTTGATAAATTTTAAATTACGACATGCTGGCGATGCGGCCGGGTGATCTGAATAACAAATCGATTTTCTCTAATTTTTGTGCGCACGGATTCGATACTGTTATACACGTATATTGCGCAATTTCCTGTATATTTACAAATTATGAACGTGAAATATTGTATGTACAAGCTTGTAAGCTTTTACATACAATATTTGTGAGATAACCTTGTTTGAGATTTCTTTCTGAATTTGTTCCTAAAACTTGTGCTATAGATCGTTAAGGGACTTATCTTCTTGTAGAAGAAATAGGAAAAAAGCGTTGGGACCCCCAATGTGTTATTTTGCAAAGTTGTTGGGTTCTAAGTTAAACTTAGTTGCAAGATTGCAATTCTTGTTTACTTTTCGTCGAATTTTGCACAAATATACCAGGTACTGGTCACGCTCAAATTTCAACCTAGCCTTAAAAGCACGAGATCGTTATGTCTTTCTACCATGACCCAGCAAAGAAAATCTTAGCATTTGTAACCAAGTACTGGTCAACAGATTTGGGTACTTTTCAGACTGTAGGGAAGCATCAGTTTTTTCAATGGGCAAAATAAATTACTTTTTCCAACACAATTTTTTTTGTATGGTAACGGCAAACATGTAACGTGTCAAACATTGAGATATGTTTAATTTCATGATGAGCAATTTTCTCCAATGATGGCAAGACGTTAGCAGCATGCAACGAGGTTACCTTCACTGATAATAAAATTGGTCAATATCAAAAAAAATAAAGAAATAAACATCACACCAGATAATAAAATAATGAAGAGGTATACAATAATATAATACATCTCAGAGTAAATTTCCCGTAGTTTTCCTTGCTTCAAATTTGGTGAATGGTGAGAGTAAAACATCTTAAGACGTTCTACGGGCGCAGGCGTAATAATAACTCATGGCCGGCTGATACCCCCTCTAATTGGCGAAAGCTGTTGGGAGATGTAAAGGCATGGATTACATGCAACACAAACAAAAATGATAACATATTGCAAGAATTCTTGAATACCTCGTCAACATCTTCCCATCAAAAGTTCTTGCAGCATGTTTGATTCTATGAGATGTTTTAAGTTCTGTTGGCAACTTCTTGGAGATTCTTTTACCCAGGTATTCGAAACTTCTACCTGAAAGTTGTTGGACATGTCTTGATGTAGATAAGTCACGAACGCTACGGGGTATGATAGTCTTGAGTGATGCCGCTTTTAGGATAAATATATATGGGTCGGTGAATATAAACTACGGCTTCTAAAGGTATATAATAGAAGAGCGGGCAAAATTTCTAAAGCTCTAAAAATTCGATTGTAAGACTCAGTAGATGATATGATGTGATCTCACACATCTATTAAAACTTAGTGACTTAGATTTTGTTTTAGTGTTCTGAACACGTAAGTTTAGCTTGCCTATGCAACAATTCACTAATGTAGGTGCAATGCACATCCCACAACGTATTATACAGTACTGTCACTCGCAGAAATTTGCTGTTCTATAGGTTTATTTGAGTGTGCTGCCGAATATGTGGAATAACAAAAAGTTCATCTTGCCTTCATTTGCACAACGCCTTACCGTATCTTCTAAACTGTCGGAACTAAATAAAAGTGTGTCGTATACAGATTAAACAAAAGTGGTCCGATTATCGGTCCTTCAGTTATATTTGTGAAGAATCGTTAATTTAATATATTTCCATTCACCATTCAAATCCGATGAATCATAGCGTACTGTGTCGCCTTTAATTTCAAATAATACAAATACGTTACGGAAGTCACAAAATATGGGGCAGAAGCAAGAGCAAACGCTTCTTATTTGTCTCTTCAACAAGAGTTTCTTCCTAGAGGGAACTTAAGAAGTGTTCTTTCTCAAACAGTTTGCAAGATAGAAAGACAAATAATTTCATTACGTTCA
>LR737385.1:1489767-1529478 GCA_902655005.2 Marronus borbonicus
CATTCAATTAATATTGAACTTTAATCAACATTTGCTACTTATTTTCGCTATTTATTATTTATACGTACTGGTTAGCTCACTAGATAATGTATGTAGGAAAATGATGGTTACTTCGAGTAGATGATTGATGAATTGTACCAAGAAAGATAACGTTTGGACATTGCTTTAATGAACAGTTTTGGAGCTTCTCTGTTCGATTTTATAAAAATATACAAAATCTGAATCATCGCTCTAGCGTCTAAGGCGTTTTAGGTATCGGTGGTTAAAAAAATGGCATTTCGCAAAAATTTCAATATATGTCAGTTATGTCAAAAACTAAGGTAGATGGGGGGATTGAGGATATTGAGGGAATTGAAGAGGTGCATTCAATTGTGTGTATCGTGGTCAGCGAAAACTGTCACACTCTGTATGCTTGAATACAGCTTTATGCTATGTAGCGTTTGTCTCCGAATATTTTTTTATTTGAAAGCTCTTACTCTAAATTGCTCAGGAAAAGAATTATTTTCCGTCCACGCGCTAGGTGGACACGTTGTATATATCGTAAGTTAAATAACATTATGATCAAAAACAATTATTTTTAGCATATTTTTATAATTTTGGTTTTAGCTAATAAGAAGTATCTCAATCGGAAATAAAAATTTCTATTAGGTATCATTATTCTTTTACTAGTGTCACCTCTGTTGGTATAAAACTGTCAATTAAATTAAATCCATAATTAGCATAGTATTAAGAAAAATATAGAACATAAGATAATATGCCAAAGAAGAGAAAGTAAACTTCAACATTGCAGTAATTACATCAAATTAGTGTAACGAAGAATTCCAGTACCCTCCCCTACAATGTTTTCATAACGTCAAAATATATACATAGCCGACGTAATTATACTTTATCCAGGAAATTAAGCCGGAACAAGTTTTATTGCTTGCAAATACCTATCCAAATTACTCTAATAGAGTTGCTTTATGAAACGAAAATAGCACCCTTACAATACACCCCGCTTGCTGCTGTCTACGCTGTCGTATTATTAATCGAATCAATTCGCAGCGTACGCCAGCAATGCAATATACTTACTGGCTGTGTATATTCTAGATATACAAAACTCAATTGCCTTATATTATAGAGGGCAGAAGGCGTTTAATTAAAGCCATTAGCCGGGGGAATGTATATTAGTAGTAGGTACGAGTATTATCAGTCAGGTGTTTCCACCTCATCGCAGCGCTGAGTTCTTAATACTCTCTCGTAACCGTGTGCCCGTACCACCCGTTATTTTATAGCCCTCGAAAAACTTTTGATGTTAGGGTAGAAAACAGAGAAATATGATACACATTAAGTTTTATGACAGCAATTACGCTTTTATTATAGAATCTATGCGATGATCCCTTTTTTCTTCTATTCTTTTTTCTCTTCCTGCTCCTCGCTTCTCGAGCTATTTAAATTGTTATTACTATTGTAATTCCTTGTCGCGGGAGTTACTTAGAATGAGTTATTCCATGTTTATTCTACGCACTTCAATATAGCGTATTCTCTTCTGCGTCGGTGGTTTTTGAGTAATGCGCGCAAGCAATTTGAGATATTTTGCATAAGCTGACGATTTATATAACTCAATTTTGCATAAGTAATCGTATAAGATTAAGACGGTGTCATTCCGTAAATAAAGATTGTTAGCAATTTTACCGGATCATTAAGGATACTATTAATATGGCTTTTAATCACACCTTATTTCTTCCTTTAAAGCTCACAATCTTCTTTCTTTTAAGAAGCATTAGGAGAACCTTAGGACGTTATTGAATATCTTCATTAAACAGTCCAGGCTTTAATGTGGAAACAATAAAAATATTTGAGATAGTAACCTATTGAGATTATTTAGGGTGTCTTAAAGGAACAATGGGGTGGTTAAGCAAACTACGCTTCTTATTAATTTGTATTTGTAATCTGATTAAAAAAAGCTTGAACTTAATCTGATAAAATAATTACTTAGTAGAAAATAATTGCTCAATAGAAATACATTAAAATTGCACAACCACAACAACAAAATGAAATTAATTATACTTTGATAAGAGTTGATTTGAGATTTTTTAATTTTTATAACGCTCTGTATGTTTACCGTAAGTTTGGCTATTGTATTCAACATTCCAAAATAAGCAAAATAATTGGTCCGGTACATAGGCTTCTGTGGTTGTCAATAACACTATACGAGGTGTCGTAGCTACGACAATAACACGGTTCATGGACCGACAAATTTATGCTTAGTTTAATTGATCCACAACATCCCGTCACATTAACCCAGAACAAGTCCTACGTAAATCCTTCCGGAATGAATAATCCTCAGTTAGTGTACAGTAATAGCTCTGAAGATATCGCAAGAGAGTGTGGAGGAAACGTTGATAGAAGCTACGACAACGCCGCGGTTTCAATCCGGAAACTATGAGTAATTGATCTTTTTTTTTTTTTTATAAAAAGGAAAATTTACAAGAGCGGAGTAGCCTATCCGGAGACATTTCGATTAATATCAAAGAGTAGAAATCTATCAGATTTTTCATGGTTACCTCACCAATTACCAATTTGTTTTTAAAATATGCGTCAAATAAGCAAAAACAAATATTGATGGAGCGTTAACACTCTAGTGATTATTCTACATGATTTGGTTTCATATCTGCAATAAGGTCTTTTACAAGTAAAATTTTTTCGATACTAATTCATAGGTTCTAAGAGACCTAAAGACCCAAACAACATCTCCCACTTCAAAACTGCCCTTACGCTCCTTGTGACATAAATAACTAATTTTTCCCGAGAAAAAATCTTTGAAATAAGCAAGTTAATGCTTTATACGTAATAGTGTTTGAAACTGTTAATATTTTTGACATGGGAGTGGGTAATAGTAACGACGGGTATGATTTTAATGTTAAAATTTGTTCACTAAAGAAAGAACAATTGACGTCTCCTAAGATTTTTTAAAATACATTGTAGTAATCATGGTCTTTCTGCTATCAATGCTCTTTCAGGCATTTCAATCCAAAACAAAATTATGGTAGCAACACACGTCGCAACATTTCGCTATTATTGAATTTAATTTAACTCTGCATAGTATTTGCCGCTATATTATCTATTTGGTATTGTGGTTTTGATTTAGCGAGGCACTAAAACTCAATCTACCTCAACGAAACCATCCATTTTCGATTTTACATTCGGAATATGCATAACTTTGCAATTAATCATTACTTTATTACGTTACACAAATCTTGCTGATAATGCTTTAGTAGATGACAACTAAAATTAATTCTCTATTATCCGCTGGAAGGCATTTACATACGCATACATATATATCGTGATAGACAACAGTAATTAATTATCTAATTTTAATTAATAATGATTTATTATCATTAGCGACTGCGAATAAATGCTCGTACAACACAGAGAACCGTGTTTTCTCGCTGTAACAGTTTTTCCTGGTGATGTAATAAAACATAGAGGCCGCGTATAATTAATTATTCCGGAAATAATTAGTTTTAGAGTATTAAGCGATTGCTACATTTCGTTTAGATTATTATTTACAAATTGTGGTATCGTCGACCGTGTTTATAACATTGATTGTAACATCGACAGGACGCATCAATACTGCTTAGTATTATTGGCCAACACAGAAATAAATTAGGGAAGAAGCACTAGAGAAATACAAAAATCAACAATACAAAATTAATGAATATCGAGAAATTAAAATCAAAAGAAAAGGGGAAGATATTGAAGTTAACATGTACACAGATATTTTAGAAGCATAGTTGATAATAAGGATAAAATGGAAGAAAATGCAAATAGAAGAATACAGTCCGCAAACCGTGTGTATTATGCTTTACAGGGAACGTCTTTAAAGCACAAGGAACTCTTGAAAAAGACAAAATTATCGGTCTATCGAGTAGCCCAGTTGCCGACAATATTTTGGGGATAAACATGGACACAAACGCACAACAAAAAGACAGGAGCAAAGGATACAAGCTTTAGACACGAAATTCTTAAGAAAGGTGGCGGCATACAAGGAACGGAACGTAGAAATAAGAGAAAGATTGAAGGTGAAGTTAGCTGCTATAAGTATTGGAAAATATAAACTTAAGCTGGTTTGGACATCTCCTAAAAGTACTCAAAAATCCAAAACCACGTTAAATCAAAGTGCTAAAATAATTACGAGAGGAAAAATCTAGAACCACAACCCGTAATGAACGTCGGTCTAACAATTACTTTATTTTCTGCGAAACTTTCCATCAGCATCGGCTTCTCTGTTCGATCAATTGCTCAATGACCTTCTAACCATATTTCAAGAACTGACAACCGACAAAACAACTGACAAAATATTAAAATGAAATCAAATCCTCTCTATTCCTTACAAGATTTTAAGAGTTTTTGTTTGGAAATACTTTGGGAGGTTATCGACCAATTGGACTAATGGAAAAACCTTCGTTGGTTACTATGATTACAAATTAAAGTTAATTACACATTGGTACACTTGACATTATTTGGTTGGTTGGTACAATTTTTTTTTCGGTGATCAGAGTTGCCCAGGTCTTGACAAACCAATGGCAGCCTATAGTTTCCTGCTTATGAAAGGAAAACAGCTTATATTTCACGTTAATAGCAATACAAATACACTTCTACCAACATCAAATGAAGACCAAAAGCTTTAAATGGTTCAAGTAATATTAGGCGGATAGAGGTTAAATTTTACGACGCTATCTCAAATGTTTGTGCATGGGCAGTTCTAAATATTTTTTAGGAAAAACAGTTTCCATCCTCTTGTTCTAGTTCACCTTGGCTACAAATGTTTTTCTTGATGTGGTATATTAGTGAATAAGTTTTCTGTTATGATGGTATCTACCGGTTGACAAACCAAAACTCTATTTAAGGGCCTTCCGTTTAATAAAGATAAGAATGTAGTAGGAACATGGGGACAAATTACACTTCTTTGTTAGTTATGTATATAACTATTCAATCAGATTTGCTAGTCAACCTATATACCATTTCAATCTTTTTAACGTATGCCGATTTTCAACAGCACAATACATGGAAATAAATAAATTACTAACATTCTTTAATTGTGGAATTATAGGAACCACGGGAAGAATTGTCTATTATCGTCAAACTTAACATACTCACAATCGGACCTAAAAGTTTGATAAGTTTTATTAGATTAATTATTTCATAATTGTACGGCTTTCACAGCTGGCATAGCTACATTTTTTTGATTACTCTATTTATATATGCTGTCATGTTGATTTATGATATTTCGACCATTAGGAACCACCAATCATCCGCTTCGAATCTAACACATTACACGAAACAATAACGCATTTTGGCAATCTCCCTTCTTACGCTGTACCCGAACAGCATACATATAAATAGCGACCTCTACACTCACTACGCCCATAATAAATTATTTGTTGACATGAAATTGCGTCATATAAGAACACGAAAACACAGGCCAAGCGGGCGAAAAAATCATAGGAAGCAGCCAAGCGCGTAAGGGACGGAGCTGCCGGCCATTTCGTGAACGGAATAAGGAATCCGGTGGAATTTGCAACGTTCGTTGGTTCGCCAAGAGAAATTACTCTGGATGGATGACTTCTCTGTTTCGCCGTTTTCATCTTTCCGACCGGAAGAATAAGCGGCAGCATTGAAGGCGAAAAGGTAAAACTAAGCGAATCATTAGAAGAAATTTATTGCAAAAAGTATACGGAAAGGTTCGCCGAATGCGGTAGGCACGTTTTGCGAGTTAGGTCACGCGTTATTATTATTTGTTTCGCTCTAAATATAAACCAACTTCGCAGGATTTATGGCATCAACAATAATACTATTCCGTATTAGGGTGGTTTATTTACCAGCTATATTTAAAACGTTTAAATAATGTTGGTGAAGTTACGAAATACGAACTTTTTAGATTTAGGAGATACTAATTTATTTAAAATTTATTGAACTATGCAAAAATTATTGAGCTATTAGTGGGAAAAGCATATATAACCTTCCTTGGAAGGTAATACTTAATGAATACGTAAATGGCGATAATATAAATAAAACATAAGTTATATTAAAAAATATGTCTAATTAAATAAGCAAAAAATCTAGTAATGTAAGAGAAGAGAGAATTTTTGAATAATGAACAAATCAGGATAAAATTCAATTGTGAGGATAGTTCGGAGAATCCACACGACTATTGAATAGGCACAGTAAAAATTTAGCACTGGTTTGTGATCGTTTCTTTGCCAAACGAATAACGAAATAACACCGTGGCTCTGTAGAAGTGTATTATAATCTGTCTCATGACAAAACTGGTAGATTATGAATCGAAGACTGAAAATATAGTCAGCAGGTACAAGACCATGCCTCTAATGATGTATAATTTTGGTGTTGCCTATTAAAACATATATGAATGTCATTAGCAATTTAAAAATTTAAAAAAATACAGGGTTTCCAATTTAAATTAACAATAACACGACATCATTGGTATGTTGCTAAAGAAGCCAGAAAAGGAGGCACTAAGAACAAAACAACATACAACAAGTATTCATTTGAGTACACATATCTGAAAGACACGACATCCAATTAGGGAAAAATATACAACTACAAAAAAAAGAAATAATCGCGATGTCATTTAATCTAAATAAAAATAAAGGAAAACAAATTTCATATAACTAAAACAAAAAAAAATGTAGATAACAAATCAACGAAACATCGGCAAATACGAGCAATATGGTAAAATCTACAAACCCAACATAAAGAGTCTCTTATAGAGCTAAATAAAAATGTTGTTCCTAATCTTATATACAGGGTGATGCATTCGAAAACATATAACTTTTTCAGATTATGTTTAAATTGTACTTCCTAATTACAGAAATGCTCTATATTTTGCGACCAATTTCAATGTTTAACCCCCATCTTCGAGCCTGAAAATGTACGAATTGTGAAATAATGAATTGGTAAACAGTATCCAAAAATGAGGTTATGAATTTTAGAGCTTTGAAAAGTATTGTAACGTTGTAATATTATCTATACTTTTGTTGCTTGTGAACTTTGATTTATATAATTTGCTCCCAAATAAATAATCAGACTCGTGTGACGTTTTGGGTCGGGAACTTACCTGAACTTAATTCGATATACTTTCTTGATTATTCTTTTTGTACATTCATGTCTGCGAAATGGAAAATATTGAAGAATGGTTGTAAAGCGATTTCTTGCTACAACGATTAAACCAAATCTAATTATCGTACAATTGTGGCTTCGTCCAGGGCATTCGTCTGAGAACGCATGTAGTTCTGTTATTTCAGGGGGTATCGTGGTCTCTAACATAGGGCTTTAAGAAGGTGGGGACTTAATTTGGTCTTCTCATACGTCTCATGAAATATGTAAAAATGGGCAGTATAATTTTTTTATTAAGTATTTCGAAACTATATACTCATTTGGCTGTCTATAATAGAATGTTCCTTGTATTGGAATGTGTTAAAGAGGAAGGTTAATAGTTATTGCATACACGCGAGGTTTTACTGCAAACTTGCTCTTTCTCTGTATACAACTTTTTAGCACATCCTGTATGAACGATTAGCTCAACAGTGGGAGCTCTGCAGCATTACAGTTAAGCCGCTGTTCTTTCGGCTTATTATTTAAACGGTCATATTCACTGAATACACCTGTTAAATCAGCAGCACAAATTCTCATTGAAATATTTAGTATTCATATTTCACCATCTCTTTAAGTTTAGGATACTTCTTTATAAACAAAGCATGCATTGTTTTACATCAAAGTTGGAAAGCAAATAGTGTATACTTTTGTGTACACTGTGAGAGATTCTTTAGAGCTGGACCTGTATTGTATGTCTGTTCAACCACAGCCAGATACTCCTCGAAAACACATATGGAAGCTCAGACTTATACTGTTAGTCCAGCCACAAATAAAGCTTGTTTTTTAGAACATTTTTGCTTCAAAATAACTTGAAATTGGAAAGCTTATGGTTTGGAATAAGTTTTACAAAAAGTGCCTTTTTAATAAAGGTGTAAACAAAATTTCCCATTTTTAACTTGTGGGTACCATTCTATTGATTAGATTAAAATTCTTCCGTGGAAGTTCATTATCATCTATGGATAAAATCCTGGAAGGACGATGAAGAAACTAAATTAATTTGTATGACTACACATTTAGAACGGGTGATTCAGCTGTGCCACGTTTTTCCTCAAATAAATAAGAATGTTCCCCTTGACTAACAGTTCGCAATGAAATGACGAATATCAAATTAACGGTAAATCATTATAGTCAAGGAAAACTGAATAAATTGTCAGAAATTCAATAATATCCCGCCATAAGTACAGGCAAGGAAATGTATTATGACTAATTTATGCATTTATTTTTTTTATTATTAATTAATTATATTTGAAAATTACAAAAAAGAACAAATGAATATATTTATTGGGAAGAAAGTTAAAACTTAGCTAATTGATGGTCACCCGCAAGTAAATACTCCCACTGGATGTTACGTGAACGATATTAAAGTAGTTCCTCAAACAAAAACTATTATCAAAAAATTGTACATTTTTATATTAAGATCTATTTATTTTTATATAACATCAAAAGGAAGCGCTTGTACAAAATTGGGATAAATTATTTCTTCACTTTTGACAGGCATGTAAATCCAGTTACCCCCAATTTTCCATGCTTTGTTCCTTAAGCAAAGAAACAACAAAGTAATACATTTAACTCTCTCGAAACTTGCTGTGTAACACTTACAACAGCAGACCAAGGAATCCACCACCGTATCGAATGGATTTGGGACCTGCTATGTGATCTAATAAAGATCTACACCTAATGTTCCTCGGTCGTTATGGTGGCGACGACGCCAGTATCTGTAATTGGCGTGACTGTTGGACTAGATACGGCTAATAGCTCCGATACTAGTCATACTTAGGGTGGTTATAGACATTGAAGTCCACCCTCGTCTAGCACATACACGCTATACACACACACACACGATACATATGCACTGAATTTGAGCTTACATATAATGTAAGCTTTATTTTGACTCGACGAGCTAATATTATCCCGAGGGACGTAATAGAATTTTGCGCCGAGCGCGTGGAAGGAATAGCCCCGAGGAATCGTAATCAGTAGTGCCGGTTACCAAGTTCGAGCCTGGAGAATTGCATCACGCGCGAGAGGTTAGTTGAAATGTAGCGTGAAAGAAAAATGACCGGAACAGTGGTATTGAAATATAAAATATGATTATATTCGAGGGTAAAAGTCGAAACGTGCGCACATTACGTACGCTTTTTTCAGCGATGAAAGCAGATATTGGACAATGCGAAGAAAACTTTTTGAAGTGAAAGCTTTTAAAAACGTCACTACAATGAATCAGAACTTTTGTACAAAATTTAATTTGTGGTCAAAATTTTCAGCTTTCATTGCAATAAGCTCAGTAATATCTGTTAGCAACACTGTACAAAAATGGAATTTGGATATTATTCATAATAAGCGAAAAATGTCCACTTTTCATTTATCATTAAAGGAAAGTAAAAAAAAAGAGATGAGCTTAATAGAAGTTTAATTTTAAATCCGGTAAAAAGTAATGAAATTGAGTGAAACAGATTATTCAAATCTTATTCTTGTTTCCCATCTTGCTGGACTGTAAAGTTGGTAGAATCCTGGGTTTCAGAAATAACATAATATCTATATGACATGCACGACTTTTGCTCAATTTCATTATTTAAAGTTTTGCACTGTCATTTAATGGCAAACAACACTAAAGTATCGACACTGAAATTCGACGATACGGTTAATAATGGGGTATCTACGCATCCTCGAAGCAGCTGTTCTAGACTGATTAATTAAACTAATGTGGTGTGGAGTCTCCTGATACTGTAGTGTTGTTTGTGATATTACCCCCTAGTACTTGCTATTATTATTATCATTTAATGTTATATATATAATGCTTTGCAATAAGGACCTATCATTTTTTTACAGTAACTTTGCCAAAGGCATTCCTTCATTTGAAACGTTGCAAAATAATATTACGTCTGCCAAATTACTTATTGCTGTGTCACAAAATCTTAGCAATTTGTTTACCTGTTCGCCTAACACAATGACAAATAATTGCTTGAATAACGTATGCTTTATTAATTAAACTTGCAGGGTCCTGCTAAGACGCATATTATCCCTTTGGTTTGAACCTTAATATAGAATTTGCCAGATACACCACATATTTCAAAAGTTAACAGAATTTTGCACGAAATAAGCAACAAATTCCCTGGTTGAATACAAAGCACTATCTACTAAAATTTCTTTGAAAACTAAATTTAAACCTAATTATGTTCTTTTCCTCTTTTATACTCAGATTGAGCATATTGTAACTCCTGATGACTTTGTGAATTGGTTCGCGGTGGAATCTGCGTGCGGTACGCAGTACCTTGCCTGAAATATTAACGGAATGGAGATCGTTTATAACCTGGTTAAACATTAATGGGCCAGGCACTAACCCATGTGGGACTCCCAACTCAACAAAGTGTACATCAATTTATTTTAACTATAGGGAAACAGCTGCACTCTGCACACGAATGTGAGAAAGATAGTAAAGTTGTTTAATATCTTAAATTTCTGGTATTTTGCAATAGATTCAAATAATTCTTTTGTAATAATGTTATTTTAGAATCAATAACGTAAACTAACACTATCTGTGTCGTAGGCAGACCAGAAATCATTTAAAGTAGACACATTACGTAACATTTACATACATAATACATTTACTCTAATTTCTTGAAATGTACGAATTGGAAACTCCAACGTAGGAATTGTTTAAACAATTTGAACGTAGGTGTTTGTACTAATGTTCGAAGCAAACACGTATTCTCTTCTAAATGAAGGATAAAATGCCACAAGAATAGTTTTCTGGTTTGTACACACATTGTTCGACTACAAAATTGTAGGTTGTCCGTATGTCAAATGTCTGCATTCCTCTCACTAACTGCTAGGTGACACAGAGTTAACCGGTTGCTTTGCTTCATTTTCTTCTCTCTTTAGTACCTAGTATGCATGTAAGCGCATTGCGGTGGGGATGCTGTTATGGAGCGCTCTAAAATTAAAGTTGTCATTCGTCGCCTACATTACCGTCCTATGCGTACTTGGTCAAATGTTGTAGATTATTTTGTAAACATTTCGAAATAATGATGTTATTGAACTTTTCCGTGAGTAATGGATTTTCATTTCGGGCTCGTCGTCTCCTTCGCCTTCGTTTCTGCGCGACTTCTCGGCTAGTCGTTCTCTCTTTTTTTTTTTTTTCGACCGCCACCGCATCAACGCGGCCACCGGATGTTTATTTTTCGCCGTGGATATTTATTTTGGCACTTTGCGGTGCGGACCTGAAAACGTGTATTTCGGTGGCGGTGTTTTAGTTTCGGTTTTAATGCGATACCGATATGTTAAAGGCGAATTATTGGCGCTAAAACAGGAAGACAACTCCGTAAATAAACTTTGGAATAATTAATATTGCGTCGATGTTTTATTTACACTGGTAGTGTAGACACCTTTAGGAAGAAACACTGATAAAGTAAATAGAATCAAAAAGAGAAGATATACGATGGCTCTTGGATTCTTTAGATTCTAAGTTAGTTTTTAAAAATAACGTACTAATTGTCATTATAGACAATATCACGGATCTATCACATAAATAAACAATATTGTTTGTAAATACAAACTGTATATTTTGCAAATTATATTTTATTAGTTCATAAAGAACCACTTACAGCATTATAACTTAGCACTGAAGACAATATACCGATGGAGTACTCAATGTTAGCCAATAGCAGTAATAGTGAAATGGTTGCTATTAGTTGAATATACATTTAAACAACAAAATAATGCTAATATAACTTTTCGTAATACTGATGGAATTACGGCAAAATCAATGTGAGGTAACATCAGCGTTATTCCGAATGTTTCTCCACCTCACACCGCTGTTTGTCTTTCGACTTATACCAATATCCTCTAACATACCAAACAATATATCTCTAGCGCCATTTAGTGGCAGAGACACACGCTTTCTGTCTATAAAACAGTGACAAAATCTGGCAACAGATGGCAAACCAATTCACGAGCAATTCTTGGACTGCTGATCCCGAAATGGGGTAAAGATCTTTGGTCAGAAACATGCCCGTTACCTAGTGCTTTCTTCCCTTACATTGGTTTTGCCGTGAGTGATGATTTCACCAATACCTAATACGAGGAACGCAAATATTTCTAAAAGCTCTTCAATAGCGAGTGCTGGTTTCTATTTCTTAATAATGGTTAAAGTAATAACGGAATCAAATTAAAAGTCTAATAATATTAACAAAAGCTCTTTGTAAGAAATGAGCGAAGATACGGCAAGGCAATCAAGGCTATTTAGCTCCAGTGTTGCTTGAGAAAGAATGTGTCTGCTGGGTGGTATAGTTTCAAAATAATTTCAAGTGTAGCAGTGTTTCAAATTTGTGCAAGTTTGGTCAAGTTTTGAAGAAAGGTGCGGTTTTCTGCGTGGAGCATTAGCGTAGAGAGGGCGCGTAAACGTCTTCTATAATTCAGCTTCCGTAAGCATTATTTATTTCAAACTATTAATTTAAACTGTCGAAAGGGAATCTAGTTCATTGGCAGAAAAATATATTGAATAGATACAAATTCCAATATGTTATGTTGGTATTACATACCGAATAGAATTTTCTAATAGTAATAATAAACAATATGGGGTGGTATCTCAAATAAAGAAGGTATCGGTACACTCCGCACCACATTACGGATGTTTACCGATTTCTTTAACTTTTGTTAGATTGTTCCTGTTGAAGTCTGAAATATTCTAAGTTCTTACAAAACTGGAGAGGGTAATACTGCTGGAGCATAAAAATTCAGAACATTTCGTTGAATAGAAATAAAGAAAGGGCTTAATATTCAAGATACAGTCAAAATTACTAATCGATACCAAATGTTTTAGAAGATGAAAGAAAAACGGCTGAAATATAATCAGATGACGGAATAAGAAACATTGGGGCGAAAATATTCTCGAACTGCTAAATCACGATGACACTTTTACACCTCTACTTGATTAAAAAAAAAGGAAATTATGATAAACAATAATATGAAAATAAGTTCATATTTGTGAAAATAAATAAAACTAAACAATATTTTCTTCTATCAATAGCATTGCGTTAAGTATTAAAAGATGAATCAAGTATTAGAATCAGGCATGTATTGTGAAAGAAATAAATATCCAAATTTATTAAAATATAGAAGATTCCATTAATTTTTGTCTGGGAATATTTGGCTAATTTCTTTGGTCAATTTTTAGATAAACATTACTTAACGGTCAAAACATCAGTAACACAGCTCGGTGGTCCAGTGGAACTTTTGGTAAATATTTCTTTCTTTCGGTTTTTATAGAGCCCTCAAATGCACAATAAATATTTTAAAATCACTAATGTTGTAGCAATTCCTTATCAAATAGAAATCTACCAAGTTCAAAATCAAACATGCAAGAATTCTTAGAGTTCCTTTGATACTTGTTATATTGTATAACACAATTTCTACGAAATATCCCCTTATTACAAATCCAATATGAAAATACTTTAGATATTACTCTTCCTTCATAATTGATGACATATTCTGTGATAATACGATATCGATTACACGTCACGTGATTGAAAAATTGTTATAACAGTGCACACAATACCAACAAGCATCGAGATTATTTTTTGTGTACTCGTATCCTAAGATTTCCTAACATTTTTTCACGGATCGGTTGACAGCGCGTCACGGACCCTTTATATAAATTCCGTGATAAATTGTGGCGTCAATCGATGGTTTTAAAGACCTCCAAATACATCCACCCACCGTCGCTCGTATATGTTGCACCATGAGCAAGTGGGAAGGAACTTGGACGTTGACTGAGCAACGCATTTGTCATAGTAATAGATAGTGGAATGCGCTTACACAACACTAATGCGGAGATAAGATGGATGCGGTGGGACTCATTACGTCGCTACCAGACGGATAATCGGAACTTGCAAATCCCGCGAGACTTAAATCGTACGAATGCACGTGACAGTCACGTGCTAAGGGAAAATCCGGCGGGTGAATTTTTTTGTCGTATCTGCTGACGTACGGTGAGAGTGAAACGATCTACTGTTGCAGGAAAAAGCTAGACAGTGGATTTAGTGTGCTTTGTACTGATGCCTCTGGAACACTTGTACAGATTGTAACTAGATGGGAGATTTTTTGATCGGTGTTATTAAATGGGATGACTACTACTTTTACAAAAGGGGTCATTTGTTAGCAGTAGCAGATTTCGAGTTTAAAATGGAAGATAAGTATCCCCAAAGGGGATTAAGTAAAATTGAGTTAGATAAAACTGAGATATAGCAAATAGGTGGATGTACCACGAACGTATATATGTAATAAAAAAAAAGTAAATTTCATCAAATATGTGTATTTTTGATGAACATTGTACATTGCTTTTGGCTCACTAAAATGCGAGACACGGTCCGATAATAAGTATCTGGAGGTAGCGATTTTAACAAAATTTCAAGGCTAAAAGCTATTTAATCCAGGCCCGGCGTTTATACTCTTCAGTATTGTTTTATGTTCGAGAAACAAGCAATAAGTATTTGGTGGGTAACAGGGAATCTTGGATATATTAGTGGCATAAGAATAGTTGTAGGCTTTCACGGCCGCAGTTTGAAGTTTTCGGGCTAAATGCATACAAAATAAGTACTATATTTCGTAGTACGCACGAAACTATTTCAGATCGTGCGGTTCTGGGGTAAAAAAGTAATAGCCAATTTAATTAATAAAAGAATTGATTTCAAATATTCAACAAAATTCTTAACACATATTATTTAAACAATTCAGAGCAACAGATTAAGAAGGAATAGATATGAATACAAAAAGGAAATTATAAGTAAACAGATAATATGCGATTTAACCCGTTGGACGTATCCTTTTGGTGATGCATGTATTGACGCATTCCCGTCGTTTTCTTGGACGGAAAATGATGACCCTGGCTTGCGATGGTGCCGAACTTTTTTATAACACTTGTAGCACTTCTCCAACGCACTGTAACCACTATCAAGGCTGTGGTTAATGGTTTTCTTATCGTGAGGCACTTAGCGACTTACTATAGCGCAATACCACGTCACTTCTTTTATAACTTAGTTTCTTAGTTTTTTTAGCCACGACAATCCACGAAAATACATTCTTTATGAGGACAAAGGAAATGCTACTCTTCACCTCCTTTTCTTGGCAGTATACCGTCGTTTTCTTAGGACGCTGGTCAGACGTCCGGGCACCTTGGTCGCCAAAGAAATTTCTTTTCAATATCGATGCTAGGGTTGGCATCATATCATATCATTTTGTTTCCTCAGAATATCGTCGCCTTAGTTATTTTGCATCAATCATGAGTTGCCAAACAGATCAGATCAGCGAAAAAAATCAACATTTCTACGGAAACATCTACCGCATTTTTCTTATCATGCCACAATCTGCATTATATAAGAAGAATACTACTAGTGCTCATTTGCCGAAGACCCGCGCATTGAATTATGATATCCACTATTTTATAAGATTTTTGTGGGAGTATAAATAAATAACGTTGGCTGGTCTAGTGGAAGTAACATTCAAGATTCAACACAAAGAATAAACAAATATTGCTTTGTTTTATTGTAATGATTGGGAAATTGAAATGAATTTATAAAAAATAATTCCAAGCTTTTATCACCCGTCCTTTATATTAATAATTTAAAGCTACGAGAGAAAAGATATACTTTTGGAGTGAATAGTCGTAAACTAAGGAAATGACAACAGTTCTTCGACGTCACTCAATCAACGTTTCCTAGCACCTGGGAGGAAGGTTTCGGAACTATTTCTGGGGTTTATAAAAAATCTATTGCTCTATTGAAAAGTATATGCATAATGAAATTCTTTAACAAAACTGTTTTAACTTTTCAAGTAAATATCTTCGGAAGTGCCAAAACAAATATTCCGTCATATATTGAAATTTCTGGAGCCTATTCAGGAGTCGCCCATTTCTTTAAGATGACATAAATTTAGGAAGAGGAGGCAATAAAGTGGTTGGTTTCCTTTTACGATAAGTTTCCTTTTGCGGGGCGGTTGAAACAATTTCCTAAAAAAGCTTAGATCTCTTTCTTTTTCAATTTGGCCTTATCCGCCAGCTATCGCGAGGCCATATATGTTCGAAAAAATTTAGGCGAAATATGTTTACGACCCGTCATAGCTCACATGCGATCGCACCTTCTTTCCCACTATTGAAATTTTCGATAAATCTGCGCTTGCCGTACCTACTTCATCCTTGTTCGAATCGAAGCGACGCCCGGGAAGAGTGGAAGCGATTTTCGAACGCTCCATCCTCCTGTCATGAATAAGCGAACCCGTCTGAGATGGGAATCTCGTTCAGGATATTGGATTTTACTTCGTAAACTGAAAAAGCTCCGGTCTCCGACGAGAAAGTAGACAAAAGGTAGAGGAGGGCTATTTGTTGAATGCTTATTTTAGATTTCCTGCGATAACGGTCCTTTGCAATAACAGCGCGCATGAAAAAAGTTTATTGCTTATTTTCAATGCAGTCTCTTTACTTTAGGATTTTCCGAAAAGAGATGAGAATATGTAAATACCTGATTTAAAAATTTAAACTTGCCAGCAATAAAACGAATCTCGTAAATACAAAACCCCTTTCTCGAATGCGTGCAATTGTCGAAGAAATAAAGTACAATCTTTAGGAGTAAAAACCTGCTTTGAATGCTTATAATCGAGAAACGAAATTTACTTACATTATTAGCAATGAGTGGTACTGTATTCCTAAAATTATTTATCTTATTAGTTAAATATTAAGTAGTAAATGTTGTTCAAACGTTCGCGTAAGATATTTCATAGATAAAAGTTTTCTCTGTAATATCACGAGTAACATGGGGAATTTGATCGCTTCTAGTAGCAACACAGCGGTGAGAATCTAGTGAGATAACATCTGAACTTTCAACGAAGTGTTTGTATTCTATATAACACGTATTACAAGTTAATAGCATCAAAGCCAAATAAGAGACGTGAATCTTCAGAAATGTGATTAGTATCGAACGCGAGTTCGTGAAGAGATTGGCAGGAATCCACAGGCAACGTAGCTAATAGATTCTTCTGTAGCTGTTGCCTTTTTATTCTAAAGAAACATTTTTACACTTCTTCATTTAGTTATTTTTATGAAAAGCACGCACGTATGATGAAATAATACCGCATACTTCATACTATGTCACTACAATACTTGGACACATTTGAGACGATTTTGTCAGTAGTTACAGAGCATTTCAACAAAGTATCATGCGATGATGTTACAAATGTATGTGACTTTCAAGTGATTCCTGGGAACACAGAAAGCCATAGTGCGGAATTTCAATATTAACATTTTTAGTGAATTTTCGGATAGTTAGAACTATCAAATGCCGTTCCTTCACAAACTACACTTTGTAGAAAACATAGTGGCGGTTCTACAAAGAATTTTTCAGCGAAATACAAAGGCTTCAATTACATGTTTTTGGGTAAAATCGGACTCGGAGTATCGATTCCCGCCACCCTCATTTACCTATCTCGTTTATTATTCGAATTACACCCTGAAATAAGTTGAAGATAGGGATCAAAGTTTATCAACATTCTAAAACTTATAGCTCACTTACGGTAAGAGATAGAAAATCGGGGCAACATTAAGTGGATCCAACGTATCCAAATCTACGAAGTTGTTAGTTGACGGATATAGGAAAATTAAGAAAATGATGAACAAAATTGGAGATTTGATGATTTCAAAAATTGTTTTAAAATTTTTATTTTGATGATGGAGTTTGACCTGGTGATTATAGGAATTAAGACCATTTTGCGGTATCTTCAATGGTTTTTGAGAAATTTCAGTTTGAATGTTATTATTTTGTAACAAATTTATTTTGGTAAATTTGGTGGATAATATCGTTCCAGAAACATCATAAATCTGTTGCAAAATCCCAAAATAAAGTAGCACAAAATTTATAATTTAAAATTTTCCTTTAAAGTTGCCGAACGAACTATGTAGTTATACTTATGAACATTAATTTGGTTCTATAATACGTATCGCTGGTAATATCGCCACATGGTACAGTGCAGGGAAAAAGCAAAGCAAAGTTACGCTTCCATGTTTCGCGGTATGAAATTCGTTGGGTATAAAGCAATACTTGTGAAACTGAACATTATCAGGAGTCGCTTTATATTTAAATTAAAAATACTCTTGAGAAATTAACTATAAATTTCTCAAGAGTATTTTTAATTTAAATATAAAGCATTTTTTTTTTTTTTGCGATTTTCAAATTTTTCAAATATAATGAAGAAATAATTGCTACTCATAATATGCCGAATTAAACATAAAGTTTTCTTTTTTTTGCTTGGTAGCACTGCCATTGTGTAGTTAATTCTATAATACACAGCGTATTTATAGTTTTTAATATTATTCGGAGTTAGTGTGTCAAATAATTCGCCTTAGATTAGATGTAACCAGCAGACATTATTTCTATCGTTTACAATGGCCAAAATGAAAACTAACATAAAGTGTAGACGTTATTATTCTATCCCCGCGAAGCTGTTCTTTGTTGCTTCCAACAGCGAGACTGTGGTATTCCGTTCAGATTTAATAAAAATCAAAAATATTCTGGTTAGGTACAGGTCAAGATTCCGCTTGGATACCTCCGGTCCTTAATCTACCCGTCAGACATAAATTCGTTTTGCCCGTTTTCGGAGGGGTACGTAGATTGAAAAATTCTATTAAAACCTGGCAGCGTTCGCCCACTAAATACGGACAAAATGCACATACTATTAAGTTTTATCGCATTCACACACGACAGATATGATATCCATAGTACACGGGAACAACCCTCCGATATTACCGGGCTTATATACAACCCCGGATATTCTGGGTCTCCCTAACGCACTAAAGCCGCTCACCCTCGCAATTCTAACACCGCCAACTTTGCTGCAACATAAGCAACGGCAGGTATCGACCGGATCTTTCTCTTATCCTCGTACTCGTGTCTTGGCCTGATCTTTTTCTTTATCCGCCATGCAACCGAACCCATAGCAAACTGGAAGGGACGTTATCAATTTATAGGGGGAGAATTTTATGCGACTCATTGGTTTCTATGTCTTCAATAAGTCAAAAGGCGGTGAATGATGGTGCGATAAGGTAAAAGGTTGACGGTGATCGAAGGCAATGCATAAACACACATTGTAAAACGTTTACTGGGATATGCTTATGTATACATTTATGAAGAAAATGTATAGAGGATTAAGTATATAAAACGCTTTAAAGGGTACACTAGAATATATTCAGGATGGACAATAGCTGTTTGATTTTATGTATTAGTACTTACGCGTAATTGCCTATTGTTGATGTTTACTTTTTAAATTATGGAGGCAGCATCAGTAAGTTTTATTCATTTTGATGTATCTAAACTTTGCAAACATTCTTTTCCTCATGGAGTTTCCCGGCTAAATTAATGATTGTGGAAGCGTAACATTCATCCACCATTTTCGAACATTCACAGTGCGTTTCAATACGTAAATGAAATTCTACATGCCATTTGTTTCCATGCAATGCAATCAATTATTAGATACAATTCCTTTGAAATATCTCCTTATTTAAGATTGAAATGGGCTAAGGATGGATCATTATGTGATTATATACTGGGCAAATTTATTTCTTCTTGTCCCTTCAGTCTTACAACCCGAATTGGGGGCTTGTTTCGTTTCGGTGAAATTGATCCGTTTCTTTCTATTTTGAAACTTTATTCTGATAAATAATGCTTCCTCAGCATTAGATGCACAATCCCCATAAGTGTCGAATTGACTACTACTACTCTTCATCACTGTTAGATTCTTATCACGTAGCGGTTTAGAAGAAATGCCGCCAAATATATATAATTAACAACAGAATGGTGTTAATTTTGACTCTGTTTAGGTGAATTTCTAACAAAGAAATAACGGATTACTAACTACAAAGAAAGGAGATGTTGTCAATGGCTGAGCTGTTTTGAAACAAATTAACCATACAACAAACCCTAAACATACCATAACTCTCAGCTTCCCGTTCCGTTTAGTTTAGAAGCTGATATATTTTTAACGAAACCCTCCCAACGACCATGTATTACGATAGCGAACTGTATTGACGCTCTGCATTAAAGGTAAATATTATGAGTCACTATTTATTTAAAGAAAAATAGAAAAAGTACCTATGAGGAGCAAAACTCACGTAAACTTGCTATCAAAATAAATATCTACAATCTATCACTTCTCAGCGTACAAACTAACATGTACAAAATGAGTCACTACATTCTAACGTTATGCTACCCAAACAGGACGAGATATTGATTGAACAAACGACCAGTGACTAGTACCGCAAATACAAATCCATCGGCGTTGTCGACGGAAAATAACAGTTTCTTCTTTTCGTAATTTACCCTCTTGCGGATTCCTGCATATGACCTGCAGCCAGATACTTGTTTGGTCAAATAGAGTAAATTAGGGGGACTTGTGTGCATAGATGCAAGTGGGAAACATGTTGATATTACAATCAAATAATCAAGTGCTTTCTCTTGGCTGACCTTAAGTAATACTATAAAGAGGGTGGCGATTGGGAGAGCAGAACTGTATGTAATTTTGATATATGATTATTTTAGGAATAGCATTATTTCATTTAAAATATGACCATTGATCTTTCTGGATGTCAGCAAAATTGTCTTGGTAAATTTTGATACAGTTCTTCTGCTAAGGGAGTGACAGGAAGGTAGCTTAGAAAGTATGCCAGTTATAAAGTTAGCAATGATGCGGGTTATATTTAAACGGCCTGTATATACTGATAGTAGATAATACATGACATTCATGTAAATGCATTCAATTGAACGTTTTTTATATCAAAATGAAAAGAAGCCATTTTTACCATCCACATTAAGTGCAACATTATCCTCAAACGAAGCATCAGCGGAGGCATTGCTAATATCACCTCCACCTCCTTGAAAAAAAACGTTGATTTAATAGCAAAAAACGTAAATGTACAAAATCTTTTAATAAATTTCAGCGAAAATTCAAATACAAGCAGTTTGCCATAACGTAAGAGATGTATAAATAAGTATATTTGTGTCTAGCGTAAGAATTAGAAGAGCTTCTGGAAAGCAAAGCAGAGGGCAGAATTCTTTTAAACAATAAGCAGCACCTAAATTGCGATCAAAATTAACACAATTGTGGTACTTTCTACCAAATAAATAAGGAAACAAGAAGTATTGTATAATAGCTCAGTTATCCTAAAGAAGCTGCTAGAATGACTAACAAAATGTGAAATAGAAATTTTGACACGGCGAATCCTGGAAGAAATTACCAGTGATAAGTGCATGGCCTTGAAAGTCGTAAGAGCTTAATATATTTATATTTAACCTCATCAAAAACTTTTCGCAGGGTGGTAGATGCACCTTCCTGCTATGTGGATAGGTAAGAATATATGAGTTTTTTTGCATTATTTTTACGTGTACAGTACACTCCTGGAGTTTGGTCGGTTCCTCCCGACTGACCCTGTATAAGTCAAATAATTTAGGACACTTGATTTTATGTTATAACCCGATGTTTCTTTAAGAAGTTTATTATTGCTAACTCAGTAACGCTTCTAAACACATTCTTCTTAGTCGAAGAGCTTTGCAAATAAATATGGAGGTATTCCATACAATAGTCTCCTAATATAGTTTTTTTTATTTCCATGTGCAGTGTCTGGTTTCTTTTAAAGATTTGAGATGTTTAGTAAATATAGAATGACTCATAAATTGTGATACAGCGAATCGCGGTACATGATATTAGGAAGCATCATTCTTAGGATTCTTTTGTTTGATTTATAATTTTAAGGCGGAAGTTTACCAACTCCAATTTAATTTCTATTCAAAAAATGTTGCCCGCTCTGGTTATCTTAATAGAAACCCTATTGTCTCCATTAAGGTTCTGTTAAAGAAAGAAGCAAAAGAAGATATGAAAACTGATTGAAGATATATTTACCATTGTTTTATATCTTAACTGGAATGCGATTTCCATCTATTACTTGCCAACAATAAAAACTCTAAACTTTCCCATCATGTAGGAAAAAATTAACTGCTCATATTTGTAGTATTTCCTCCACCTGGGCCTGATCCAGTACATCCTAAACACCAACAAAGTTATATTTTTAATTGCATCGAAATGTAATAATTTGTTTTCTAGTTATCTGAAAAATTCTCATTTTGTTTTTGACCGACTCCACCCCGGTTGACGGTACTATAATTCGTCACCAAGTTTCGTCCATCACAAAATTACACTCCCTTTATTTAACGAGATATCAGAAGCAAGCGGCGCCTGCAGATACCTCATTACTGAAGGTATTCTTGTGGAAAATTAAAAAAAAATGAACATAAAATTAATATTTATGGCGACAGGCGACGTAATATTTTTTAATGCATTCTATTAATAAGTTATAATAAAGCAATGTCGGAATAATTTATTGTATACATATATATATTTTTATGTTGGCTTTTTTCTACGTACGGTATTTTTACAACCATCAACATTCGGATCGAGACGGCGGCCTCGAAAAGAACTAACTAGTCTCTAATTAAAGTTTTTTCAACGTACAGCAGGCTTGCGCATCAACTGTGGTTGGCGTACTTTCTACAGACTCGTTTGAAGTTAGTGTACGATTGTCTGGTTTACGAACTGATTTTAATAGGACCGAATTCGTCTTCATTTACATGTTAATAAATAAACGCGGGCGAGAGACGGATGCCTCAAACTCATTTTCGGGAAGATTGAAATTCCATATTTTGTGTCTGTTTTATTGCTCATTTAGACTACAGGACGACTTCAGATTTGCAGTTACTTTACTATGGATAATTAATATTTTCTGTAACTTTAATGCTTAAAGTTTTTGCAATGTCGCTCTCGTTGTTGTAAAAATCCATACTTCTTTTTGGCTTGTAAATATCAAGGAACACTATTTAGGTATCTAAGAGCTGCATTATCGAAAATTTCGTTACTCGATCCTCTAAGAATTTTCTAATTTCTTCTTTTATTTCACTTACCCACGTCTGTCGTGGGCATTTCCTTTTTAAGATCATTTCCGGCCCCTTGCTGTTGCTTCATTCGCAAAACAAATAAGGTGGTCAATTCTCCACTTTTAACATTTATATCCTTGGTGGTTGCCTTACATCATCTCTTATATCTTCACTTCTCTGATCTTTTCGTCCACTGGTGCTAGGCAGACAGTCTCTAAAATTCCTAACACTGAGTTTAGGCCTTCATCTCTCTTCTGACTTTCCGGACGGCCCCGTGAATCCTCCACTACTCTTACGAGCAACGGATGTTTGCTTCTCCGCGTCCTTTTGGCCATCTCTGGATATTCAAATCAGCTCTTAGTTGCCCATTACGAACAAGTCATGGAACCGTCGCAATCATCCAAATTATCTGGTTCTGTAGACTTTGCAATTTTTGACCGAAGGCGTACAATATATAATAGAAGTTTGGGTTCTGATGTCCAGTGGGCCTCTTCTGCAGATCAAGGGTAATAGCAAACTTCGTTCTGGTTCTCTAAATCTGCTGTTTCCACGTAAGGCGTTGCTTCCAAATATTTGTTGGAGGAACTCTATTCCAGCCGCTGGCTTAGGCGAATCGAATGGTGACACTCTTATTTTCGTTTGTTTGGAGGCCCCATATTTCAGCCCAATATACGAGACTGTCCAGGGCACTCTGCAGCCTGACGACTGCTAGATTCTCACTCCTACTGGCACAATTAATAGCTGTGTCATCAGCATATATGGAGAAGCGATTGTTATAATAAACACTTGTCTACTTTTTCCTTCCTTTATTTATTATGTCTGTTTATAACTTTCATAGATACAGTTTGTAGAACGTTTCCTCTTGGTTTTTATTTCAGGAACTTTTACAATTAAATAAACTTTACTAAAACCATAAAAATGTTGGAATGAAATCTTATAAAGGCATGCCTAAACAATGACGCGATTTATCGCTTTATAGATATTAAGTTGCGATACTTTTCGCTTTCCCGTTTTAAATCCTATATAATCAGCCTTAATTAAATATGTCGAATATATACGTTACATTGAATGAATACTTAAATTTATATCGAGCGATGTAATGTGAAACTTATGTAGCGGTGTCCAATATCAAGATCCGAATATTTATAGCAATAAAAAACATTCCAATACGTACACTGCTGGACATCTATCGTAATTTCACTTTTTTTTTTATCAATTTAATACATTAATTTATCTTTGCAGGTCATCACAGTTGAAACACACATGTTATTACTTTGTAGTACCTATCGAGGTTGAATAAGAACACGTTGCATTTAGTGACAAGGACCTTTCACAAGTTCGGTAATTGATTTCTACCGAACACATTTATTTTTAAATAATCCATGTTGCATGTTCCAGAAATTCATAGTGAGGTACATTAAGATCGTTGATAAGTAGGGAAAATTTTAATCGGTTAATCATAAGAATAGGATATTAAAGGTATCTAATGTTATCACACATAGATAGCAGCGTTATTTGAGAAAAGACATACTGTTTTATTGACTTTCTAAATTTCTACTCCATTATAAGTCCGCACGTAGTCACAAGCTGTACCCCTTGCTTGTTTCTTGGCTTCCTTTTCCAATGGTTTGTTTGGTATACTGAATCCTCCAATTATGTGTGAATAAAGTATTCTATTTCATATTATTTCGAGTTTGTTCAAGGAACTCTCATTACTTCATCTATTTATGGAAAGCAGCCACCAGCATCTAATTCCATTAATTCCTATGCGGAAATCCTGTTCAGTGATTGCAACTTTGCCGTGGTGTATTTGTGAAGAAAGAAAGGTTTAATTCGGCAACCATTTTTTCTATTGAATCATCAAAATCCTTTAAAAAGCGTTTTCATATTGTTGCATTATAAACCTTATAACATTGTAACAAGAGATGGAGCAGATTTAGCATAATAAGTGCTAAATGGCAAAGACGAAACCGTCATTTATAAATATGGAATTTACTGAGACGTGGCAGGCCTGATAGAATGCGCGACTTAGGTGTTTGTGCGGTGCGGAATGCGCCTATATCTTTATCTTGCTATATTACCCCGCAGCCTTTGCTAATAATGATTAGCACAGGAGAGTGCTCGTGATGGTATTACCTTACATTTTGGTATTCATAGCAGTAGACATCCTCTTTAAGCAGTTGAAGCTAGTGCCTTTTCTTCCATGAACGCTTTGTGGAAACTATTAATTGTACTTTAGGTACATTGACCTCTGCATTTGACGTGAACCACATTTCGCCAAGCCATTTTCTCAGAAGGGGAAAAGAAAGAAAGCCTTCCTTGGTGCTCGTTCACCAGGAAAGCCCCATTTAGCCGATTAGCTTTTGGTTTCTGGTGTGTAGTGATGTAGTCTCGTCAATAGCTTTTTCATGAAGGATGTATTACGTGCGTTCAAATAAAGTATTCACCCCCATACTCATCTCAATGGGACGACCTGGCTGTTGCTCATCTGATAGCAGCCATCGTAGGTCCATGGTCCTTAAAAATTACATTCAACTTTGATTTCGAGAAATCGAATCACTGACCAGTATTTTTTTCCATGATTCCATAAATACCTGAATTTGTTCAGTTTCAAAGCTTTCAAAAGAACACTACTCGATGAATTCCTCCGAAATTTTGACAGACATAGATTAAGAAGTACCCATAATCGGTGATGCAGATTTTGATACCATCTGTGTCCAAACACGGATACTTCTCATGCCATCCTCGTATATAAATGTACGGTAAATTAGCTATGGCCGAATTTTGCCCTTTCCATAAGTACTTGAATGGTTAGTGCTACCTACATACACGTAATTAACGATAATATTGACGTGTTTTGGCACATAACAATGATATTTTATCGATTTACGATACTAGGTCCTTCAACTACAAGCCAGTATAACAATATAATCAAATGAACCGTTCAAATCGGTTCGCATTACTATGTGGTAGCTTAATGCACGTTCGAATCTGCGAGTAGGGTTTTCCGTTCGGACATTTGCAGAAACAATGGGTTTATCTGTAATAAATGATTAGCGGCTGTATGACACGCATTGTGCTTGTCCCAAAAGGGAAACTTTCCTTTGTAAAAACGAAGCGGGCGGCGGGTGGAGCGAATTTACGTCGGAAACATCTGGCCATTACATTAGTCCACTCCCTTACAATTGCGTTCGGAAAACTCTTTTGTTTCGGATTTTTTTTCTTCGCAACTGGTTATTAATTTATCCCGACACCCATTAAGATGGTGTTATCGTTGGATTAATGGATGCAGCAGGAGTTTTATCTACAAGTACAATATGCATTTATGTCATTTACGACAGAAGCTTTCAAATTGAAGATGGATGCTGTTTCAAGCATTGGTTGAATAATACTTTGATTAAGATGGAAATATGGAAATTCATCTACGTCAACGCAGTGTATTTAATACATTCCTACAATATTACTTCATGTTTTTAAGAAAGATTAGATTACTTCAGAGCTTTCTGTCAGGAAAATTTGATGTAATGCCTGTTTCTCTTGGCTTAAACACAAAATTAAATTCTTGTGTAGATCTAATCCCCGCTTCAGTGTTATTTAAAAGTATCAACCTTGAGTTTAATTTTTGGCTCGAGATTAAACTCATTTTTAACAACTTCCACTTAAATTCTAACCCCCCCATTAATATTTAAGTTATGGACTACAAGAGGGTGAAATTATTTAGGTCTACCATAAATCCTCTCTATGGTGAGAGCCCTGTAAACCAGCGCATTGCCTTCGCATAGGTGAACGTAACAAGGCGTAGCCGCCACGATTCCTCTAATTGTCTCGCCTTCAGTTGGGAGCATCTGCATAACACTTCTGCGGTTAATTTTATCGTGAAAAGGAGCTCTTTGCCCGGAAATAAGTCAGAATCCTAATAACCATGTTGAGGTTCTTTTTGGATGGTCTTAGCAATATTCTGTTGTCCGTTTGTCCAATGAAGTCAAAGTGATTTTAGTAGTGCGGTAGGGTTTAGAATCATCCCATCTTGCTAGGATGTTTTCATGGTTGATAATTTTGGTCCCTTTATAAATGCAAATTATCGTAAAAGTATGTACTTGAAATCCATAAAGAAGTTTTTGCTATCAATTTTAAAAGGCACATAAAAGTTATACAGTCCTACGCTTAATTTATGCATAAGTAATCGACGAATTGTAGTATAAATTACAGTAATTTTCGAATTTACAACGTTGAGGAAATTGATATAACAAAAACATAATTGCTACCGTTAACGTGTTCCGGTATAATCTAGAACTTATTTAGCGGTAGTAAAGCAGCAGCCAGGTTTTATATTCAATAGACGACGAGTGAAATATTCCATTTTATAGACCGTAAATGCTCTATTGATCCCATCGCACGCGGGTACAATGTTCGCTCATACTCTCCGGCATCGACATAAAAATTTCACAACTCCACGGACTGAAACCTTGATGAATCATGTTAATTTAAAATAATTTCATCTCGCAGACATTCCGGGCTTAACAGTAATGTATTCGCGACGTGATAAATTAAAAAGGTCCATTCTGCGTTGAATTGTGCACATTTGTCATATAAAAAAATGTAGCAATAATGGCATTGCATGTTCTAGAATGATTTGGACGCGTGCATAAAAGCTCATAAATGATGACTCCGACGATTAGATAAAGATGTTGAATGTACAAAAGAGAACTGATGCTCTTCGAGGAAGTCCACTCTTTATTTTTGCAGAAATAATGTCTACTTTCGTTTAATGGATTTTTGGAATTACTAAGGGCAACGATGAATTTCCTATCTTCTTGAAAATAAATTTAAACTATCTCCATATATCAATTTCTCTAATCTTCCCTCTTATTAATAGATGCCGACGAAATGTAACGGCGTAAACAATAGCTGAAATATTTCCACGGAAACTGCTTTCTTCATCCTCCGTAAATCATCCGTAGACCACCTACCTCAAAGATAAAAAATAATTAATCAACTCTCTCCCCTTCAATGCGGACGTAACGAGTTCAAGAATATCCACATTAATTATTGCACTCGGCGGGTGCGTGTGCATTATTGCTTGCGGCGTAGGTACAACCCCGCGCGCACGTACGACATAACAATAAAACTTCATCAGGGCGACGTACCGACGCGATGCGGTAGCAAGGTGAATGCAGTTAATTGTCGAAAGGCCGCGAACGGAAAATGCATTAATCACCGATACTATCTGATTGCTTGCGAGAACGTCTCGGCAATATACTATCGCGCAACCATGCGGTACCCCTTTCGCGAGAATAATAGGACGTGACGGAATATATTATTTACTCATCGCAGATAAGTTTCCTATATAAGGCCTCTTCAAATATATACGACTAATTGCGTAATTTGTTAGCGTAACGATGTAACGATAAGGTATTGTTCTTTGATAATCTAAAAGAAGGGTTTCGAGTCGAACGTCGTAAGCTGCAGGATTCATATCGGCTGGCCGCATTGTATGTAACCCCTACGAAATTCGCTAAACAAAAAGGGAGGCGCATCGAATGAGATTAGAGTACAATAACAAATTTGCCGCGGGTATTTATAAGACGAAGGAGGGACGCAATCAAGGGTATATTGTACATTGAGACTTCTTTTCGATGAACAAACTATTAATGGAGCAAATTGTACCGAATGTGCTCAGTTAATTAATGATTATTTTTTAATTTACATGAATAAGGAGAGGCTATTTGTGTAACGAAGATTGGCGATTAAGAATGCTTAATGATAGATTGTACAATGGTTTGTCCTTTCTGAAGAACTATAGTACCTCCTTCTAGCAGGACCATAACAGAACGCAAGTTTTATAGTAAAACAAAGAATAGAAATTCTGTGAAAAAGCACTTGCAGAATACTTACTAAAGCACGGAAAAGAGGAACACTGTTCCACATCACTTAGCGCTTGAATAATCATGCCAAAAAAAGGACTTGCTTAAAAGTGCGCTCTCGTTTCAAGGTATAATTGGGCCGTTAAGAGGAATACCAATTAATAGTCAAACACGAAAAGTTCTTTGAGACCAGTACACCTTTATATCATACATCTCTAGAAATTCATGTCACTAGTAGCATACTCCTAGCTCTTAGGCAATCTCGTTTCTCTAGCTTACCGAGCCTCATAGCGAATTTTGTAAAGTCACCATTTTCAACAGAAATGTTGGATCTTGTAACTTTAAATAAAGTGAAAAATCTGCAAAACTGGGAAAATATATTTGAGAAAGAAAGGTGTGGGTAATCGGGGCGAAAATTTCGGATTACTGTATTTGAGATTTTAGCGCTTCAAGGGCTTGTGTAAGTACGCGAATACAGATTATATGCCAAGCTAAATGGTATACTTGTCATTTTGCGGGTCTGTATAATTAAAATAAGCTTAAATTAAGGTCAACTGATTGTACTAAGGCAAACCCGTTTGTTGTGGATTGAGTCAGAGTCAATCCATAGTTGTGGAGAGTTGCCGCTCAAAAAATAAAAAACTATTCATCAAGCCAATCGCTTTAGACTTTTAACTTTAAAAGATCAGCCATTAATCACTAGGTCAACTTTTTTCTTTGTTGCAAATAATTCCATTTAATTTATCTTAAAAAGTTCATAATTGCGCTTGCGCTTAAAAGAACTAAACGCATCAGACACTTCAAGCAACGATTGCGGGATTTCTACGATAGCTGCACGGTATTAAACGACTCTAGATTACATGTGTGTATGTGCAATGTATGCACACATATGTATATAGCAAGTTTACATTCAACTACGCACATATAAACATATCCTAAAGGAAATCAGCATGGGAATTTATTCAGAAGGAAATATCATCTCGTCGCCGCTATACATATTTGCTCTCGGTACTCTTGTCTGTCGGCTTACTGTGCTTTAATACTCAAGCTCACATCGCATATGTATGTAATAGAACTTTAGTGGTATTACCTCCGCTATATCTTGTGGTAGTGCTGAGACCACAAAAGACGACTTCATACGCGTTTACTTTGTGTTACGTGGTTGGTGCAACTAGAAAATCGATTCTTATAGACAAACTTATTCAACATGCGAAATCTTCATCACTGCAAATGTAGAGTTACAGAAAAGAATAGAATAACTTTTTATGCATTTTCTACTAATGCATGGCTTCAATTGACGTTTATGGAAATACCAATATTGTTCTTTGAGCGTAGGAATGGATAGAACGTTTCTAGAATAGATGCTTTAAAGGTACACTTATACCCAAATCCAATCGTGCTTATTTGAATCATGATTTGACGTTTGGCGTGTTGCATTTACATTGAAGCATTAGTTGTAGGTTTTAGGGTTACCATAGTCGAGATTTGATGGATTTATTTTTTAGTGGCAGCAGACGGCGCTGTTATGGGTACTTATTATTATAAAATAAATCGTATAAGAAATATAATGGATTAATAAAGAAATGAAAAGACCGTTCAATTTGAAAGGCCAAGAAGGCCAATCCAACCTGCCAGTAGACTGAAGATAACATTCAAGTATCTGCACACTGGTAATTCATATCCCAGTCTTGCATATGCATATCGTATCCTCAGATATACGACAAGAAGGCCATAAGGTGGAATATTCAAGGAAGATGGTACAGGTGTAGGATGGAAGAAGGATCCAAAGACTTTAAAGTTGTATATTTTAATTTGCATGAACTTAAGAAAATTAAGTTCAATTTGTATTGATAAACAAAATAATAAAAAAATTAGAGAAACGAAGAGGACAAAGCGTTAGGTATTATTTTAAGCTTTTCAGGAAGAATAGGGTCTGAATAATTTAAATTGTCACAAATATATCCACGAGATTAATTATTAACCCAAGAATGACTTTCCCTCCGAAGAAAGTAATGTAATTTTGCCTCTAATAAAGATTTACGCCTGGATATGTAGCTGAGCCTTCGCAACGACAAATCCTTATTAAAAATTCTAACGAGACCGGCGTAGAATCCGAGAAAAGGGCGAAAGCAAACGCATACATTCTCCCATTCCGAGGAAATACACGACAACGAAAACATTGTACTGAAAATATATTATGACAAATGCTTTTGTTGAATCGGAAAAATAAAATGAACAGTTCGCTAGTATAGCGCGAGTGCCTGAGGGAAGGAAGCAAGCAGGGTAGTTCGTGTTTCGTTGCTGTTCATACTCTTGCCGCTGTTCTCTCTTTTTTTTGCTTTTGCTGCCGCTCCAACCCTCCTGCAAGACGTGAGCGGGGCGAGTGTGCAGAGCGACGAAGAAATGAATAGTAATTCCGTACAAAATGAAAAGATGAATGCGAAATGAAAGTAATAAAAACCGTTTCCGAGAGATGCAATCTTCGTCGCACAAAAACGAAGGATTCGGGCGCTTTCTCCTTCGTCTTTCGGCTTGTATTACGCTGACGAATGGATCCTCCTGGATGAGGAAAAAAGAAAGAAATTAAAGGAGAGTCTCTTGATGCGAACGTGTATGTGAACTTTGCGCATGTGTTGAAAGTCTCGAAAATGGTACGCCGTAGATAGCATGGGGCATGGGGTAGTTAAGGTAGAGATTGTTTCACATCACTGTTATGAAAGGAATATCTCCAGTGCTGCAGTACATTGTAAATGAAAAGGACTTTTCTCCATTTATGCTACCCATCTATGGAAGCATATCTTACGTATCAAAAGTAATTTTAAATATGGCGACGAATGTAATTAAATGCAACAAACATTTTCCACTTTGCATATAGAAATATTTGTATCTTCTTGACACACTTTTCAAATGTTTCAAGCAAAAGCGGTTTTATGTATCAATATGTCAAGTGAAGAGGTGCTTGGAAATTTCGGGGTAAGCGTTTTCTGTATTTGGAACTTTTTGATTATTTACTTCAAGCTGCGTGCTTATCAGGTAAAGATTAAAAAGAGGCTGGAAGACTTGCTACTTGGAGATTACTCTTGATATTTATAGTTCAATGAAGTTCGAATTTCGATATCAATGATTTACCATAGGAAGTTCTGCTGTCTGAAGAATGCCTAGATTTTCTCTTTTATGTAGCGGATGTAACACATATAAATACATTGTTTACCACATGTAAACTGGTCGATGTCTTTGAAATGGCTTAGTTGGACTTAGATTTGATTAGAATTGAAAATTGCAATTATATCTATGATTTGCTTCCTTAAAAGGAATATTATTCTGGTGTTAATGCTTTAAGACTGGAAGTTCATCTTGAAACTTAACATGAATTATATTTAAAAATTAGCTTCACATTTTTAGGTGCTTAGTGTTTATTATGTCTAGCGTCTGCTTTTCATATGTTGTACGCAAATTGGTTGTTGTACCCATTTATCTAAACATTATCTGTTGTGTCTTTGAAATAGGAAATGTAATACTTCATTTGCCTCTACGCTTATGTAAACTTTTGTGTCTTAACATACGAAACTGCATGTCATGATCATAATTATAGCTGACCTCTTAGAGACTTTGTTCCAAATAAGATGAATACGAATCACGGCTTTGCAGGCATTCTCATACTAGTTAAGAGGCTATACGAAAAGATGCTAGCGCGAGCTAGCTGGATGATTGCCAGAGAAAATGCAAACAGTCGTTTTCACTAACCATAATTATTTCGATCTCTAAATAATTCAGTCAATCTGTAAGTTTCGATTAATTTATTTAGGACACCAAAGTAAAACATGTTCTTTCCTTAATAATAGGAAAATGATAAGGTACGAAGCATTGCGTGATTAAAAATGTTGATTTAGAATTTCGCTACAGCAAATCTCGTGTTGTACAATATTTTTTTAAAAATCCAGATCCAATTAAAGCAGAGCATCCAGAACCGACCAATTGGAAAAGTACAATAGAGTCGTACCAACAGAGATTAATTAACAACGTTGGAGAAGGAACACAGATAAAAGATCGGGAAGCGCCTAACAACGATTCATTCCAACCTACGGCACTAACAATAGATCTAGGATACTTATGGTCAGGCATGCAGAGCTAGTACATATTACCGAACGTTTTTACCAGATAGCAAAACACGAGTTAGCACTTTACAGTGAAAGGTTCTCATCCAGATAACGTTATAGGAGAGAAGTGAACAAAGTGAAAAAATCTCTCATTCACATCGACTTTTTTTGGTAAATGTACCTACCTTCGCCTCATATATACTGGAGGTCTATCTCACGTCTTCTTTAGCTCTTTAGCGTTTACCGGAGCGCTCCCTCGAAACGAGAAATTAGATAAAGTAGATGATTCTTCTACCATCTTCATCTCAATGTTATACTTATACAGTATAACAGCATCGCGTGATATCTTTATATAGATTAATTTGAATTCACGTTGGTCTGGGTGGAGAAGTTTCTCTTGTAACTTCTTTTTTATCTCGCTTTTTCTTCTATGCCGGACCGTTTCGATACTCAACTGTTTATGAAACGCGGAAAAGCGAGCAATAAAAATATTTGCTTTTGTTTTACTAATTAGGGTTTACGCGGTCGAACGTATAATTAAACGGAACGAATATGGAACGCGTGGGCATATGTTAATAGAGTTTTTTGCTTGTATTTGTGTAACGGGCGTAACTGGCCTGGACGCTCTTTTTTTTAAGTCCGAACCGGAAATGTTTTAACAGGCCAGCGAACAGAGAGCAAGACAAGCCAAACGTTAACAAAACGTAATTTTCTAAATAGCAACATCGTGCATCATCATCTACTAATATTGGTAATTGAGTTTAAGTTAAACGTGAATTTGTGGTTAAAAAATGGGTTGCCAAATAGCCATAACATTTTCCGACCACGGAGAATATTTAATAAGATGTTTTCGGTATTTATTTGTACTTTACTAGAGGTTGGCAACTGCACCACAAACGATCTTCACCAAATTCGCGGTTTTAACTTCTCAAGTTGCATTCGATGTAGTCAAAGAATTAAAAAAAGATTCAAATAAGATAAAAGAAAGATTTAACCTATAGTTACACGCGGAAAATTCTTATGAGATCAAGTAGAGATGGCGGGAAACTTAGGGAAGAAATACACATTTTAGAGGGTGAAGCCCTTACAGAACTCATGAGAGGTGGTGAGAAGAAGGTGTGAAATTAACGTCTTTATTAGAGATAGCTAGGTAAAAGATAGACAGCCATTAACTTAAACATTAAAAGAATTAGAAGAATATTAATCAGTGTCTATGGGTTCAGTTGACATGGAAAACGGAGTTATTCCACATAAAGAGGCGTAGCAGTTGCACGGATAAATTGTCATAAATCTCAGAAAATCTTTGAATTTGCAGATTTTTGCACAGAAACACCGTCAGAATCGTAACCATTATTTTCGTCTTCTTCCGACCAACCTACCACCACCTAAATCAGTCGAAACCACAAACCTCGTCAAAGTCAGGATTTGTTAGCCTTACTAACGTTCTTATACGTTGATAGAACATGGCTGGTTGAAAACTATGAGCTTTTCGGCTATTTTAACATAATAAATAGAAAGTAAAACCAGTTTTGTGAAGTCATACGGCGCAACTCATACAACAGCAACAATAATATGGGACTACGCATCACCCAAAAGCAAAATGAGCGATGATAACTGACTCGTTATCGCTTTAAGGTATAACCTTGCATCAAATTCCAATAAAGCACATAATTTTAATGAGTGTTTGAGGTTACGTGTAACTCCGGTAAAATACAAAAAAGAAATTGTAGAAATTTATGCAAATAAATTTTTGAAAATTGGACGGGCATGATATGTTACTATGACCGGTGCGATGAACTAGAAAACGGGATTTTAGAATAATAAATTAAACTAGTACTAAACGCGAAAATAAGGTTTGTGTGACTTCTAAAGGAAATTAAGGGATGAGTTAGGCTGTTACCGCATAATATATTCTGTTATTGAACTTGTAGTATTAAAAAAATGGTTTATTTAAATAAGGAATTTTACGAACTTTTTCCATCAAATTTGAATCGAGTTAAGGGCGTAATGGTAACTGTTATAGTCTAGTGAAAGCGATAAAAGGTAAACAGAAATAAATATTTATTTGAATCTATTAGAACTCAATTTTGGATTAAAGTGGTGATGCATTTGTACGGCCAAAGTATTACATTTAATTTTTTTGTTTAAATAGGAGTAGTTGATTTTAATTTGGCAAAATGATGTTTTATTTCTTCATTCAGTATGAATTTCGATTTAATTAAATTTTAATTTAATTTTTAAGCAGCAACGAGTTATTCTCTAGGCCATGTGGTTTCCTATTTATCTTACTCGTACTCGTACTAATTCCTGCGATATTGAATCTTCTTTTAATTGTATGAGTCAACTGATCCTACAGGTTGAATATTAACACTTGCGTGACCTATTGGTAAAGATCGCCATAGTTGCTGCATAACTGCTTGAATCTCTTATTCGCCCTTCTCATTTTATTGGAACGTAAATATCAAACTGACCGTCCGTGAAGCACGATCGGATATTTTCAGCTGCGTTTTATATTGATCGTAACATTTACTTTTGACAGGAAGATTAACAAATTTTAGACTTAGATCAATTCGAATTATTGTAAAGTATGTAAGAGAGGTAGAAGGCAAATAAGGAAGAGGTTTGGATATAGATCATGCTCATGATTAATAAGAGACGAAAATACAACGATTAAGAGGAAACAAAACTACAGTAAAGGTTGTAAACATCAATTCCATGCAATAAAACGACTTGAAAAGCGACGAAACTATTAAATCTTCATCTTCCAAATATTTTCATCACACGTTACTATCGGCATTTGTTCTTCAAAACAATCGTCCTTCGCCAATCGATATGAACACACTTTAAACTGTTACTATGTATATATACTCAGGGAATAACTCACTCTAGCACCATCTTGTTAGTTTAAAAACAACTCCACGAGAATAGTTAGAATATCGCGGAGATTGTGCGTGGGTTTGTATTTGCCGCACGTGATCCAAATAAAAGAAATGCCACCATACGAACGTCTCCCAATTGGAAAATAAAATAGAATACGTAGATCTCACAATCAGGAGAAGTATTTGCTGCATACTTATGCGAAGAGCCTAATACATAGACGCAAACCATCGAGAGATACGAGAAAAATCAATACATAGCTTCTTATGCAAATCGAAAGGCTTTGCTGCGTTTGTATGAGTGCGTATTGTGTGTACATAAAACAGCGAGTAACCGATATTTTAATGGACTCGTCGACGAGGCAGACCTCGGCAAAATGGTACCGATCGGAGTGGTGCGTATATAAACAGAATCGTGCTTAATATTCCTTGAGTCAATTTGTCAAATGGCATCATTAGCATAATCACAAACATACAGTAGAAGTCAGGAGCAACTGACAGTCAATATTTGTAGACGAGCATAACAGAAGCCAATGAAAGAATCTTCGGTGCTTACCGGCCATTTCATGTTAGACGACATGAGAAATGTTTTGCTTCTCTTTTTCCTTTGAGTGTTCTGTGAAATAAGAGGCTCCCATTATTCAAATAAAAGGTTATACCTCATATTTCGACGTCGCTAATTGGACCTTTGATAGTAAAAACGATGATAAAATTTACTTAGAACGTTACTTCTAAAACAATAATCTCCAAGAGAAAGCAATCAAGAGTAGTTACTGATTCTAGGGTTGTTAACCTGTATGTGGTGGAATATTTCAGGTGAACACTGTCCATAGATTGACTAACAAAAAACAAATTGTTCCATTCTGTTGATACAAACGTTCCGATCTTCATCGTTTTGAAGTATTTAAACAGCAGTAGGAGACTATTAAAAAAATATGGATATAAACTACAATTTTTTTGAGAAACCAGTCCAAGTAGCTTCACGAAGCTGAAGATTATCTAAAGAAGAACGTTCTTGTTTCGTCTTCCATTGTTGAACATCTACTGCTTTTGGAATCTATGTACAATTTTACAATTGTTACTTAATGAGATATATTTTATTGTTAAAATTATAATCCTTTCTTGTACTTAAAAATTTATTTTACACCCAAAAAAATTACAATAGTAACAAGATGTCCTATTAATAGACTGCTGTTAGTTAGTATTTTTAGTGCAATGGAGAGCAGTATTCAGAAATCGAGCTCCTATTATTTCAGTTTCTTCACAGATGGTAGTAGAGAAGAAAGACTAAAAAAACCTGGGATGGAGCAAGGAACTCCGCTCCTTGCTCGGATTGTAGAGAACTCTCAGGATCAGTCCTTTCCGGCTGTTGGAGCTAACCGATAGAATCATTGGAAAGAAGAGTTATGACTAGAGATGACCAAGGCACGTGAAATTATTACTTGTTTGCAGCGATTAGACAGACTCGTGTCTATTCGTCTCATAAGAATGGGTTCGTGTTGCCTACTGGTTTCCCCGAGAGTCGACAAAACACGAGTCTGTCTAGTCGCTGCAAAAAGGTAATAATTTCACCTGCCTTTGCCATCTCTAGTTATGACGCTGATCCTTGCAGCAAATGCGGAGTGGAATCAGGTTATTTCCTGCTTCCAATTAACATCATACGAAATAGAGATATAACAGCAATAAATACCCCCGCAGAGATTTGTCTGCGTAAATGGGGTAAAAGAGATGTCTAGTGTTAAAGAGAGCGGAGAAGTAATTTGAAAGGGAAGAGAAGGAGTATTTATTATTCACTTTCGATTAAAAAATATGACAATTTCAAGATGTGGTAATTGATGTGCCCGAGTATCTTTTTCAAATTCCAACTAAATGAAATAATGTATTTTATTTCAGACGTTTGTCGCTCACTGTATACGTGCGATGTTCGTTAAAAAAGGAGCATTCCTACACCTAAAATTTATTATCGGTTTGAAAGGTAAACATAACGTTTTATTGCGATATCCAATTACACATCGATAGTGCATTATAATGAAAAATAAATATTTTATTATCACAAGCGTCTCTCCAGCCGTCCGTACTACAATACTACACAACTACGACGTATACTACAATATGTTCTCTGCGCGCATATCACATAAACGCCGTTTTTATGATCTTCACGAATACAATGATCCGTATACGCCGTATCAAGCGGCAATAGGCGCTTCAAGATGCGATAACCGAGTGCATTTTCGGTTATTTATGTTATCGTAAAAGCGCTTTTACTAGGCTACAATATTTAATTACGGACGAAATGTCGACGTCGCCGTATGCAGCCTTTCGAAACGCAATCGAGCTCGAGAATCTTGACTTAATTATTATTGTTGTTGATGATGGGTGGCGTTTTATCGGACGAAGTAATCAGAAATAATATGTTATTTATTGAGGTCCTTTTTAGCGCCTTGTAACACCCTCTGCGGATTATTAGGTTGTAAACAGCGATAAAATTTCGCTTATATCTTTATGACTTCTCGGTTTAGTGGCGTCAAATTTGTCGGACGCACACTTAGCGATGGCAATTTATTAGAGCTTGAGATTTGAACGACTGTAAGTAGACAATTGCAGTTTACGTAGTAATTATATGTTATTAGAGAAAACGAGGTTAAGAAATTAACACCAAGAAGAAATTTTAACAGTTATTGTCATAAAATAACAACATCGTATTTTATGATGTGAATTTCACAAAAAAATGACGTGTCTACTTTGTATCTTCAGCATTTCACAACTCACGCTTCCGTCCAGAATTACAAATCCATATTATAGCGGATTTAAATAGTTTGGTATATTAATTTTCAGTGCTATTTGTGAATTCTATACCACGCTAGAAGGTACTCATAGGGAAGCACCATTCTCCTGCATATAACGAATAACGTTGCCACTTGCGTTAAACAGACACAACCAACTCCTCAGTTTCCCTGGACAATCCCACACACTAAATTATGATCAGTCGATTACCGTACGTGCTCGAAATCTGTGCAGATTTTAGGAAATACGTATTGGCGAGATGCAATAGTGGATCTAAGAAAGGCCAATTTTGATTCATCAAAGAAGTGATGAAAGCTTAATCGACTCTTTTTCACACCGTCTATCCCAGTAGCACAGAGTTATGGTAAGTAATATGTTTGGGAACAAATGTTAATACCCAATTATAGCAAAAATTACCAAGGCACCTGATAGCGTCGTTAATTACAGATAATAATGGGTTCATAGTAGAAGAAATGGCCAATCGTTACTGAGAATAAGTAAGAAAAGAGCATTAGCGATAAAACTGATTTAATTAGCTTTAATATCGTAGAGATTTGGTATTTGACTAAAGCTAGTGTACAGTAAGCAAAACAGGGTTCTCGTTGAGGCATTTATTCACAAGAGATCGCAATTAAAAGAAACAAGCGAATAGAAATTTGGAAAAAAAACGAATTATTCTTACATTGAGGGATGTAAAGTTATATTTATTCAACAAGACACTGCAGTCACAACCGGTAGCGGTTGCTGGTGACCTAAATGGTAGTCTAAGCACAAAGCTTCGATTCCCTCGAGTATTTCCGTTGCATTCTATAATGTACACTTAATGTGATGGAAATTTACGAGGGAATCTTCTCCAATCATGTTGCCACCAGTCGCTATTGGTCACAACCATTGCCAGAATAAAATCCTACCAAATTAATTCATGCGCATATATTGTATAAATAAGAGATCATGTTAAAGTAGCATACTC
>LR737385.1:1529878-1631931 GCA_902655005.2 Marronus borbonicus
CGCATCTCAGTGTAAAATTCATTTTTTGTGTAAGCATTAAACAGCTTTTTATCTTGTGGTGAAATACTGTAAACTATAAACATCTCGGTAAAGCTGCACGTAAACGCGTTCACGAACTTAGAACCGCGATCTATTAAACTATTTATGGACACTTACGTTACGCCATGCATACAGCCGTAATACAATTTTTCGCAGCAACTATCCAACTACGTTCTACTCCGTGTAAATCTCTTGTTTATGGTTGGTTATTATTTTAATCTATCCCGCTCCTGCACACTCCAAGCTTATCTGAATCCCCATAATTTTTGTAAAATATCGCACACAAATGTCAGTTTAAATATCAATAATGGTACGGTCTAGAAACGCGAAATACACCGGCAAAATATTTAATTATACTGTCGTTGCGCGCTTAAATTACAACTCAATTACCATAAAGTCATGTCCGCATTGCTTTTAGTAGTAGGAATTTACAAAGCGTCGCCGTGTGTACGTTACTGTATGCACTGGTCAAACGGTTAGTTGCCTGCCCTACCTTGGACATGCTGCTGCACGCTCATATTTTTTGATTTTCCACACCAGTACCTGGATACTCATAAAGACGATTTGTACGGAACCGAACGCTATGGGTACCAGAACAAAGGGAACAAACGTTCTCATATTTATGGTGGACTTGTTTTTACGCACTAGATGCTCTTGGTCGAGCGCATGTACCTATGTTCTCAATAGACACACGGTGTTTGTTTATTGACCTTAATGAGACAGTTTATTATTATTTATTGTTGATGCTCTAGTATAACGGTATCTTCTAATATGGTAAATTTCAAAGGAATTTACAAAGACAAAACAAAATTGGGATGTTTGTAGTTAGATAAGTACAAGTAAATGTAATTTAATTGGAAAGGAAGCATAAAGTTTAAATTTACGTTTATTATATTTATTGTACTCTGACTGCATGCATAAATATATGTTTGTGTATATATATATATAATATATATTTGTGTAGGAAGCACGCTTAAATTTCGATTTTTTTTGTGAGGGTGGACAAGATGGGAGACATAACTTTTTTTGCTAACTGTACATGAGTATTAGCGCTTTCAATAGTACCAGCCCAAGTTCCATTTAGAAAATTTTGGTATACATTGATCTAATTTTAGCAACAAGAGTCTTTCCATCCCTACGTAACGTGAGCTATGTTCCAAAACATCCTGCAACTTTTTAACCGTATTTTCTTTAATGTCCGAAGCATAGAGGATATCAGAAAGTTCTAAACAGAAAGTTGGCACCCTTTGCATTAAGAGCTGCTTGAAAAACTGGCGGCATCCTTTCGATTAATTTTCTTAATGTATCGCCTGGGATGTTCCATTCTTGTTGGAGAATATTCCAGAGTTGTTCCTTGGAGGTAGGACCAACATTTCGGACTTTTCCATTGAGCTGATCCCATAGTAGCTCAATAGGGTTGAGATAGGGACTCTGTGGTGACCATGTGATAAGTTCATTCAAATATTGCGTGCATATTTGGGGTCTATGCTTTGGATCGTTGTCGTGCATAAAAGTGAAATTTTTTACCGGTTACTCGCAGCCCATAAATTCGGTGTAACGTTCCTCTTTCGGAGTGAGGAAAGAGCAACCCCATTATTATTAAGCGTTCTCTTAATAGCAGACAGTCTCACAAACACCCTTCTACTTTGACCAAACACTGTAAATATTAATTCATCGGTCCAAATATTTTTCCACTGTTCTGCCGTCCAGTCCCGATGTTCTCGGGCCCACTACAACTTTTAAGTCGGTTACTCCAGCGTAGCAATGGTTTACAAGCTGCTACGCGGCTGTGTAAATTTTCTTCTGCTAGCAGGCGTTTGACCGTGATAACTGAAGTCGGATGCTGACGTCTATGCTCTATAAAGCCAGGCTGTTACCCAATTAACTTTGATAACGTTTACGTATATAGTAGCATTCAAAACTTGTACGTTTGAACATGTATTTCTTTTAAAAACTTTTCCTTAATTTAAAATTGTATTATAGTAAATTTATTTTTATTAACTACAGAAGAGCAAATTTAGTCATTACTTCAATTGCAATATACACCTCTTTTTATAGGAGGGCTTTTTTAAGATAAATGCATAACATCTGTGTAGCATCATAAAAGGTTTTCAACCGAAAGACGCTATCTTCATTTTGCCCATTAGACAAATTAAGGACTGTCATTACTCATATTGCAAAGGCCACAGGAGCGGATCTACTAACTTATTTAATTACGTGATGGGTGACTTGGCGAAATCCGCAAAAACCACTGGGTTTGTTTCATGTTGTAACGCGAATTCTATGCATTTAATTTAAAAACTGGCCATCAAATGTAATTCAAAAGTACTTCGTACAAGTTAAGAAATTCGAACATGCGGTTTTAATCAAAACTAATCAAATTAGAACATCTACATCAACGCTTGAAGCAAAACAACGCGCTAAAAACACTATTCGTCTCCATATCATGACACTTACTCCAGCTTTTTGTCATTTTAATTCCCATGAAAACACACGAACATATAATTAGGTCCATGCAACCGTGTCGAGAAAGAATGAAAAATAAGCAGCAGACACTCAGACATAAGCGGAAATATATACAAAGTTGTCCTCGCATTTCGGTGAAACGATCGCCAGATAGAATTGCGAATAATTATCATATGTGCACGTCTGTGCCACTGCGATATGTGAGAACGGTAACCTTATCAAGAAATTCAAATGCATCGGACATCTGCACCCGGCTGTTTTTGAAGCTTCTTCTTCGTTTGATTTTTTGTGTTGGACGCGCTGTCGAAATACACGAACATGTTCCTCCTTTGTACCACTGACAACCGCCCCATTGGCATTGACGGTGCGCTTGCACGTGTGTCGTTAGTCGTACAAAATGCACATGTGTTCGGAATATATTCAAAACTCCCTTTCGGAGTTCAGTCAAGGCGCCTAATTGTCTGTTAGTCATCCATATTCATAAAAGAACCCTTATATATATGATTAGTTATGAATATACGACAACTGGCAATATGTGCATATGGGATCCTTATTTCCTGACAAATTGATGTAATCGATCATAGCTCACGCCGTCCTCTATTAATGGGCATGTTCTACTAATTAGTGTGGACTGTAGGGTATAATAGATGCACACCTCTACGACCATGTCCGTGTGCCCCCGGCTTTAATTTGGAGTTGTTATGGCTTAACGAGTTTCTAGTTGGAAGTCTATTGAAGTATTAATTTTGGTTTCGAGTAGCATCATTGCTAATATTTCTTTCTTAATTTGAAGATGATAGTACTGAAGTATGAACTAACTTTGATCACATTTAACATATGGTTAGCAACCTCTTCAAGGTAAACAGCTTATTAACTTATTCGCTAACAATATTACAGATAAAATTGTTCATTTGAGGTCTTTGACATTAACCTTAGCAAAATTCAGTTCAAAATGGAACAGACAATTAAAGCTGACTCGAATAGTATTGGTTAAAGGAAACCTTCTTTGCCTAGGTTTGCTTGTCATCTACCGGATGCTACTGCACGGTACTTTTATTTTGACTTTGACTGTTCCGTATGAACTTTTGGAATGTTTTAGAAAAGAGTGCTGGTTGCTTCGTCATCCCACCTTTTTGTGTTTCATTAACGTATAAACTAATCTCTGCCAGTATTAATGGTTTTTGATGCAATAATGATGGTAAACTTTCTTTTTCAATTTCCCACAAAAAGAGTGGTCATTTCGGAATTTGGAAAAAAAGGGGTTTATGTTAATGTGGCATATCGATGTGCGGTATTCGGAAGTCTTACCCTTTTTCTTTTATTTCTATATTTATTTTCCCATCTCCTGCCAATGACGATCGTAAGTACCTGGACTTGTGTACTTGTTCTAGTTTTTCATTCACTACCTGTGATATATTTATCAATCTTGGTCTTGGTTTTTATGTGTTTACATTCTTTTTTTTAGCCTGCTATGAATGTATATTTTTGAACGTAAAATAAAAGTTATTCTGTTCCTAAAGTGTATTATTCCACACTACCCTTATTGCATGTTGCTGCTCTGTGAAAATCATATTTAAATTTTCAGAAACACTGTACGTATACGGCAATAAATGTTTGTTTTTAACATTTGAGGATATGTAATTATCAAGCAGACAATAAAAAATACGATTTCATCCGTATTTTTGTTTCCAAATGCCAGTCTTTCCCAATTAGAGCATCAAAAGCGAACGTCCGGGTTTATCTCCGTCGAAATTCGTTCGAACGTCAAACAGAAAATCGCTCACCCTGCAAATACGATAATAACATTCTACTCTTTCTCTAAATTCGAAACGGGAGTTCGACCGGGAAGAAGAGACCCAACGACAGAAAACTATTGCGACAAAGCGCTCGGATGAACCCGATGCGGCCGAATGACTGAAAACAGTCCGCTATATGCCGTTGTCTGCCATTATTGCTCGTGCTCACCGTTGACGTTGATGTATGTAGGAGACTCGGTGTCGTACTCTTCCGCAAAATCCGTGCACGCGGTGAATATATATACAGTCAGTCAGTCAGTTTACGGCAAAAGGAGGAGGACTAGCGATTGAACCACACACATAGCGGGAATCTCGTACAATGGAGAAGAGCTTGGACATCATAAATCAATTGGTGTGACTGCACATGTCACGGTGCGGCGTCGCTCGATAGACAAGTGCGCAATTTCACATTGGATCTCGCGAGGGACGGCTTAAAAACAAATCGGTTGCGAAAATCGCGAACGCGAACGGTTTATACGTAAGCCGAAAGGATTTGGACGAACGCTGTATGTTTGCATGTGTACGTGGAAACCTAACTCGGTCGAATAAGCGATAGTATACGCTGGGGGCTAATTAACTAAGCTCGAATTAAATAACGATGTTGAACTTTGGATAATGTTAATGCTGCGGAACATCGATTGATATTCTTTGTTTAAATTTCGGAGAGAGAGATTATCTGTTTTAAATGTGTAACTATATAGGATGTAGGAGGTATAAATAACGTGATACGGTAGAAGGAGTTCTAGTGAAGATAAAATGTACGGACCAGAAATTATTAAACCAATCACGCTCCACCAAACAAATCCAAATTTAACTTGAGGTCCCCTCTGTTCAACACGATGCGGTTTTCTTGCATTCATACTTGTTCGTCGTGAAATACAATTTTACCTTCAAACTATCCCAAAGTCTTCGCAAACAATCCCTTTTCTTCATCAGAAAATTCGTCAGGCACGTGATCAATAAAGACGGCTCATGTCTACTTAAGCGATCCTTCAGCATTAGGGACGTGGAAAAGAAGAAAGATTAGCAAGCACTGAGATGAAAAACTTATAGTGGGCTAGGTCTTTGTAGAGTTTAGTGGAGAATGATAATAGTTATGACGAAATGAACTACGATATCTTAAACACGGTAGCCTACGATAGGCCGAGACCTTCACTGAACTTGCATAGGACTCAATGTCTCATAGTTCATGCGATTGTTTTCTTCTGTTGATTTGAATCACTTGCATGGTTCATTTGTTTGTCATATCTTTTGTCTGAATAAGGAATGGTCTATCAATGCAAAAGGACTAATAATAGTAACAATAATAATAATGTTTAAGGTATCTGGTTCTCTCAAGCTTTTATTTTTGATGAATTGTTGGGGTTTTAAAGATTCTCTACAATCCAGCTATTGGCTGTAGATTTTGTTGATATATGAGGAAGTCAAAAGGGTGGAAAATATATTTTTTTTTGTTTATAAATTCATTGTTTTCTGATGGAAATATCGTTACAATGCGTAAAAAAAGTGCGCACGGACAGTACGCATTTGTAATTTTTTTTCGCACGGTAATGCTTCCTTCAGTTTACTTTTTTCATTATATTTGAAAGAAAGCAATATTTCTTTTTTCTCTTATGTTAGCGGAACTCGAACACGCACCGCGTCACGCGCAGGGCCTCTTACCATTGAACCACCGAGTCGTTTCTTTAGTTATTGCCCTGCTGGTCGATCTTCTTTGAACGTAGCCATTTTGATTATTGTAAATGCAGAAATGCACTGGTACATCCTTCTGTAAATAATGTTGTCATACACTTCCGATCTCCTTCTTTATAAATCAATTCGATACCGAATTTTTGAGTTCATTAGGGAATATATCAGTTTTTAGCCCAATTGTGCGCATTTTTTAAGCATTGCTACCGACACTTCGTCGTGTCTAATTAATTTTGCTAGTTGACTAGGTGTTAAGAAAATATTTGAAGTCATCACAGCATTTAATAGTTTTTGGTAGTCGTGCATTTTTTCTAAAAAGCGAAAGGCTTATTCAATTGAGCTCAAAATTTATTGGGCAAAAATAAACTAATTACATGTACTATTTTAAGCTACATCGCAAGAATCTGCCAGTCTTGACCAGACCGTTTGCAGTTCATAGTATCCATGCATTTGTCGAATTAGATATTTGTTGAGGATAATCCTGATAATATTAAACGTTACTTCTAAATTACCCTATATTTATTCCAGTACCTGCGGAGATATCGAGCCTACGTGCTAGTGTAAAAGCGATTTCAAATAGTTAGGAGCGCATACAGGAACCGGAAAGACTTTAGTATTTATTTTCGTAAATCGAAACTATTTGCTTTGATAAGATATAAATCGATGGAAGATGTAGTTTGCTCATCACGTCGCCTTTGAGAACCTTATAACGTAGTGTGGATACTCTCCCCATGTCTTCTTTCTTTTTACGTAAATATTTATTTTCATTTTTCCAGGTAGTAACACTAAAAGTTTTTATTGCTTATAGTGCAAAGTGAGTAATATTTAACCCGTTAACAGCTTCTTTATGGCAGTTAGGCTACAATTTAAACTTACACAACTTTTGTTTGTTGAACAGGCCGTATAAATTTTAGTGCGGCTGTTCTGTAATTCGTCTTACTCGGTGTATACATCTCCGTGCATCATCAGACGTTGCGAAATAAAACAATTTAAGTCATTAATTTTATCGACTACCGCGAGAGACATTTACGATTTTTCCCGTAGTACACCCGCAACGTATACATTCACTTCCCGCTAAGCACCGACTGGTAAATAGCGCGGCGAGAAGTTAATTTTATCATCAATGGCGGTCCGCTTCCTCGTTCATATAAAATTACACATATATCGCGAAAGGCAATCCACTGTTGGTATGCGCCTCTGAGGTTCGCAGCTCGTGTGCTATTTGATGTAAAAGTTGAGCGGTGTAACGCCAAGCAGAATACCTATAATGTCTTTTCCTTTCTTTTATAAGCGTCTTTTCTTTCCGCGCATTTTCTAAATACACACACCGCCCACGAGAACGCTAACGAGCATCCCAGCTGTCTGGAAAGTTTCGCTGCGAGTCCTTCCTCCAACAGCAACGAAAACACAAACCAGAATGCGTATGCAAGCCGCAAGGTATGCAAATAATCAATCCTTCCCGAGTTTTAAAAGGGAAGTAAACATATCAGTATATACGTTACTCTTTTGAGAATCTCTTCGTTATATGTTTACTAATTAAAATGGCTTGCTCTTCTTTGAAAAAGAATCAGCATCATTGAAATAATAAATGTGGTATTAAATACAAAGTGTAAGTATGAATGGAAGATTCCGATTATATAAAAATTTTTAGTATCGTTTAGTTACAGCGGGTATTTCAAGGTTGCCAACTTCGGTTTATAGCATTTCACACAAAGAGTCACGTAACTAAAATAATTTTTGATCTAAGATAGATCTGATTCTCATCTTTAGAGTTCTATGTGTAATTTGTCAATGGCAGCAACAATCGACAAAATTTGTTGGTGTTAAACAATTCATGTTCGAAATACGTCAATTCGTTCACTTTTTTGAAATAACGGCTTCTAAGTTTCGCCTGATCAGTTTTCAAATGCTTACCACATGTTTGGCAAAACGTAAAGCAAATTAGTGCGAGAAACATGGCAAAATCCCGAAGATACTACATCCAATAGAAAGCAGCCGCAAAAATTTATACACAATTGCAATATTTTGAATGATTGAGGGGCTGCTTGACAAAATACATATTTAAATTCTGTACTAAACTAACAAAATTGAACATTTTACGTCGTATATAACACCTATGTAACATATCATAGGCTTCCAACCTCTATACCACAAATTCGCCGCGTTAAGTGTAAATATATCGGATAAAATAATCTCAAGAACACGTCTTACCTGCGACTTGAAGCGTTGCATTTCTGCTGACAGCGTAGCCGATCGAGTTCCTGGCTACACACCAGTAGACGCCCGAATCTTGCTCCTTCTTGCTGCTCAGTGTCTTCAAGAAGAATAGAGAGCCCATTAGCAGTACGCGATGCGAACTTTTATCGACGTCCGATGTCGTTACGCGCTTACCGTCCTTGAACCACTCGATATCTGGTTCTGGACGGCCCTCCGCCTTGCAATTCAACGTGACCGGTTCATTTTTCGCCACCGTCGTATCAGAAGGATGTTCTGTTATTCTCGGCGAACGGAACTGACCTGAAAGAATAAAAAAAGACCTTGCTAATTATCTCCGGCGTGTATGCTTTTTTTGGCAAAAGTCTATTGTGTGGTACTGCAGGTATAATAACGTATATTTAAAGTGTACAGTTACTAATTACTTGTTGTTAATTAGTAGGATTCGTTACATGTATGGAGGTATTGTTTCTAATAACAGTTACCGCATTGACTAAAAGTAAAATAAAATCACGTATGGGATATTATATTGTTCTAATACGTCGATAACAAGGTTTTATTTATAATATGAAATCTCTTCCTTGCACAATTTCCCATGGTACCCATTTTATTGGGAAGGGTTATATACTTTTAAATTTACAGACAGCAACTAATTTACTTTACTACTTGTTGCTGCCAATTTAACCTTATTACACCCACAGAATAGAGCATTTCTTCAATGATTTAAGCAAGTTACTTCTAACTAATTAAAATACTTTGTTCCTTTTCATTTTCATACATTTCATCTAATAAAATAATACTTTATCTCGTATATGTCACTTTCAGTTGTCCAGTTTTTTTATATTCAAGTTACAGCTCGGAGAAGCTTGAATTATATTTCTTAGTAGGCGTAATTGGCTGGAATTTAACAGAAGTAGAGTAGAACATAATCCTACTGTCGAAAACAGAAGCACGTGTAAATGACATAATTCCTGCCAAATTAATCCGCCGTGAAAGAGATATATTTATATTAATAGGATGATTTATCCAGCCCAGATTATTGATTAAAACGGGCCGATCTGCATTTGATAACTTGGTTGAATTAAAACGTTTTGTAATATGTTGTACGTCTAAGTTATTTATATTTTGGCATTTTAACAGGTTTTTTATTCCTAAAGAAAACAGTAAAATTACTTTGAAGGAAGTAACGAAGGTGCTCAGTTATTTTCAAGAATTTACTTTGTAACAACGTTTGTTAAAAAACATTTAACACGTCGTCCACATTGGAATCAGGCCATCAAGGTTTAAAATTTCATTTGCATCAAGACAAACATAGAAACATTTAAATACAGAAGTCCTTTGGATAGGTTTCCTTGTGGAGACAGATAAACAAGTAGACGGGAAAAATATTTGACAGTAAAATAACAGTTTTGAAGAAAGTACACTTAAAAATTAATGTACGTCGCATCTAACTTGTTAAAAATTATGTGAAAATAATCTCAGGACGTTTGGGAATCAATCACAATTTGTTTTGATCTCAACACATACATGACCACAACATATTATTTGTCGAAAATGGGTTTCCTAAAAGGAGAAACCATTTAAATCCAATACTAGAAAAGAAAACATTAATCTTCTGATCAGGTTATGCATAATACTAGAATTCCATTACATTGATGTGGGATAGAGTGGGTACTTGTAAATTCTTGCCTCATTTCTTTTGTTAATTATACCTTTAAGTTTAGTAATTACTCATACTAAAATTTTAGAGCTTTTCTTTTAAAGACTTGGTAATTATAATTGCTTTTATACTAAAGAATTCAAATAAACTTTAAAGTAAAGAGGTACGTTAGTCGCTACTCTCCAAATATTAGAATTTTGAACCGTTGAAGAAAAATGTGTTTATTAATTTAATAAAAAAATATTGTTTATTTAATTTCAAGATTTTCATTCACTCAGGTCCTTGCTTAACAAATTTGAGAACATGGACCTCATTTAAATTACTTAGAATTAATAGGAGTGAATCAACCCAATAGAATAGTAGGAAAAATACAGAATAGGTTAAGACAAAAACATGAAGAAATCAAGAGTATGTCACAATTCTAGGTTGGATCTTTGAACCATTGAAAGGGGAACGTGATTGTTTCTATGTAGCGTGTACAGAAATAGCTTGCCAGATGATCTGTAATGTAAGGTTCGATAATAGACAAAATCCTCTTTTACTCCTTCCAAATTATATTTTTATTTATTTCAGCAATATGCCATCATCAACCTGAATAGTTGAGTATTTGAAGCTATATTTAAAATATTAAAATTAAAAAGTTTTACATACTATTATCGGTTGATAACTAATCCCAGTATGAATAAAAATCAAATTTAGAGGAGTAAAAGAGGATCTTGTATTTCGTTTTGATGAAGAAATGGTGTATTTTGGGTAGATAGTGGCCTTTTAGTTTTCATCAATTGTTTTAATTTACTTTTAATTGTATTGTTACGTACAGAAATGATTGCCAGTAGCTTGCTACTAAAACTTGTAAGTAAATAATAATAAATCCATGCTTTCACATTCCCATCCAGTTTTCGCCAATTACAGAGCTCATCCGTCAGCCGTGAGTTAACGCCTGCGTTCGTATAACACCCTCGGTATTCGCCAAATTGGGAGTAAGGAAAATTACGGAAAACCTTACTCTGAGAGTGGCGAGGCCGGGGTTCGAATGCGGTAACCCCCAGTAAATAATTCGTGTACATCTACATAGACATGTTTCTTCCAGAATAGCCCAACTTTTAGAAATTTTTGTGCTATTTATTTATATTTTACTTTTTGCTTGAAGATTGGCGAATTCAAATGGTACATATAAAATAGAAAAACAAAAAGATGTACTTTTTTTCAAAAGTTTAAATTGCCGCTGAATTTTCCCGCATATGTACGAAATGAATACTGCGAGGGTACTTATTAAAATTTTTTTCAATCAGGAAGGTATCCAGGAATCGCCACTGCACCGCTTCGAAGACAGGAAAATATCTATTCCGCAACGAGCCAAACAGTATGCAATTACCTTGTGGTATAGATACACTCCGCGCTGTATAAAAGAGGAAAAACGTTTTACGTTCGCGTAGAAACGGCCGCAGCAGCCCGCTTCGATCTGCAAGTTCCCTATTATTACCGTGCATTACTGTAATTGAATGAGCATATCCCGTAACCGTTCCAAATAATTCGATCCAATTATAGATATCGCATTATGGCGACTCTTCGTTCGGGGAAACATTCGTAGGTTATACACACAGAGAGAACATCAAACGGGACTAAGGCAGAAGGCATATTGCTAAGCGGAGAGGGTCTTCGAATTGAAGATTGTATCTACCTTCTGTTTGCGAGACGTTGGGAGTTGTTTCCACTGTCAATACCATTGCACGCCGAGGCTTGTTAACTTTATCATTGGGCATTTTTCGATTGCGATACGTCATTTGCAACTGTGTGGAAGTTACAACGCTGTATCCGATACTGATGGCTGTAGATTGTTACTGTAGACGTGGCTTACGGTTATTATTGCTGTCGTTGGATAATTTTAGCTTATTCATCGCATATTGATTGGAGTTAACACGAAGACTATGTTTTAATTTCTTTATATACACGGTCACAATCAGAATTCCGTTAGGAGCTTAGTTGTTCATTTTTAATTCACTTTTACATTTTCCGGAAATGGCTTATTTTAACTGTACTTCTGTAGTAATGGTGATTTAATAGATAATCTTAACATCAGTATGAGGCTTGAATATCTTTAAAACTCAGAATCTTATCACCAGGGTAAAGAAAAAAGCTTTGGCGTGTAACATGCTTTCAACACGGCTGAAGATGGGCCGTTGTAGATTGTTGCACATTGCAGTCTTATCATTTGACTTCTTCTGCTTCAATGATCTGATGTTCATAACTTACACTTTAGCTTTAGAAACTCTCTCCCCATATATGACACTGCTTTGCTTACCAAACATCCCGTAACTCCCACCCAAAGAACATCTTTCATTCTATATCAATCTACCATCGTAACATGCTGGATATCCCTCCTTCGATCTTCCTGATCCTCTTGAATACATTGCTTATCTTTTAAACTTGTCATCTAATATCCTTGAACATTGGTACGGGTTAATTGAAGACGAAAGCAGTAATTTGCAACATCTTCTACCTGAATTAAAACTGATCCAATAGCAATTATAAGATATACAAAGTGGGCCATATGTCAGCGGTCACTAGCAATCGCTAGACTCTGTTGACTGTAGTGATTGTACTGAACTTTGGATTGGCAAATAGGGTATTATTGAATGGACTTTTCAGTCTGAGGTATACTAAAAAGTGATATTTATTCCATGGAGATTCGTGATGTTGAGCATTTGAAGGAACCAATCCAATTAGAATTTGAAAATCTACAGTGCCAGAAGATTTCTGACAAAATTTGTACATTAGCGTTGAACAGATGAAACGTTTGCATAGAACAGCATGGAAGCCACCTTGAGCATCTTCTGTAGCTTCATTGAACACTACATGCATAGGATGTAATACCGAAAACGTTGCTTTTAATTTCTGTGTTGTTAATAAATTTGTATTTTCATTTGTTTAGTATTATTGCGCATTTTTAACAACTTATTTATGGCCCACGGTGTATATCGCTTGTACTTCTACCCTTGCTGTGGGTTCATAGTTTCGCTTTGGGATTTTGACACTTTTTTACCAAGAAGATATGTCTATGTAACAAGGGCGTATAGAGAACGTGTTACAAAGAAACATCAAAGGTCGAAAGGGAACATAAGGAAATTGGCTGCCTACCAAGTGTTGTAAAGCAACAGTGTGTAATCTATAGACAAAACTGTTAGGCATCATTGCTAACTCCTGAAACACCTGGTTATATTGACATTTTCGTATTCTTCCGTATCCACAACATTTCTACTTATTGGACTGGATACCTTTTAACCAGCTGGTCCTCAATTGATAAGATCCTTACCTGTTTTCTGTTTCTCTTTGATTGTGGCTTTACACCATTTATCGCGAATTAATTTAATTTAAGTTGGTACCATTATCTTATGTTTTTGCATAAGTACAGTTAGGGTAGTGAGATATGTTATTAAATATTAAATACAGAAATTTACATCGATATGATAAAAAGTAAATAAAGGAACTAGCCAAGCTCTATGTAATAATTTAGAAGCGTTTGAAATCCACATCTATGAACTAGGAACGGAGCAATATTGACAGTACATATCCGTCATACCCAAATCCATATTTAAAGCGTTTTTGCGCAAGTTTGCTGTTTATGTGTGCAGATCCTTTGCATATCTTTTTTTTGCACCGAACCTATGCGCCATATGCATGTATGAATGCGAGTGAGTGAGTGAGTGAATGGATGGATGATGCGTAAATATGTTCTCGTTTCGAGTCGGTTCTGCTCATTAAACGGGTTTGCTATTTATTTTTAGAAAACACACGCGTACCGCATCCACTGTCGACGAAGTTGCCGGGGGAATCCTTTGATGTTGTCGCAAAGTAAATAATATCATTTCGCTAACGATATCCGCAAATGGGGCATTATACCGTTTGTGTTCGTCTGTTTGCCGGGGTCGCAGCGGCTGTCGCTCCTGAAAATAATCCTTTCCGGCCTTTCACATTTTTTGAGTCGCCATCGTCGAGTAAGTTCCTCTACGATACGATGAGCTTTTCGGTTCGTTATCATCGGGAAAATCGCTAACGGTCGTTAGTGGAAAATATAATGCGCTGTTCGTCGTGGGACAATTAATGATTGGCGAAATTTCTGACTTAAGATTAATTTTTGGGAAAACGCTTATACGATAGAGAAGATGAATTATGATTTGAAACGGTATTATTATGAAGTTCTTACCACATTATGGGCAAGCGTACGCAGAGAACTTATTTTTGGGTCTGAAAGATCGTTTCAATATGCACATTTTTAAATGTAATATAAGATGTGGAAAATCCGCTAAATGCGAGCCAGTGTTTCCCCCGAACTTTTTGATTTAATTCGCTGTACGCTCTCTCTGAATAATAGGCAGCAAAAAATCAACGGAATCCCCAAATCGTAATTAATCCTAAAGCGTGATGCAACCGCATCTTCCAACGGCAGTAGTGCCGAAGTTCAGTAACCACCGCAACTCCGCGCCGCAGCTCACCCTCTATGTACACCCAATCATGCCGGCGACTCATTAATCTTAATTCTTCTTGTTGACCAGACGTGGGGCGGTTTCGTAATTAAATAAACAGTGGAAACAATCAGTCTGGAAACTTGGAAAAGAAATTAAGAATGGCCAGTAACGATGTGAAAGGGCCAGACGGTGTCTAAGCAGCGTACGGTATCGCTAATGTGGTAGCGCTGGTCTTATTTGAGGGTGATGGTTACTTACATACAGGAGATAAATTACCACTAAAACAAAAACAGTGCGGTTTAGGGTGAAATTCAACACTCTTTGGCGACACAATTAGATTTCGTCTTCAGCAAAAGAACTACGTATTTTATTGCTATACGGGGGATACCTTTCAAGCTTTTACAAAAACAATCAAAGAAAAAATTATTTGGTACAAGTTGTTTTCTTGTTTTTCAATATTTTCGTTGTATTAAGACTTGTACATTTTTACATGCATTCGAACCAATTCTCGAAATGCATTTTCCACTCTGAAGGTGGTATCTCCAAAACATGGCTTTTGAAGACTTTAACAGCTTCTTGTAGTTATAAAAATCGCTGTCCACGTTTTTTTTGTTTGACATTCGGAGACAAAAGTTCGTTAGGGGGTAAATGAGGTGAACAAGGGCGATGCGACAACGATGTATTTCATCAATTAGTGGACGTACCGCAATAAACTCCCGATTAGAAAATTTTATTTACCAGTAACGTTATTAAACAAAAACGCCCGAACGCGATTTGTCAAATTCTTAAACCTACATACAACCTACAATAACTAATAGGAGTAATAATAAAGGAAACGGCGTGAAGAAGAATAAAAAGCCTAAAAATGTCAAAATATATCACATTAGAGGCAGCAAAAATTAATGTTACTAGATTTGGAAATAGAAACTAATGAAGAACGAACAGAAAACCAAAGTATACCGTGCAGTAAAGAACAGTACTTACCTTAACAAAGTTAAATCGTTTAGCTTACGAAGTCATTTATTTAGACGAAAAATTGTTCCGTTACATTCGGTAAGATAACTGGAGTACGCCACAAAAACGCTTATTGCTGTGACGGAGGATGATGCAGCGTCGTCGATTGTTTTTCTTGATTTCATCGATAACTTCTAGCAAGCAAATTGCGTACAACTGCAACCTTAACTGTTCTTTGATTACTCAAAGCAACGCTTGCAACATGTCTAGTACATAGGACTTTTTCTGCTTAAGTCGAATTATGCGGAATTCAACGAGAGCAAATCTTTGTCACACCTAAATGTTCACGCAAAATCGAACGTACTGTAGTCTTCGATATGCCTAAGGATGCCTCCTTCTTACGGTAAGGCACATGCCGATCCTCTTCAGTCATGATGCGCACAGCATCTATGTTTTTTGCAACAACAACCGATTTTGGTCGACCTTCACGAAATTCTTCACTGACGGAAGCACGACCACGACGAGATTCTGCAGATCGGTTATAAATAGTCTTTTCTAATGATGCTTTGTTACTGAACGAAGCGATTCGGGGCGTTGTTGTTGTGTCAGATCTGTAAGATATGATCCGACGAAGACCTTCATCTTCTTATTGGGACACTCCCTTAAATACTCTGTTCAAAATGCTATTTCTCGAAATAAGGATTTCCAAGTAATACAATTTGAACTAGTTTTCCTATTGAAGTGCCATAGAAAATATTTCCTTTCTTATATCATTAAAAATTACTTGCATCTATCCAGTACATGCAAGTTTTGGCAAAGTTTTGAGAACAATGTATAAAGCGCCTAGCATTGATGAAATCGCGAACTGACATTGCTAGAATAATGTGTTCCAGCGTACGATTCGTAAATTGTTGCTTTGATGAAGAAGATATTGAACAATTGGCATTGCCTAATATTTTTCTTCAATTAAAACGTAATAGAGAATTTATGGGATTTGTGTACTAAAAACAGATAAGCAGCTAATAAGCAATGATTACGCGTGTAAGATCTGCCTGTTACAACTTCAAATGCCTGCATTATTGTACCAGTTCATTTACTGCAATTCATGTACGAGGATTTCATCCACCTCCGTCATCTTTCCAGTTCCGTTGGGAGCGCAAACACTGATTCTAGCGGCTCTGTCACACTCCGAAAGGTTTGTTTCGTTAATGTTTATTTTATCTACAAATATGTTATAACATTTCAGCAGATATTGTTTTCTTACGCGCTACGTAGGCTAATTAATTAATTTATAATTTGGCTTTCGCCGATAAATTATGAAAATCTGGAATTTTCTTGCTATTTTCTCGACATCTATCGTTTGCTAGACGGGCGCGCTAATTACTACACAACGGGGACCTGTCAGGAACGTTCTCCTTTTTTCCGACGAAATCTGGTAATATATTTGCAGACGAATAACATCAATGTATTAAAGAGAGGGCGTTCCTGGCAGGCCTCATGATATAGCGATTAGTACGCCCGTCCAGCAAATAAGAGATGTCGGGTTCGATTCTTACCGGAATTTCATAATTTACCGATGGAGGTCAAATTGTATATTGATTCTGATTCATCATGCGCATGTTTTCTTATACGTGTCTATAAGATTTATTAATATAGTTACTAAATTTTATTCAAATCGCTAAGCGCAGGTTGAAGACGTTTCCTGGTATGATAATAATCGGCTTTCGTTGATGACAGCGACTCTTCGTACAGCGCGTTCGGTCGCACAATGAGGGAAAGATAATAATAAACTCGGTATTTCTTTTATGTTTAAGGGCAATAACACCGCCGCTATCTTCGTGCAGTAATGTTAAACCTTGCGGTCGCCACTAGTGATAAAGCTCAGTGTTCTCTCATGTACTATTACTGTTACTAACAGACACCGTCATGATTGCCTGTTTTTTTTTTCAGTTCATAAAATTGGTTGTAAATAGAATGGAATATTTTATTTAAATGGACTAATGTAACAATTGCGAATCGTACTTAAGTCGATCAACTACGTAAAGGTATAATTTGCCTATTTCTATTTTGGTTTTAAATTAATTTATTACTTATTTAATGCAATGCAATAGAATGGGTAATAGGAATTATTGTCGTTTAATTGCTTAAGTTTGTATGATCTACTTTAGGTAAAAAGCTGCATACACCAGGAGGTAGAGGAATGTGGAAAATATGTTAGGGACTATTAAATAATCTAATCTATATAAAACTTATTCAGTTTATTTCTTAAAGAAATGCATTAAAATATGCACATGATCAATTGTTAACCTGAAGCCTTGTGCAAAAGATTAGCAAAGAAGCATAATTTTGAAGAGAAACTTCGTTTTCATGAATCTTATTAAAGTACTGTAAAATTTTTGTTATATACTAAAATGCTAAATTAGACCAGTAAAATTAAATTGACGAAACATAAATACTTGCATTATTTGCGAAAATTCTTAAAACAAGGAAACGAAAAAATTTTTTTCCCAAGCTTCCAATTTCACATTTAACATAATAATAACATGCGAATTTAGAAGGGGGCACTTCTAAATTCGCATACGCAGTGGGCACTTGAACATAATGAAAATAACATAAAAAAACAGTACCTTAATATTAACAATTGTTACCTATCAGGAGCCTGCTTTATACTACAACGCAAAATTAAATCTTTCAATCTTTGTAATCTATTCTTAGTGACAACAAGTTTTAACGAAACATGTTTGTTTATTTCGTCTTCATGACTTGTTAGCTAAAAACTTCGATGCTTCTCTAGAATCTATGAGTAATAGAACGAACATAATCTACGTTTAACCTCACGCCCAAGAGCAAATATTTCCGTAAAAGCGTGTGAACATGACAAATTGGAGATTAAACCGCAATAGTACTCAGCGCTAGAAATTGCAAACCGCCGCGTAGATTTTTTAGCAGCCCGTTTCGTGAAGCACTAATTCACGCCATAAAATTTTCAATTATATTGCGCAAAGTTTTCTACAGCGGGCACGGTAGCGTTAGTACAAAGGTTAATTAAAATTCCGCGGTCTAAGGTAATTGTTTCGCTCGAGTCCAGATCATATCTAGATTGAAATTTCTTCGCAATTTTCCGCTGAATTAGATTCCGCCGGATTGCGCCTTATCTGTCCGCGTATTCGACTAAAGTTTGCTAAAGTGCATAACCGCATACGCGAATCTCTTCATAATCAAATCTTCTGAGTTATTACGCAATGCAGCTGTATAAATCTTTTTTCCCAACGTCGTTCTGCGCTTTTGTGAAAAGAGTTCCAAGGGTGGTAATATAATTTATTATGAATTACACTGTCGTTTATCAAGAAACAAATCGTAGACATAAGATTTTTGAGGAATTTGATCTCGTAGTTTGCCTTGTTGTTTTAAAAATCGTACTAAAAAACTAGTTAGCATAGGAAAATAATAATCGATAAAAATGCTATATATTTGTGTAAATAACTCAAAAGCGTGAGAAAGAACATGCTCCACTCCCACACAGCAGCCTACAAATTTATTTAAGGACACAGAAATTGTATTAAAGAATGGAAATCAATAAAGTAAAATATTTTAGACGGTTTAGATATTCTTTGATATTGTAATCGATCTTGTCACGATTGAAATAAAAATTAACATATTTTTTTCCTCCGGTGATTGTTCGTGGACATATTGCAACATGAGGACTTACACTGCCTTTCATAAGTTTACGGACAAGTTAGATATTTGTTGTAAATTAGAAATATTAAAAAATCCACCAACCAAAATATTTAAATCGTTTAGTAACAATTTGTGCAAGTGAAGAAAAAATAAATAATCGTTCGTTAGAAGACCACGTTTAATGTGCATATTGAGAAATATATGGGGCAATTTGTCCTGATTACAATGAATCTAAGGAACTTTCTAGTTACGAGAATAAGGAATAATAGCTTTTACGATAGTTTGGAAATGTCTTTGTATGATTGCACAATAACACTAAGCGCCTTCCAATAACGTATCCAGCTGAAGACAAGCTGAGAATACCTTCAATATGTTTACATAAAATTTGACAAAGGCAGAAAGGTCTTGATTTTGGAGGAAAACGGTTATATTGTGCTGAGTGCATACGCACATATATATACAGTCTGTTGCCGGATGGGTGTCATAAGAGGAAAGCTGTTTATTATTGATTTTTGAAAGAAGAATGTTTTTCATAAAGGCGTTTGCTAGTCCTAAGCATTAAACAATATCAATCTTTTAATGAGTCGTGAGCAAAACATTTGAGCGTCTCTATGTTATTACAAGCTTTTTCTCTCAAGACACCTATCCGGCAACACACTGTATAATAAAATTTAAATCAATGTTACCAATATGAATACTCCGAGGCTCTATTTAACTGATACAGGTCCAGTTAACCATTATTGATGTGAAATATAAAAATAGGGTATAGATAGACGAGCGTTTAGGGTGCGGCATTTCGAATGATGATTACCATTCTACCTATCTCTGCATATAATTGCAGAATTGTTTATTTCCTTTATAATCAGCTCTCGCGCTTTTAGCGTTGTGTTGCATAAAAAAAAATACTTGTAAAATAAAACAGAGCCTAAGTAGAAATTCTTAATAGAAACGACCCCGCCGTGAATTGCTCAAAACCAGTAGATCCATAACAGCTAAATGCATCTTTACAATGTTCCGCTATATTTATTGAACATCAGGAGTAATGAAGGACTTCTTGCTTAACCTGTATTTTTAAGTATTCTTCTATAATTTCGCCAGATTGGTTGCTCTTTCACCTACGTTAACTGGGGAGTATAAGTAAGTTTTACAGGTGGTTTTTCTATAAGAACTTTAACAAAGCGGATCATGCATGACTCGATGGCGTTTTTCTCTCGAAAAAAGATGTTAAATAATAAAATAAGACGATTTTTGAAATTTTAAAGGTTTTTTTTTAAATTTTTTAAATTTTAAATAATGAAGTTTCCTAATAAAAGTTCCTTCGTCGGATCATGCGACCCAGGTCTTGACGTTATAGGGCTACTAATAAAATAAGCAAAAACGGTGGATATATTTTTGTTTAAATGAATTTTAGTGTTCACACTTAGTATGGTTAATCGGACATAAGGCTGTTATTAACAAATATGAGGGTAAATAAAATAGATTACTTACAAAGCAACACCGCCACGTAAAAGCAAGTTTTTTTTTATAAAAAGAATATTTGGGAGGTATAGGGTAGCCCGGTCCCCCGTTGTTTATTTTTTACGAAAATAATTTAGATCGTCTTATTCGATTATGTCGTAATATAATTCAAATTACCTTAATATAAAAAATTAAAAATATGGGGGGTACAGGGTACCTCGGTACTTCGTTTATTTATGTTTTCTGAAAATCATTTGCGTCATCCTTGGCCGTGTAATGTACTTCAAATTATTTTCTAAACAAAAAATAAATCTAAAAATCGTGAAAATTTATGGGGGCGCTCTACCTCGAGCCTTGTTCTTATACCATGATACTCTTTAAGTCTCTACAGTTTCATGAAAATCTAAATTTGCAAGTTGTCGTTATTGCCTTATTATATCGATTTACTTTTTAAAGGTTAACATTCTAATAAACCCGGTTTCACTGGAAAACTCATCCACATAAATTATAATATTCTTCTGAATAACTTTTGAACGATATTGTACTCGTATAACCTATCCCGTATACTCTGCTCTAGGGTCCGTCGTGATGGACACCATATATAGGTAACAATAACGCCTCTGTACGCGCCACACTACACACACCGCGATGTTCGGTTATGGTCTTTTGAATGCATGTACTGGTAAATGAACCACCTCGTTGTGTGATGTAAATCCAATATAAATTTTTTACCGTGAATAATAGAAATGAACGTTGCTTAGTCGCGTGTGTGGGTACGTGAAATTTATTCGTATGGTGCGGTGCCATGGACCCGCGCCGAGCTTGTCAGGACACTATTAAATCGTTAAATAAGCGATGCCATTATTCAACGTTTCTTTTTAGGCGTTTCGTTAATAAATAATATTTATTCAGCTAGGAAAATAGTTTTCTCTACAAAAAGATGATGGAGACAGATATGCTTGTATACGTGGATATATGAGTTACGTGTGTGTTCTTCTTGAAGCGTGGATTATTAATTGAATCACCCGAACCACCCGTAACGCGAAGTCGGTGGAAGTATTATCTTCTTTTATTTGCTAAGTTTCGTGGTTTTTAAGGTTTGTGCGCTTACGGGGAACCGTATGAATTGTACAGATGAGGACATTGATTTGACGAGATAACAATCATAACTTCTTTATTTGCTCATTAAGTGTCTTTTTGCAACAACATTGTTGTTTTTCTGGAGATGTAATATATTAGGGAAGGTCACGGCGCTGTACCCAATGTTCCTATTGGATTTATTTTATTATTATGGATGAAATAGAGGACATTAGGTAGCTCCACCTATTCGTTTGATAGAAGTCGGGATATTTGAGTGGGTGATAAGTTAGCAAGTAACTAGGAGAAGAAGTGAAAGGTTGTACCTAGGTATCCAGGGAACAATAAAAAATAGTTTTGTCATTTATACAAGTAAGAGGTATTTACTAAATAAGTAGTAGCGAGTTTAATAATCGATTTCTGAAAGAAAATTGAATCTTGGGAAATTGGAGGTCCGAAGTCATCAACCTCCACCTCACAATTAAAGTAGTAAACGTGTTAATCGGAAACACTTCCCAACCTAACACTAGTGTAATAACACTACAATATAATGTAGTGTTAATATTTGTCTAGGTTTTTTTTTCGCACAATAACATTCCTTTGATCTGTGCATATTTCAAATCCGTAAGCAAACCCGAACTGATCACACATAATAACTAATTTGAAACTCTATTTATGGGACTTTGGCAGCAGATATTGCTTCAAAAAGTGTTTAGCTTTGGTAACGCATAGATAAGCGTGCCTTTTTTTGCTACAGATCCAAATTTTCTTTGTTATTGATCAACAATGTGCCTAAGATCGTGCTTAAGATTTTCTTACGAGAAGATATTTTGTGCTAAGACAGAAGTTTCGTATTGTCACGTAAATGTAAATTTTGTGGAATTTTTGTAATAGGGATCGTATGCTGAAAACGTCCAATACTGTAGGATGATAATAATATACTGCAAATTAAAATATTGTATCCAATATGATACACATTGCAGCAAAGTCCTAAGATAAAATTTTCTATAACCATATAAACGGTTACATTTTTATTTTTAAAACGAATTTTAATCAAAGAAGCTATTGAAACAGCACTAAACGTCTTTAGGTCACAATTTTGTATTACAGACAAACTAATTTCGTTTCGGTAGAGGATAATCGTTACAGACTAAACCAAATTTAACATATTTAAATCAAAGGACCGAAGAAAGGTATGACAACAAAATTGCATTTAAAAATCTGTAAAATATGGTACGCGATGTTGGAGAGATTTCTATTGATTGTGTTGGAGTCAGAGTTCGGTAAAGCTCTTTAATAAAGTGCTCCAAGTACCAAGCATTAAACACGGAGCTAGAGGACCTTAAAATAACAAATATCAAACACTTACATTTACTAAAGCACTTGAATTACCAAATGCAGTACTTGAAAAAGAAAAGCACCAAGTACCAAGTGCTAACGATAGGATTATTAAGCGCAAAGTACTCACTGTAAGGTATTTGAAGTACTTTGGGCACAGCAAAAAGTGCTTCAAGAACTTCCTAAAACGGTTTAAGCAAAAGTAATCGAAATATAAAAGAAGCTTCAGTTATTTTGTACGTATTTCAATTACTTTAAAGGTGTTTTAAAGACCCAATTATTCGAACAAAGTACTTCAAACATTAAGTACCAAATATACCTTTGATTGAAGCACAATGCTTGAAGCCTTAAAAGTGTTTTATTCAAAATGGAAATTTACTTGAGTTCTTATTAAGTTTCTCGTTGACCGTCGGATTATAATTTGGCGTGTGAAGTTGTTACAATTTCAATACATGGAACATAAAGTGCAACATTGTGAAAATAGATTTTTGTCCAACTAAATCGGGAATTAACATTTTTTAGTACAATAAAACGTAATCTTTTATATTTAACTTTAACTTACTTCCTTGCTTCGATGATTATCCGCTTAAAAATTATATTTTCAAATTATTTGGTTACAAATTTCTCCCAATAAATCGCTTTTCTGAAGAATAAGCCGCTCTGTCATTTCACTTTAATTAATACCCTTAAAAATGATGCTTTTCCATCTTAGAATATCCTATTTCACGGTTGACATTAAGCTGCTTATACAAAAAAAGGAACCGTTGTTCAACTAAACGATGTAATGAGATTAGGATTATTGGATTGTTAAGCATTCACGCAACAAATTATTTCATAACTAAACTCTAGCATTGGATAATAAAAATCAGATGGATTTAATATTTATTTATGTAACCTGCTCACTTTTTTTTAAGTAATGGCAAATTTTACAGAAATAAATTCTGAAAAGTTCTGATTTAAATTAGTTAAAAAAAAGTTAGTTGGTCGCTTTGTGGAAGCCCCATAGTATTTAATTCGACGACAATACCCGATTTACAATTAAAATATTCCCAAAGACAAAAAAGCAACCGGGATGGAATGTTGTTTACGAAAAAAAGATGTACTTAATGTTAATGCTACTGGTATACAACTGTCACGGGTTATTAATTATTTCTCCTTCAGTGTCGATAAGATAAAGTCGGAGCCCGAACACAATGAGAGATATTATTTATTCATCATTCGCTCTACATAATAAATCAATTCAATGTGATTTCCGAGTCTTCCCGGTTTATCTGTATCGAGATTACATTACTCCACTTTACAACAATAAAAGTTAATTAATCGTATCGGATAATAGCAAGCTACTGCAGAGATCAAATTAGACGGTGGTCTTCGACGTATGTACGTACAGAAATTTACTTTACCAACTCGCCGATGCGATATTTTAAACGTCTTAATTAATACTTGGAAGAATTTTAGATCACGAACGGGCAGCTCGGCCGTTGTTGCGCGCTTTAAATTCCGTAATAATGCACGCATTTCACGGGATCTAGTCACGAAATGTACGACGGTGCACGTTTCATGACGTTATTCATTAATATCCGTTTTATATGCACATAGTTTTTGGTCCCGGTGCAACTGTTGTAGCCTCCGGACTTGGTCTCTACGGAACCATCTCCGTGATCTTAAGCGTGCATTAGGTCGTAAAGATTACAGTCCATAGACAAAACGTCTGGAGCATAAAATTAGGAAGCCAACAGCCGCTATAAAAGCATTTACTGAAAAATTTAAATTGAGCCGGAATTGTGTGAGTAAATAATGTAGGAGATGAGGGCTTAAGGCGTTCTGAACGCCTACTTACATGTTACATAATTTAATTTAAGAATATGATATATGGAGCATTCAGAATATAAAAGACAAATAAGTATAAATTTGAACAGAACATTTATTTAAATCGAGCTTGGTATCTTAAAAGTTATCGAAAATACACAGGCTGATTTGCAAATAAATTGATAAGGATTAATAGTAGATTCTACTCATTAAAATAAACTAAAAAGTCCGAAAACTTTCAATTAAGGAAATATAAATTAATATAACAAAACAGCTTCACAGATCGACAACTTGCTGCAGTACTATTCTTAACAGGAATTATGCAAACATAGGTTAGTTCTGCATTCAGTACATATTTTAGCGGTTTCTCCCGTTCAAATTTATATTTCACTGAATTCTTCCATACTATTTGCAGGATTTTGCTGGTAATTCTTTCATTCACAAAAGACAAACAAAGACGCGTCGAGTTCGCTAGACACCAAAAATATAACCGGACAGTAGCAATGCGGGGCGTAATAATTTAACAATTTATCCAATTATAAAATTCCAGCACGGCGAACTTCATCATCCGCTTTTTTTACGGCTTTATTTACCTTGTGTAATTTCCTTTAAAGTTGGCGGACCTTACGCGTACGGACACGTAGGTACCTAATTTACATTTGATATTTCATTCGGGTTTATTTTCTTGCCGTAGTAATATTTTTTTTAAGTTTTATTAACTCGCCGCAGTAAATTTTTACAGCCCTACGCCCTTTACATTAGAAATGCAAGACGCGTAGCCGTAGTCGCGCGATAATAAAAAGAAAGGAAAAACATAATTTCGTACTGCTTATTTTGCCGAATAAATTGCACTACCGCGAATTAAAATATCTTGTTTGCTGTTTGGAGAAGCGCTCAATATTTCAAACAAGTTTCGCGAAGGAAGGAAAAACTTTGTAGTGGGTACTTTCTTACTTTCGTTATGACTCTTGTTGCATTTGAAATGCAGAGATTTCTTACGAAATACTTAGTACCTAAGGAAATGTTAAAGTACATCTGTATACGGGCTCTGATTACGCAAAGTCAGACTAGGTTGACATCAAGTGGATGAATTTAGCAAAAAAAAATGTCAGAATATCGTATAATTAGTAGAAATAGTCCAATTGAATCCAACAATGAGCATTGGGCCACTGCAATGCAGTGCAAAAATCGACTTCTGGACTCTGGTCTATCCAAGACTTTCCTTAATATGAAACATTTAAATATTTTATATCATCTAGTTGAGAAATATTCAATGAAGTTATTCGAAGAGGATACATTGAATAGCCGGCTCGATCGCCGAAAGTAACCTCTCTCAGGGGTTTAAAGCCAGTTGTTCATAGAAAGAGTTAAAAGACCGCATTATTAAAAAGATAAGAAATATCCACGCGAATTTCTTTTTACGTATTTTCTCATAGATGATAACCATGGAATATGATTTTTACTCTACTTGATGCGACTTGGTCGACACTCTCATCACTTCTTTGGAACACTTCTTCACCCTTCCAAAAAGCTGGATTTTGGCACAAAATTGTTCATGTCTACGAGTAAAGCAAAAACTACATTTTTTCATCACGAAAGAGAAATCAAACATGGAATTTAAAGTTACATTTTGTTTCAATGTATCAATTATGTGTCGGATGTTGATTGCATGTGCTTTGCTCGACAAGCATTGTTCTATTGTTTTGGAACATTTCGAAACCAAAATCGTAAAAATTGGGCGGTTTCATGAAGAGTTAGAAAAGTTTTAAGATTGCGCGTTGCCTATTTCCGATTTTGTTGATCATTTCTGAAGTCTTTTAGTAAAATTTTAAGTTTTTGATGTTTCTCATTGCTAATGTTGTGAGCCCAAATGAATGCTAATACTTTAAGAAACTCGAATTATTGCACTCAAGTTTTCGACAGGTTTGTAGCAAGATAAAGCGAGAAAATAAGCTGGAGATATTACATTATATAATATCTCTAGGAAATTGGCAACGCGCAGTCTTAAAACTTTTATAACTCTTCATGAAAGTGCCCAATTTTTACGATTTTGGTTTCGAAATGTTCCAAAACAATAGAACAATGCTTATCGAGTCAATTGTCATAACTTTCTGATATTTCTAAAACAACGAACTTCGAGGGTAATTTTAAGTTTAAAGTTCAAAAAACTTGTTTTAAAAAAAATTTACCAGACGAAATAGCTAACATTGTTTTTTTATCATCTGCACATTGTTTCCGGTCGAATGTGAAATTTTATCGGAGATATCCAAAGCACGCCGATGTGCAACGGGGTATACAAGGTTTAGAGCTTGTTATAATCTCGGCAGAAGTTCCGTGGGTTTGGTACTATCATTCCTTCGCCGTAAGGGCTGAGGTGGGGCTGAAGTTAATTATTTTCTAATATGTGATTGTACTGGACATGCCAGAAAAATCCGCAACCGACACCGATAAGATTGGAACGCACAGCGTATTTCTAAAACAAAGTCTGAGGACGGTTCAACGGTATATCCAATTATAGAACAATTGAATTTAAATTTAAATACATACACTAAATGAAATGAAAGAAAACAAGAGAAGAAGCTGGAAACTAAATCATGAATTGAATTAAGAAGAAAGGCAATAAAAAGGTAGAAGGAGAACGAAAGGAAATGCGAGGCGCAAGGAAATTAATCGAGGAAAGTAAACTGGGAGAGCTAATATAGCTGTGCATGATCATTCAGATAAACTTTGCTCCTGCAACATTTCAACAGCAACGATACACCATCAATTTTGAAGGAGAAGTATTTAAAGAAGTGTCATTGTACCTTTTCGATAGCTAGCTGAAGATATTACATAATGTGGTGACCAGACAGTTGACGCGTATTCGAGTTTGTTGACAATAAAGCTAAAATACAAAGCTCTAAAGAACGACAAGAGGAGAAAAACAGCAAGGACGAAGCGGCACACCAAAATCTGTCACAGCATTAACCCTTTTAAGAGCAACATTATACAACATATCGAATCAATGTAGTTGACTTTTCTGATGCAGGAGTCAAACAAACACTTATTAACGTTCAACTTTGGTTTAAACATGGACTACCAGACATCCAGACTATATAGCAAGTGTAGGACACCGCTTCAAATCTGAGTTCATAGACTTCCATGTCATCGGCATCAGCTAATATAGGACAAGATAGAAATATTAATAGATCGTTAGAAGAAAGCATAACTAGATGTGGTTCTAAATGCGACCCTTGAGGTACATCAGAAGATGAACGGAACTCAAAAGAATTATATCCATTATAAAAGACAGTGCCTTAGGTGAGATTGCAAAAGTTTCATTAGTGAGCTTAATTCAAATGCTGACAATTTTTTTTAATAGTATCCCAGGGTTACTGATGTCAAGAGCACTGTAGAAATCAGTGTACATTACACCAACTAGACTTTGAGTATCGAGTTGCTCACATGGAAACGAGATTTGTGACATTCTTCGAATAAAATCATGCTGAGTAGCAGGCAAGAACAAATAACAATTTTAAAGAATTTAGGAAAATTCGATATGATTAATATCGGCCTGCAATAGTTAATACAAGTTTTATCATCTTTTATTAAGATTTGACTTATTTTGGCACATAAGTCCACGGCTTTGCGAGTACAAATCATCACCGGCAATGCCGCGTTGCTGAAATTTCGACACGAGACGGATTATTTCTTCTTCAGAAACAGGTTGTAATGTAATGAGAATGGTCAAACGTTTCAAGCAAATCTATGCTGTCAATATGTAAAGAAAGGAACCTCTCGGCAGAAGTATCAAGTCAACATTAATGACAATATATAAAAGGCATCCTTCATTTTCACTTCCAAATCAATCAAAGAGTTTACTGAGGTCAAAAATTAGGTAATGTCAACAGTAATTATTTATAAGCAACTCACGTTCCATTCTCCAGAAGATCGTAAAATACTTAACATGGTTACACCTAAGTTTACCCATGCTTTTAGATGTGTGCATGTGTACGAACCTTTTATTCATTTACGCAGCTGTATTAATTAAACAATTGCTTTCTAAACTTTACGTCTTCTAGGTGATACCATCAGTTTAATTTCTGTTGTATCACACAAGGCCACGAGGTAGATGTACATAACTTTTTTCTGACGAATTTTTGCTAGACTGCGGGCGTAACGTGTAAGCAGTAGGGTAAGTCAAATTAGTTTATTTTGGATATTAACATAATTTATACCGATGTATTATCTTCCGTAAATCAATTATGTAAATTTTAGTAATTGTATTGATTTAACGTCACAGCCATCAACATCGGTAATGTAAATTTCGTATTGCAAAGTGTATACATAGGTATGTGTACCCTTAAATAATCATTCCGAAGTATTCAACCGGCATAAACAAACAGCCATAAACGTTCTGCGATACTTTATCGTATGTGTATGTGTATATGGGTAGAAATAGACGTCGTCGTCCGCATTATTTGTCGACACACAAGTTTCCGATTTCATGAATCGGTAGTAGAATCCAAGCGAATGTTTAGCGGTAATTTTACATCGCGTGCGATTACCAAGTGCAAGGCTGAAATTTATGACCTCTGAAGGTTATTTATGGGATATTGATAAAGTTTCGACGAAAACTTGAACCTACATAAATTTCTTAATGTAACAGTAGTAATGTTGAGGATTTGATTCCATGTAGATAATGCGGGCAATTTATTTTACCTACACTTATCTGCATGAAACATGTTATGCTTTACGCGTATCGCACACACATCGAATATGCATGATTTAATGTTCTCTTCTAACGACGTTTGCGTTTGAATAATGGGAATGGAAATACAAACATGAGTGTTGCGTTGCGCATAAGAAGTATACGCTGGTATTTAAAACAAACTTTTTGTGACTATGTGTTATAGTTTCCATGAGGTGGCGATAAATGAGAACAATTTTTAATTTGGATTTAAGTTAAAAAGGAACTACGACAAAAACTACATTTTTTCGAATTGTTAAAAGCGATTTTCTTCCTAACCTTTTTTTTAATATAATATTAACTAAATATTATAGCATTGTGATATTTGCCAATAAATACTATTATTATTTCTCAAAAAATAAGCAAGCTTTCTATAATGAACTCTACTTATTACTTCTTTTGACATACAAAACCATCTTGAAACCATCTTTGAAAACTTTTTCTTTGATCCAAATCCATTAAAGAAATATGAGTTGATGCACTGGAAGTTCTCAAAAATTAAATCCCGCTCTTAAACGAAATTATAATTAAACATCGCTACGTAGTGTTGTGTACAACCCTTATGAATCAGTATGCCAAACGACGTCATTGTAAGCGGAAATGATTTTGTTTGGTTTAAGATTTTTCAAAGGTCGATTTGAGGGAACAGCCTATCTCCGTCACAGTTTGTTTTAAACTGGCTAAGATTGCCGCGAAAATATCCAAAATGATGAACATGGTGCTTTAGGCCAGACAGTTTAAAGATTTGAAAAACAGCCGAACATCAGTTGGTAACAATGAACGTTTCAGATGATCAGCAACCGGTTTTGCCTCCGAGCATGTCGATGATCATCCAAGACATTTGTAATCTTGCGGGATTATCTTATGGCACATTTCAGTTGATTTTGTTCTATACATTTTTCTTCTTTGCTCTAGTTCCCTTCTGGTCTTGCTGTGTAGATATCGAAAGAAACAAAAGTTCGAACCCTTTCGGAATACATACAACGTCGAACATCGATGTAATTAGAGCCAAGTGGAGTGACGTTCTCCCAAGTGCGGTACGAGAATCTACATCAGAGCGATCAGATCATTTCTTCAGCGGTTTTTATAGCCGTGTGATTCTCGGTTCTCGGGGTCTGAAGTCTTGTTGTCATCAACCAACGATAATTCCGGGTGAAATTGATCCAAGCAAACTCAAGTATTGCAGTGTTTGAATTTTGCTTCGTGTATAAGTTTGATTATTCAAAAAAAAGCCTTTTTAAAGAGTTAATGTTTTTATGCCGTAATATTGTTGTTTACCATGTTTTTTTAATCCACTGAAAGAGTGTTTGGACGACATTCTCAGATCTACAGCCGGAATTTTTTTTTATTTAAATTCTTCACATTACAGTACTTACCATTTGGCTCAAGCGACTCCCATCATGTTAAGAAAGCTTTTGAAGTAAATATATGTAGGGACCCTATCGTGTATCAATATTTTCTTTTAGGATGACTTCTTTAGCACTCTTTTTATTTGTTTATACATTTTATAACCTCTCTTTAGTCACTAATGATTGCCACAACTAAATGTCTCCATTTGATGTCACCAGAATGTATAATTTACTGATTTATTAACATTAACTTAATACACGAAATGCTTGGTTGTTGTTTCTCAGCATTTTCTTCAATGCACAATACTTCTTTCACAAATTCCCAAGCGCATAACTCACCATCTAATATGACAGCAATAAAAATGTAAATTTTAACTAAATAGCATCAGCTCAGAATATTTGATGATAATTTTCGTGTAATCGTCTTCTTACCAGAAATTAAATAATACATAATAAACAGGGGTTATATCTTTACGTTCCCCCCCCAAAATTGTATACGTTTTTAGAAAAACAACTATTTAGTCCCTTTGTATGGAAGCGACAAGAATGCATTTACCTAAACGTTGCTTATAAAATATGAACGCTATTAACGTCACGGGTAAAGTTTCGTAACTCTTCTAGCTCACAATCAGTTTGTAAGGATGTGTTACGCATACAATGGGAGTATCACGATCGTAAAACGAGGGTAAACTCGTTTGAATACAAATCACGGGCCATAAGTAGGAAAATTTAGGGCCCATACGGTAACAGTTGTTGTTGCACGCTGGATACATACGAGACTAAAAATGATACCAGAGGGGAGCAAGCCTTCACAAAGATTATTTGTACATCCTGGAGACGAAATGTTTTGTATTAAAACAAATGTACACTCGTCACAAAAAGTATCGCGTAATTTAAAAAAATAGGAAAAGTATGAAAATTACATGTTCTGATTAGCACACTTTAAACTAGAACAAGCAGCTTAAATCGCGGCCTTGATTGAAGCATCCGGTGTTATTAGGGTTTTAAAAAGGTCTGGAGAAACTGGAAATTAAACTAAGACGTCAGTTTTAGATCATCTGCAGTCTTCGCATCGATGTCACGTTATTGGCCGGCAACTTCAAAATCTTTTCTGCAGAATGATCGAATATGTGTCAATTCTGTTAGGAATAGATGGAGGAAGTTGGAATTACAGTCAGAATGGCAGACCACACCGTGTAAGGCACTTAGGGTTCGCAAAAGGACACGTTAATTGAGTTATTAATGACTAAGCTAATATTCTTTTTACGGAGGAGTCTAGATTATAGCTAATTTGTATACAAGGGAGGTTCTTGAAGAAAATGAAATGCTGTTTGTAGTAGCTACAGGATTTTGTTCTTATGCACGACAATGCTCGCCCGCACGTTGCCAGAACAACAATAGAAGGTCTTTAAGTCCAGATATGAACCTGGTCGAATATGTTTAGGATCACCCAGAAATGTGCATAGAGCCTCGTAATGTCGCTCCAGACAATCTTGATACGTTGGAAAATGCTTTCAGAGAAGAAAGGGAAAATTTTGGGATTCCCAGGGATAAATCCATGATTATAAACATTCTTTGAACCATCGTTGCTTAACAGGCGGAATACTTTTCGACACCAATTGAAGTGAGCCGTATTTTGTTCTTCAGTTAAAAGATGTTGGGATCCAACGGGAAATTAACTTCCTTAAAACCAAATCTAGAATTTGTTTGGACCGAGGTCTCTGAAATGGCCAAGGATGCCGATATGTTACAGATCGAACTTCCTTGAACAGTATGGTAACTATGTGTTTTTGAGCAACGGCTGTCTTTGCTGGGACCGTCGTTGAGATTGTCCGTGTCCACGTTGGAATTCGAAGTACCAGCGAGCAATTGTTGACTGAATGGTGCTTCATTACCAAAAACAAAAACCAATTTCACGAGACGTTGTTGTTGATGTAATCCTCCACGAGAGTTGTAGAAAATTATTGTGCAATTCCATTTTTCGAGTGTCTTGTCAGTTTAAAAGATTCCATTGGTGACGCCTTTTACCTGATTATTATGTAAAACTAAAAGGAATACCCCCGTAAAAAGTTAAAATTGTTCTCAGACGTTGTTATTTTATTACTCATTACTTTTTAATTTTTTTGAACAAAGGTTACTTTCATTATTTTTGAGAGTTCTTATATTTTTAATTTGAATTGCTTTTTCGATTATATGATAGCTTGGAATATTCATTCGATTCATCTGGATGAATTTTTAAAGTGCGCGTATTTGTTATTGAAAATAACAAAGCAAACTGCTAACGATGTATGCAAGGGCACAGAGGCTGTCTTAGATATGTGGAATAAATCGTCCATAAAATGAATTACAACAGAATATACATATAAATTTATGTACACATAACGGAATAATAAATGGGTTCTTGTGTACAAATACTGTTAAAAAAAGCAGTTAATACCACAGACGGACGTAATATAAACAAAATCTAACAATTCAAAAATACATGGATCTTCACCTAGGACACTATCTCGGCTTTGAATTCTGAATTAATGTTAAGATTTCGAAAATGTTGTGTCTAATTAATCATCGCTAAATCCTGGGATTTTCTCCTATATAGTTGATATATGACATACGTCGCTTTAGAAATGCAAAGTCAACATTGCCTCTTTGATATAAATTATGAAAGATCTGTAGGGCTGAGAATGCAGATGACAGATCTGTCCATAATGAGAAATATATTATATTTACCGTTTTTACAGGGGAATATTTACACTGCGTCACGATGCGCACACACGGCGAAAGAGCCAGTTCAAATAGACGCGCAACCGACAAACAGTTTCGTCATACGGAGGCAATTATTTTCGGCCATCGTCGGTACTTATAACCCCTTCACAAAGTAGCAGCTTGTTTCCTTTTTACACATGCCACCGACGGCATATACGCAAGTATTGATGAGCTTAAATTTCCGTTGAAAATTTCAGAAAAGTTCATCATAAACACGTACGGCATGTTAACACCCTAATAAATCATTTTGATTTATACGAATGGATCGAGCCACGCAGCCGATGACTTTCAAGAGGTGTACGGTGCTAACAATTATACGCAAGTCTCGTATCAAGTGAACGTCTGATTTTACTACTCGTATTTATCTTCATAATCTCGAATACATACCATTATTAACTTGCACAAATTCCGGGATCAAATAAGCAAATAAGTGTGTTTCGAGAAGTCCCAGAGAAGAATCGTCTGCATTGAAGAGGCGTAAAGAGGAATGTAATTCCTGCCTTTAATATAAAATTTATGTACATATATGCTTCTTACGAGTACAGGATCATCGAAATGTTTGCCGGGGATTTGTCTAAATCCCTCAATTATTTATTATATCTAGACATATTTAGGTAATACTAATCCTTAGCGACGTTCTTTTTTTGAAAATAAATTATGGTGTACGATGATCATTCTTCAGGTATTTAGTGTATAAATTATGGAAGTCTTCTACGTGTCGTCTCCAGGAAAGTCTTAAGTGTGTTTATTTATGAAATATGTACTTACGAGTCATAAATTACCGAATACTTTCGAGTGTAATATATGTGTAACGACATTGTAGTTTTTTCTTGGATTTGTTATCGCTACCCTTTCGGATGCCAAAGAATCAGAGTCGGATTCAGTACAATGTATTGGTAACAATCAAGTAAAATTGCAAACAGCAAAAGTAAGGGTTTAGTTGAATCTTTCCTTAGTTTATTTAATAAATATGTCTTTTATTCAAAGTTCTACACTACCTCTTGATGTCCTCCATAGATAGTGTTCTCCAGGCTAACTGGCTTATTCACTTTATTCTGCCGTTTCGAATTTTATCCATCCCTTTGTACTGGAAGTAAGGTTACCTCGAATCTTTAAAGTTGCCACACAAATAAAGTGTTTAAATTTAAAACTTGCATTTGTTTTTTTTTTATTACTTCTTACCACGAAAATGATTTCAATTTAGTAAAAGTGAATAATATTATGATTGTCCAATTACATAGTTTTGCAATGACTTGAATGCAGCTAAATGCAGTCAAAATGTCGAAAAAATACATTTTTAACACACCTCGTCCTAAGCAGGAATCATGGAAAAAGAATATTGGTCAGTCATTTAATTTGTTTTTGTTTTGAAAGGAAAACGTGTGCAGAAACCAAATAGAAGCTGGATGCAGTTTATAGGGACCGCCAAAAAAAACATCCGTTTTTATTGTACTCAATGATCATCCCATTGAGGTGACTACAGACAATATCATTAATGAAGTTTATGCGTGCAGTAAGTTTTAAGCAATTGTAAATGACGCATAAGGGAAAGTGCGTAGGAGCATCCAGAACGATCACCACCCGAGAAGATTTCCCTTTGAATCGCTTGGTTGTACAATACCGGTTACAGTCGGAAACATTTTCTACTCTTCTTCTGTTGAATTGTCTTTCATTTACATGTTTATAAGTAGTTTATGCATTTTTGAGCATTATTTTGCAAACATTTTTTGATGGTCCATTTCTAATTGCGGTCAGTGTGGTAGCTATTCCCCAGCACAGAGGTGTGGAAATGCCAGATGGTCCATTTTCAACACAACAGTTAGTTTCGTCCCACCGTACATTTATTTTGAAGCTGTAACGTTACTATTAGCTGCTACAATACTTCATATTATCTAGTTTTTCCTGTTGTACAAAATCTTAACATTCATCTTTCAATTAGTCTTAGTTTTCCCTCAGAATGCACTAAGCGTACGGAATTTAGAAGGAACATACTACCGCATGAGAAATGTCTTTAAGAAGCGTTTCTGATTTTCTTAGCGAAAGATTTATTTCCATTCCAATAACTAACGTTCTCGACGCGGGCGTTAAGATTCAAATCCGATTCTGGACGACGACGTTTCGTTTTCAAAGTCGACAATTCAATTACACGGGCGGAATGAAACTCGGAACGACTCAGTTTAAATTCGATAATAACATAATTACGCTTTATTTATGGCAGCTCCTCTCGCGTTTAACTCTATTTATCACTTATCCGGCACCGACTTTTTCCACTTCGGAATTATGCTTTCATGCAGTAATTTTTCCTCTCCAGCTCGTTCTGGCTTGACTTAACGAGAGTCCGCCGTCGCCCGTCATGGAGGTGTTCTCAATCTCAACGCCATCGTAAATCCTCATCTAATTTATTTCGAACGACTTTCGTACTAATTTTCAACGCGTCGCGATGAATCGGCTCGAGGCGGTAATTCGGAAAAATGCCGGGGTTGTAGAAAGTATGTTTAAATTACAATCGTTGCGGTACTGGAAATGAATTTTATCGCCGCCGTGCAGGAAGCGTTAACTATTCTCGAGTATATTGCGCGAGTAGTAAGCATTATCTGCTATCTAGACGGAAATATCTCATTTTTTCCTGGAAGCATGGATAACAGTTTTATGACGGTCGTAAATTTGAAGTTTGTACGTAATATGATTCATCGAAGAAGGAGCAAAACGATATTTATTATCTGTTAAAGTTATTTTTATGAACGCAGATGTGCCAATATGTGGAGCAAAGCCCAGGGTGAGTGTTCTCGAAAATTCCGAGCAATGTGCTCATTGTTTCAGAATAATCGAATATGAAAGCTACAGTAAACTTAGAAAATGTTTTTAGTGCTACAGAGTCGGTTAAATTCGCCAAGCATTGACTGTAAAAATCAAGGTAGAAAATAATTGGATGTCGAATGAAAATATCAGTTAAAAACGATGGACAAAAAAGTAACTTTAAATAAATAAGTTGGCGACCACCAACGAAAAATGTTGAAAATTCTATGCAGCACAATGAAAATGTATTTACAAATCCATTTATCAAAATCAAATGTATGTTCATATAAGAGATCAGCAGAGCTACAAGATAGTCAGGTACTCAGTGGATTTTGAGGTTCATGGAGATGAGAGATTGTAATTGAGAATTTTTAAAGAGGAAAATCTTTATCGTTTTAAATTATTATACTTGAATATACTTGATGCGAAGTTTTCAAATTTTGAACACAGAAATAACTTTCTCGTAAGTAACACCAAAGAACATTTTTTGAATGTTTTCCTTTTTTATTCTTAACAAGGCAAAGTTTGAAGTTATTGGAGCACCAAGAGCGGTGCCATACGAAGCCTAAAATCGCTCTAGTTTTTGTTGACTTGATCATTAGGTCGACGAATTCCATTGAGGGTTTTCGCTAGAAAATAATCCGCCGAATCGATTGCGATCAAGCAAAATCACTAGCTTGAGAGCCACAAGGCTTCAAAGTTAAAGAAAGGAGTTTTCTTCTTTTGACTTTCAGACGCCCTAGAATTGGAACCGTTGGAGCTAGGGAGTTGAGACTTTCTAGTTTTAAAGCACTCATCGGGATCCTTCGAATCGATTCTTAACTTAACATCCCAATAGACAGATATATAAAAGAGAGGTAAAATTTAGAATCCAAAGTGAAATTTTTGAGGGATCACTAGGTGTTCAAAGTTTACACACAGACAATGAAAAAAGAATCCATCCTGTAACCTTTGCAGGTGAAACCTATACAAGCGCATGTTGTCTACCAATGATTTCTATGATTTTATATAATGTTACAATGAAAAAAAATTATAATCACCTTAGCTAGGTATTCTTGTAAGGTTTTAGAATTCACATAAGAAATAACAAATACAGGAACTTAATTCCTTTCAATTTGTTTAAGCTCGTCTAGATTTATTTCGCGAATAAAACCTTTTCGAAAGGTTCTCCTTTCAACGTCGCACGTATCCCAGGGATGTCATCAATATTAGATAGCGCAAACGTTTGAGAATGATCAATTGTCTTCTTTTTTAAACGATTTCGTCCTTTTCAACGCCAAAATAAAGTCGATAACATCGTCGAAAATTTTTTCATGCCACGTCTCCGTCTCCGAATAATGGAAAAAAGGAAATTGCGAGCACCGCCGTTTTATTCAAAAATATATATCCCCTTCGAGGTACATTGACAGACGACGTCCCATTCATTAAGTTTAAAACGCTCCTCGGATATCTTCGATTGTTAGTTCGACTATGCAGACGTTAAATCGCGTGTTTCATTTCAATGATAAATGAAAACCTTTAGAAACATTGGCAGATTTTTTTTCCGAATCGCCGAAATCATTAATAATGTTTACTGATTGCGACGTCCTAGCGATCTGCAGAATAGCGGGCTTGTGGATGATGTTATTCCTCTTTCCTATGTAACTTCGCTTCTTTCATTCGTTCCGATCGAAGCGTCCATACATCAAGGCACTGATTACCTCTACCGTATATCATGTACAATACTAAGGCATCGTCGCATGAACCCGAAGTAAGGACTGACGATAATAGGGACCGTAAGGTCCGTGCTGTGGCGACATGTGCTCATTTACCCACGTTCTAATGAATATTTACAACCGTTAGGTTGATGTTGAAGTGGGAACATCACAATTGCCACCGTAATTCGAATGAAGCAGCCCAACAATGGCGTGTTTTAAAGTGGGAATTTTTCTTGAAGGTGTGTGGCATGCGGACGTGGACAAATTATTAAACTCGTAATGGGTTTCCAAATGAAATGCCATGAAAACCGACTATTAAAGATGATAAATACTTGTTTGTGTATGGGGGTGAGGTTAATCGATGTGGTGCACGTTGAAGAAAACGATTTCTTTTGGAAAATTTACTAAAAAATTCTCTGCTCTAGTTTCTAAATAGCCGTTCGTATTTTTGAACGGAAGTAATTTATTACTGCACATATGACTGTGGATGTTTACCTACACAGCTTTGATGGATTTTTGCAAAATCATGGTTAAAAAGGTCAAAGAACTATGGACACGTGAACGGTGAGGAAACAGATAAAATTGATACGGTAAATGCGTGGTACTTGTCAGTAAATATTTTTGAAACTTCTTTCATATAGCATGATAAATGTTGTTTGCTGTTTGTATTCTAGTGTTTGATTCCCTTTTGCTACTATCATCAGTACTTATTATGGTAAATACCTTGTATATATATAATAGTTGCTTTTTGACTAGTGTTTCTTGCTCAAAAATAAGTCTGCTCTGCTAGTGCCACTTTAATTTTTTTTTTGGGTGCTAGTTCCAACTTTCTGTCTCAAATCAAATGTGTTATCTTGTGCATAATTGTGTTTTAATGATACAGTATGCAAGACTTTAAATCTAAAATTTCAGGTGATTAGGAACAATGTTCTGTGCTGGAGGATTATTTTCTGCTAAACTTTATTAAAGTAAAATTTATTAGCTTCATTACGTAAGCTATTATTGTCTAGTGGTCACAAAATTACACCTTCTCAGCTCATTATCCGAAAGCGAGCATGTTCTCGTTGATATATACGAAATCATTTCCATTCTGAATTAAACGAATGCCTGCTTATCACGAACCCGTTGTCATTTTAACGTAATAAGAAAAATCTCATGTGTATACGCGTTAACACCCCATATTACGCTTTATACATATAAATTACCGTTTTGGGACAAAAGTTTTACAGGTGGTAATACCGGGGAATAGTTAATAAATTATTCATTTGCCCACATAACCAAATGCGACCGCAGTCGGATAGGAAAAACGAAAAAAAAAAATTACAAAGACCTCCTCCGCCACTACCCGCTTGCATTTCTCCCCATGTAAATCGACAATAAACACGATTCTCTTACCTTTCGAAATACCGATTAAGATACGAAAACGCCCGTTGAATATTTAATTTTTAACATTCCGCTTCCATTGAGGTACAATGCCTGCTACGACTGCGGCAATGGTAGCGTTAAAGATAATGCAGGGCGGCATTATTTCAGATTTAAGTCGAAATCTCCGGTGAATTTAACTATCGAAACGTAAAAACAATCGCCTTGAGAAAAAGAGCGGAAAGGAAATTAATTGTACCGCCAGAGATGTAGAAACAGGGTAAAAAAAAGAAAATCGGCGAAAAAGGAAACAGAATATTACTTCCTGTTCCGCGTAAAGCTTCTCAGGGACCTATTAGGCGAAGAAACTGAATAAAGAACGGACCACTAATTGCGTTCGGTACCCACAGTGAAATAATTGGACGAATGAATCACGGTCCTCTAAATCCATATTTCATTCGACGCGGTGAGGAAATAAATTTGGAAATAACGACCGGGATTTTCTTTTCTCCGGGTGAAGTGTGTATTTTTATCTATTCCGATCGCCATTGAGTTTAACGACTCGATGAGAAAAGAAGGTTAGTATCGAAATTGCGGACGCAGCGTTGAATATTAATTTTCAGATTCAAGATTTCAAGATTTCAAATTGTTTTTTTTTTTCAAAAAAAATTGTTTTGATTGTTTCGAAGATTTACAAGCTATAATTCTATTCCCAATATTGCGTAGATGATGGGATTAATGCATATCGTCACTATGACCATCTCTGATGCGTATTAAAATAATTAAATGCTTGTGACAAATGTTAGTGCTGGACCAGGATATCGTCCTTCAATTAAGTAACTGTTAGAAATAATCTATTAAGGAGTTGATGTTGTTCATTATTCTAGGGCTGCACATTCCACCAGTACGGCTGCCAATATTCTGTTCTTGACCAAACTGATATAGATGCCTCTAACTCAGGTTTACCTGATGTGTTTCCCCAAAACTAAGCTTCTCCATTTGTTTTTCATTTTCTAATCTCATTTATTTATTTTTTTAAGTAGTTTTTGTATAGATTTAAGTAGTTCCTGCATAGACTTGCAACTGCGATCTGATCCAACGAAAGGCATATCTGTTGATCTTTCGGCCAGCTTCTCAGCTCCTTTATGTCTTTCAATCCTTCGATGATTTGGGATCTACAATGGAGTAAAGTGGTTTTTACATCTTAATTGTCTTAACTTTTTTAGGCGTACGCGTTAGCTGCCATTTCACATATCTTTAATGGAAGTTAGCATAGTAGAATGGTATTAAGCTATTTTGATACTAATGAACATTACTTTGCAAAAGTTTTCTGATGGTGTATTTTTAATTGCGGCCAGTGTATCTTGTTAACAGCAATAAGATACATACATCTCTTAAAATTTAAGGCCTCGATGATGTACGGCGCTTTTGCGTTTAAGTCTCACCAAATTATGGAAACTACTTTTCTGCAGTACATTTTGTTCCTGTAAACATTTATGGGACATTTGGTTTTAAAATGCTGCCCTTTAATTATCCTCCTACTTATTTTGAATTTACCTTTCTGCAGGTTTCGGTTTATTTAAGGTGTTTTGATGCTAATGTCAGAAAACCCATAAGGTGGCAAGCGTATTCCTTAAAAAACATTCACATTTCACACAACTGGAACTTACTTTTTAACTTTCTAAGCATTTAACTAATTTCCAATAATGGTCCATAAATTTACAACTTTGCTGGTTAGCAATAATTTTGCAATGATTGAGATGCAGACATTCTATGTGGTTAAATACCGATTATTATGTTATTGTCATGTTCAATGGCAAAAAATCCATCAATAACAAACTACCATAACAAGCTTCTGCGACGTATTATTTATTCGTAGAGTGTAAGGAATTTCAGAAGATAGTCATGGAGAGTATTTAATTAAGATCCTTTAATTGGTAGGCGAAAGCCAGCTGTCTTATCATCTATGATATCTCGACTCATAAACTGCAGAAAGCCTTATAAGTCATAATCGATGGCCGAACATCGTCTTATAGAAAACTTTGCTTTTTACCTACTCCACTAATAGAATGTAATTGAAGTTATTTAAGCACTCTTAGAAAATTCTAACATATCAGACGAGTTTGTTATTGTACCTATAGGCTGTAAAGAAACAAATTACATAACTCGGTTTAACTTTAATGGGAAGCTTGAATGTGGACGTGTCTTCAATGATGATGCTATGAGATTACTATAATACCGTTGTCATATTTAGAAAAGACGGCACATGTACAGCTTAGGCAGACATTCAGTAGACAGTTTTATAAAACACTCGAGACATTCCATTCCGTTGTCCTACCATCGTACACAACATGTCCCACGCCATTTTGTTCCATTTCTTCGCTCGCGCATCGAACTCTTTAGGATATGACAAACACGACAACAAGCCGTATCTATGCAGGGAGGACAGCTGGACAGAGACGCGGAGCAAAAAAAAAAGTAAGGTTCTAATGCATACCGACGTCCGCACTTTCAACTCCCGTTACCGGAAACAAGACGACCACGAAGCAAAAGGCACCGCATTCGCCGAAGTCTTAGGCGTCCCACCATCACCATAAATACATTTGAATAATTAGAAGACGAAGCATTTCACGCACGATAAATAATCTCCGCGTGGATATTAATAGCAATAAACGTCCGCGGCCAAATACAATAATCTATTTCTGCAGTGGCACGTTCGCCGGTCGGTTCATGATGCATTATATTAATTAATGACTCCGCTAATTAGGGGCAGGTGCGCGTGATGAGGGCGTTGTTTGTTTTCACCGTTGCTGCGTCCAAGATTCCCCTCGGATAACGTTGGGTTTTAGGGGAGCGAGCTACCGTCACGATGTTGTTGCGAAACGTATCGAGGGTTGAATATTGGAATTAAATATCGATTTTTAGGGTTAATCAATCGTCATTCAACAATATGAACATTTTATGATCTTGAGTTTAGTTTAACCTTATCGATTCCCAACATAGACGTCGCTTTAATGCAACATTTCAACAGGCAAGTTGAATCAATCCGCTTCCTCTGACTATGAATACATTTTTGATGAACATTAATTGCTATGTATAAAGAAAAGATCAGGCAGAATCGGCGAATTTGCTTTTGATAGTAATTTGCTAGTCAGAAATGAGGAGGGTAACGATCTTGTGGTAATGTTCAACGATAAACTTAAGGAATAATATTAATAATGGCCGTCATGTATAAGCACCGGAATGCTGTACAATGAAGCGCTCCCAGAGCGGCCCCAAATGTCTTGAAGATGAATAAGATTACGTAAATAAAAAAAATATCGAACTAGCTTTATGTAGAATTATATACACGTGCAAAGTAAGAACCCCAGAAGAAACCCAGAATAGGTTGCTTCAAACACAGCTTGGCTTGATCCTGACGGCGGCAAGGATACGAAATGCCCGTTCGAGTCCTATCAGGGTAGGTGGTAGATTCTTATATGGATCTGGTACTATCTTTAGCCTTTGCATGTGACGGAACAATTAATGGTTTGGTTTTCATACGACGAGGCGGTAATAGCTTATGGCTATGACAGCTTCTTAGTATATGCACTCCGTCATTACGCGTAAAACAAGAAATTATGCAGAAAAAAATACATTTCTGGGAAAGAAGAAAGCTCCAATAGACATGAAAGTTCAAATATTCAAAAAGTAAGAATAGCTGTATTAACATTTCGAAGACGAATCGTCGAATCCGAGCAAGAATAACAGCGACAGAAATGGAATTCATAGCGGAAGTCATCGGAAACGCGCAGATGAGATGGTATGGACACGTGAAGAGAATGCAGGATAGCGGAATAGTAACACAAATTCTAGAAGCCAGAGCAAATAAGAAAACAAGGGGAAGACCTATAAGAGCATGGTTGGAGTATGCAAGATTAGCAGTAGTAAGGAGGGAAGAAAAATGGGAAAATTCACAGAAAATTATGCAGAATATAACGGAAATATGTAAGAAGAGCATAAGGTAACAGCCCAACCACACAATGCCTTATACCCGATAAGATCAGATAGGCAAACGGGAATAACTAACATACAACCCATACCATAAAGGGTTATCAGTTGACGAAGGGTGATGCCATAAAGCACTTGAGAGTACGCTTTGACCATCATTAACTACATAGGCACCATGTACTCCAACTGTCTTCATCAAGTGTTAGCACTTGGGATTTCTTATCAGATCCTTAACTTCTGTGTCTCCCTGTGCAATGTATTCGATGACAGTTGTTTGGAATATGCATCCATCGTGTGAAACCCTTTATTAAGTTTTAATTGAGAGGGTGCAGCTTCTGAAGTTTCCCTCTTTCGAGATGGGCGGTGGGTACTTTGTGGTAGGTGTAGGTGTAGAGGTGTTGGCCAACAAAAATAAAAAAATATACTATTGTTCACAACCCTGAAAAGGCTATAAGCAAGCGAGCTATTGAGGAAAAGCAAGAAATCGTATTACATGTTCTTTCAGTTTTGTAAAACCTGAGACTAGTGCTTGCCAATGTGTTCGGGATTTATGTAAATGCATTGTGTAGCTATTTAAAAAAAAGAGAAAAACGCAAGCTCCCAACTAATGCGGTCAATAAAGCAAATTGGCCTGCGCTATTCCATTCAATTACCGTGAGAGCTTCCGCAACGCCGAGCACCTACTGAAACCGTACAATAGATCATGCTTTCTTATTTAAATATTCCAAATTATTTTAATTTCGTTATTGGAGTAAATGCGAACGGTCGATGTTATCGGTGTGGCGGTAATTTTCGAAAAGCTTTTATGGCATTAGGAGATTTAGTTCTGGCGATATCGTTACGACATTGTCTTTTTCTCTCCGGCATCAGCGGCTTCTTTATATTCCAGAACGCTGTGAATGGCTTTGGCCGCGTTTCGCCGTGTATACGGTTGCGCTAAACCGTTTATACGTTTAATAAAACCTGGTGGGCATAAACCGTTTTGTTAAAGCTACGTGGATAGTGAAGCGCAACTATGGGAGAAAGAGAATATAATGTATGTACGTGAAGTGTACGTGCGCACAAATAAACGGAAATGTTGTGAATCATTAGATACGAATAGCGGCCATACAACGTATTATATGCTATATGAAAGGTAGTGTGTGAAATACATTGAAATCGCTTTTGGGGGCTCATTAGTTTTAAGCTATTGAATGAAGAGTGATGGGTGAATTAGTCCGTAGATGAATATGTAGTTAGCGATGCGAAACCTATAAAAAATAACATCTTATGTTTTACGTGGTATTTAATGGAACATCGAAAGCAAATAGATCTGTAATTTGAATCCCTTGGTGGTCCTAAATAACTATTTAGCCGTAAATTGACTTGCCAGCTTGCGCAGAATAGGCAACAAATTAATTGCGTGTAAATTCACAAAACTTCTTCGCTATGCTACGTATATAATAGAGAGTGAACATTAGAAATAATTGAACGTTAGAAATAATTGGAATGAACACAGTAGATAAGCATCAAGGGATATATCTATGGAGTAAAAGTGGGTTTCCCGATAGGGTAGCACTAACGCTTAACATTTATTCTTGACTTTAAAGTTTATTCCTCATTTTCTTTTTAATGTTGGGATTTGAGGTCTTGGGAAAGAAAACAATTCCTTTTCTTGTTCTTCGTTTACTTTGCTACGTTTCGTGGCTAATGGTTACTAATTATATATCTTATTGTTTTTGTTTTAGTTTCTTTAATTTCAATTTATCTAAACTTATATTAATTATATACTATCTCTACCAGTTTTTTTCTTCTTGTTTTAAGTGTGGTGACGGCTCAACGGGGTATATAAGCTTCTTTAAGGTTGTCATAACCTCAGGAGCCTCTTGGTGTGTAAGTTGTTTGCGTAAAGTGTTCCATTGCCTTATTACTGTCACCCCCTCGCCGAAAAGGGTCGAGCGCAGTTAATTGTACCCCAGCTACGAATGGTGACTCAGGAGTGTACCTGATGCAGTAAGAAAATTTGTTGACACTCCTCAGTTAAGCGCAGGCCCTCTTACCACTGGGCCACCGAGCCGTCCGTTTTACTAATAACTGCTGTTGTCATTATTTCAATTTTTTTTTGTTTTATTCTTTCTTATCTATTTTTCCTTTTGCATTAATTTTTTTTTTTTTTCAATGTTTATTGATTATAAACTTTTTAATCAACAATTTTGTCGTGGAGAAACACAAGTATGTAAAATTATGAGAATTATTTTGTGCGGAAATTTCTGTCGATTTATTTTTATTAGCCCTCCCATTCTGAATACCAAGAAGTTGTTGTATAGGAAAAATCATTTGGATTTAAGAAATAACTTTTGCAATTTAGGATTATCCAATTCAGCTGGCTAAATTCGCATTTTTTATGATTATTTTTTGATATGAGGAAAGTAGAATAAAATAATACATTGGAAAGTACTTGTTGAGATCCTTCAGATAACCGTCTAGAGATGTCGAATAAACCGAAGCAGATCACTTTGAGAGTTCGCCATAATTATTAAATTTTTCTTTTACTTTCACTAGGAAATATGTTTCATTTTGCTTCAACATTCAATGTTGACATGATTTAAGCAAAATTTAACCATGTAACCAACAGAAAAATAATTCAAAGAAACATGGCCCTTCTTATCCTCATTTAAGGATGAATGCACACCCATTGATTTGTTTGAAAACCAATTTTAGCCATCACGACGTCATTTTCACAATGATTAATACAAAGCACATTAAAATTGAAGCTTGAAAAGTTCCTTCGTACCTTTCCTTTTCTCTTTTTACTGAAAGGTAGGACGGGCGACGAAGCAATTTCCGCGTAGCACGAAGTAAACTACATGTTTTAATAATATTCCTTGTTTGCCGATTGACTGCTATTGAACGGCCCTAATAACGTAAACAATAGTTCCGTGATATGCTATTGTCTGTCTTGGAAAGTTAGCAGTAAACCTCGCGCGCCATGTCGGCCGGCAGACGGGTCATCAATTCCACCTGGTAGCACGCGAACGTTAACGGGGTTCGGAAGCGTCCCAGCACGCACCACCCGCTAGCGTCACCACCCCCATATCATCACAAACACGCCGCTTAGCGTGCACCGCAATCCACCCTGTCTTGATACCAACTGGTACAGCCGTAATAAGATTTCGATATTACAATGTTGAATAATGAACGGTTTAGGATCGTATCGATCATAAATAATTATCATATTCATAAGAAAATAACGGTGAAATTAGTTGCACATCGATCTTCCGCATATTTTATATTTATAACTTAATCGCACACTGTGTATTTTAGATTAGATCCCTTCTTTGTACGACAAGTGTACTTGCGTGAACCTGCAAAGTTTGCGGGTATCTGATACAATTAAAGTGGAGGTTTTGTTTAGAAAACACATTTATTTGCATATAAATTGGACGATTATTTTCCAGTTTGTATTCAATTACGTAGAATCTCCGTTTATATACGAATTAACTGATGGATTGGCTGCGTAATTATATCAGTTTAGATTCGTATCATTGTGCGTGTCGTCACTATCAAACTTCAAGCTGGAACTACACCATGCGTTATGGCGATACATCACGTGACAGCTGCGATTGAATTCATAAATTCTGTTTGATATGCAAAGCTCTTCCGGTGAAGTTTCGCATATAATTTATAATGAAATTACATTTTTGTGTGATAAATCGCTAAATAAGTATTATCAAATGATTGGAATAAATCTATTGAGCGCGAGATACCAGATATGTTTCTTCATAATAGATTTGGCAATGCCGCGCGCACACACTACAGGGAAATTTAAATTCAAAACAAAAGCAACAATTTCCTTGCAAAAATAAGTTCAAATTCTCGCCGAAAGTCTATAATAATGAGATGGGCATATTTTCATTGTTTTCTTACCACAAAGATTGTGTTTGAATTGGGAAAGCGCTAGAAAAATAATTATCTTTTAAGGAAGTTGCATGATATCCATTTTTCAAGTTTGCAGACCTAAGAGAGAGCATTTGTCATACATTTAATGCAACTTATTGGATGGTTGTTAAGCAACATTCTCTCCTCCTTACTGTATCTTGTAATATAGCTTGAAATACTTTCAGTGCAAGGTGTGCTCCTCTTAGCATAAACGAAACAAATAATATTCAAAATGTAAGCTACAGTTACCTAATTTGACGCAACAACAAAATTCTGTCCTATTGCCAAAACACATCAGACAATGTTGAATTGATGAGCTACATACAAACCAAGCATGGGCAATCTTTCTTTGGAGCTGCCCGAATAGAAAAGTTTAGAGTGGTCCACGGATAAAAACAAGAACTATTGATCTAACTAAATGGAGAAAGCAACAATATGAAAGTATTTCAGCCATGTTGGATGCTCAATTCCTATGTCGAAAGAGTTTTTTGAATAAGCTATGTTTGAGAGAAAGTGCTCGAGGCAATATGTACAGCCGAAGAGAGACACCACTTTGGATATAAAAATTGGAAATACTTCTTAAGTAAGAGTCTTCTAAACGTATATCATCAAACCAACTTTTCCGAATATCATCTTCCTGAATTATAATTTAAATATTTGGAATTGCGATTTGAGTCAATGGAAATCCTGAAATATGAAGGTAGATTCAGTGTTGAAAACAAATTTTTATGGGCTGCTAATGTGGGACAATGATACGTATTTCCCATAACGGAATGCTTTAAAAATATTTTAGCAGAATAATAGACAAATTAACATGATTTGTCCACATTCACATTCGTTTAGAATGGCTTTTATGTTTTCATGCAAGTGGATCCTTTTCTCTTGCTATCTTGTAATTTTTTCCCTTCGATTTTGTTTCCGCTTTTCAGAGCACAAGATATTTGGCAATTTTATTATTAAGTACTCCTTCAGAAATTCGCCTTCTAGGAGCGTCTTTGGTGTCCTGCCACTTCTTTTTACTAACAGCAACATTTGTCGGGAAAGTATCTTCAGCTTCTTCATTTCGTTAAAAAAAGATATTTTGTTGGCCATATCTTGAAATATTCTTAAGAAAATTTAATGATGAGCCAAACAAAATTTGCCTGAAACCACAAACCATAGGTTCCCCATGCCTCAGCAGAACTTTCTAGGACCATGAATTGTTGATTTTGTAGAACTTGGGTGTTGGTCAAATAAAAGCGGAAAATCTTACAATGCAACAAATATATTTTTGTTTTACCCACGGAGTATTTAATCTTTGAGCTTGTCATAACATCAAAAGCCTTAATGTTTAAGTGGGACATGTAAAGTATCTCATGGCTTCATTACTATCATAAAGAGCAAAGTACGGTTAATTGTTCCCCAACCTGCGAATCTGCCACTTGACCCTGGTAGGACTTGAACGTACAATGCTCACGTTCTCTTACCACTGGGCCGCCCATTTTATTATCCTTTAAATTAATATTTAAGCACCAAAATCATTTTTTCAACGTCACGTTACAATCATAATAGAGGTAAAAGTATCATTAATTTGTTGTTAAACAATTAGACGGCCACTCTTATCGTGTAGCCAATTCTATTCCGAATTAATCGTTACGTGAGTAATCGTATATTTTCCAAAGTGGTTGACTTGTGTGCACTTACTGGAATTACTGCTATTGATCCAATCGAGCAGCTAGTAAATTATTTATCGAGTAATTACCGGAACAGGCGATCAATTTAAATGGAATTTTAAGATGGCTAGTGGTCGTAAACTAGTTAGAAGTATCCGTATTAAAATACGGAGCTATAAAGTAGTATGAAATCAATGTAACCCTGAGAACATTTTTGTGATTTAAACGAGTTCAAAAGTAAGGTTGGTATTATTTGAATATCGGTTTGGGTTACATAAAAATATATATACAAAGTTTTCCTTTATTCCATAAGTTGGTTGCATTTGAAAGCAATCCAAACAACCAATTTATTTCGTTTAATGCAGCGGTTATAACTCGTCTGAGATAGGACTTATAATGTTAATATTTACTGCAGTATTTTGTACAAGAAAGGAGCTAATAGAATTGTGGGCAGAATATCGTTTCTATTAATATTGTAAATGCAATTATATTCTGGAAATCGATCTAATACAGCCTCTTGATAATTGAATAAACGATCAGGATATAAAAGGAAGCGAATTTGTTTTCAAATGGTTCGTAGTATTGATAAAATGGAGAAGCCCTATTCGATGGGATGTACGGTATACGATAAATTCTCTCTTTCATTCCGTTTCGAACATAATTATCGGAAATTTCCTTCATTTAAAGAAAAAAGGACTACCATACAAATTCAAATTACACACACATTACGATTAATTTACAAATCTCCCCGCGTTATGTTCATTTACCTTTCAAATTAAAGCCGTAAGTATTAACGAAGAAAATCGTCGGAAGATATTCTGGTGGCACCGTTTAGATACTGGAACAACTCTTCCACTTAACAAAAAACACATTAACGAAATAAATTACGTAATTCCCCTCCATTAAGGCGCCCGAGTAAAAGCTCAAATTAAAACCCGATATCATTAGATCGCTGGGAATTTAGAAAGTCATATAAATAACGCCTACGCTGGTGTACGGTTCGATTTAAGTGACAATATTAAAATCCCGAACTGAGTACATTAGTCACCGTTACCGAGCCGCTAATTAATTACTGTATATAAATCAACATAACGTTGAAACGTATAGAACGATAGAAATATGCGTTTGTTAGGTCTTTACGCGGGCAGGATTACAATTTATCAGATTAATGAATTTAAGACGCCATTGTTTAGAAATCGTGTTCGTTACATTAACCAAGGCATAACGCACTTGGTGACATTTTGGATAGTTGCCACATACTAAGATATTGTATGTATAAATTGTTGCCGTTCATAATGGTGTTAAATGGATTATAAAGTGTATATCTGATATGTGTTCGTGTCGTATGGAGAGGCATATTATTCTTTGTATGAAAGTATCTCGAGAATTCAATTTGAGTTATAGCTTCTATTATATTGTTCTGCAGCTAGTGGTTTCTATCCATTGGATGTACGTACGTGCGTTATGTAAAGCAGAAAATTTTGTCGTAATTACATAAACATTTTGAAACTAAACGTGTTCCGGGTTTGAACCGTGTCATGTCGTTGGTTAAAATAAAACTCGACGTTTCGCCCACAATCGTGTGGGGCTTCTTCAGGAGAGTGGTGGCAACAGTTAGCACGGTAATTCAACGGGTGAACCACGCCAGAGGCGAAACTAACTGAGCGGGAAGAAGTTGATCACGGTAACTCAGCATGTGAACCATGCCAGAGGCGAAAACCAACTGCAGTTGGTTTTCATGCTGAGTTACCGTGATCAACTGCTTCCCGCTCAGTTAGTTTCGCCTCTGGCGTGGTTCACACGTTGAGTTACCGTGCTAACTGTTGCCACCACTCTCCTGAAGAAGCCCCATACGATTGTGGGCGAAACGTCGAGTTTTATTTTAACCAACGATATGACACGGTTCAAACCCGGAACATCTTTAGTTTCAACTGACTCTGGCCGTGGAAGCCTACGTTTTTACAGAAACATTTTGTTGTGTATTTTAAAAACAGACTACCTTCTAATATTTTTCTTCTGAGAACGAAGGATATAGTGAGAATCAAAGTCAAAAAGGAACAGTAAACTGGGCAATGGTTAAATTGTTCCGACAGTAATATAAAGCAAATGTACAACAATTTATTAGTAATAAATGTCTGCGTTTTAATTAGGGCTGTTTGAAGAAACTCAAAATTGATCTTTGAATTTAACATTGAAGAATTTGAAGTTATAGAAATCGGAATATTCGAATTTAAAGAATTTTCGAATTTTTGAGTTTTGATGGTATATTATTACAACTCATGCTTGCAAAATTTTTCGTCGGTTGTGGGCTGATGTTTAATCAGAAAATAAATTTCTACTGGAAATTCATCCAACTATTGCGCTACTGAAAAATAAGGGGACTTGTTAGACAAGCTTGAATTGATATGTCGAGAGTGAACCTACAAAATAATACAAAGCAGTATTTGGGGAGCCACAAAGACGCTGCAGTAACAGTTTTAAATCCAAATTTCAAATGTATAGCGAATGAAAACAGACTAGGGTGACAAGTCGGTGAAGATTTAGAGAGCTCCTATTAAAGCATAAGGAAATGTAGCAAAAAATCTACTTTACTTACCTAATCAAAATTTAAGGAACTTCCTTCTCGGTTGCTTAATACCAAAATACAGTAACTGAAAAATAGGTTTTATTTACGTACTATGCTAGAATGTATCCTCTGGTCTAGTTAATTTTCAGTCTCTTTATGCTGGTTTCGATAATATTAGATGCTCAAAGCGTCGACCTACGTGCGTAGAGTGCAATTTTGAAACTTTCCCTATTTTAAAGCATAAGTAGCAGGTGTTTCACTAGGTGTTAATACATAATATCTGCTACATCCCGTATTTTAGTGAAAAGGTTGATGTATTTTAGGAATTCGCCTTACAATATTATCCTAATCTCAAAATAGCCAAGTTGGAGAAGCGGTTCTACATAACCTTTTTGCGACAAACAGAGTGGTAACTACTTTTACAACGTCTCGTGAGACAACAAAGATGACCATGTGCTTGGAAAGATAGTAAACAGCCATTCGCAGAAAGCACACTTTTATATAAGCTGCACTTTGTTTATATTTCCTAACCTTAAGGAAATTGGTTCTGTTATCGATTTAATTGAAAACTAATAATATCGAGCATATAGATTACATATATAATACGCTCTCTGTGTATATCTACAAAAAGAATTTTGCTTTTAATAAAATTTTATTTTCACTTTATTATTCTTCATGCATTTACTCGAATACCGCGTTGCGTAACTGTCTCTGTATATTCTTGAATTTCTTCATCCTAGACCTGCCCAGGGTTGGTATACATATGGTATAAGTTCGCGAATTAAAAAAGAAAATTGGATTTGGGAACCTTTGATTTATAGGGTGCAATAGTTACACACACACAACAAATACAATCCTTTTAGTAACATTATTTGACCTCGAATTTTACGAGAAAGTGAAAATAATAAAATGAAAGGTTGATACGAATTGGCGAGAGAAAATTTGCTACTGTGTGACTAGCACTTTTATCTTCACTTACATAACATTTCTCATTTTTTTTTTGGAAAATAAAGATTGGTTCCGATTGACACGTTGCTTTCTTGAAACTATTCAGAGATTAATGAAACAATCCAAAATCACGAACTACGACGTGGTTAGATTTTATCAACACAATCCTGATTGCTATGGTTACAATTCATAATCGTATTGTATTGCATAAATTGTTATCTAAAGTCGAGCGTTCGTCAGCGCATTTGCACAATACCAAACGGCTCTATTAAATCGGAAATACCTTGGCATAGATTAATTTCAATTGCAGCCCGATTAGCACGAGCGACGAGAATGCAAATTAGTTATTAAATTGTATCAAAATCACGTCGCGGCCGCGGTATGCTCGCACCGCACAATACAACGTTGAAAAACGACGACAGCGGTTACTTTATACAAAATAAATTAACTCCATTTTACTGGGCGGCGTCCGGCAATGTTATCTATCTCGGTAACTGTGCGGTCACCGCTAAACGTTGAATAATTATACGGACATGTACAACAACGCATTAGCAAAGAACAAATTGGTTTACGCTAATCCATACGTTGAATTAAATTGCTGTGGAGGATTTTATACCGATTCCAAACATTTATTGCTGAAAAGAAAGATGTAGTATAGTACTGAATTTATTTAGTGTTATCGGTGTTGGCGATTTAACAATTTCGAAACATTATATGTACAAGCTTCTTGAAAAAAGGTAATCGGTTGCTATTTGCCTTATATTTTGTCATTGTATTTTTTGATTCATCTTGAAGCTGTTTTTTTTATGATAAGAGGGATAAGTTTAGCTCGCCACCATTCATCCTTAATAATTTCTTTTATTTTGGTATTTTTGTGTACTAGCGTTCTTTCTTACGTTACTTATATAGTTGCCTTACTCTACTTGGAAATTTGTAATAAAGACAAAGACATGTACAAATAGCCTTCCTATATGTATTAGCAATCCCAAGAGGCTGACCCTTACTTTATAAGAATTCATCCTAATACGGTATATAACGTTACTAACCGATATTGTAGCTGAGTTAGTGCAGATTACTTTAGAACACTCTTCATTATCAATAGTAATAAATAACAATCCAACCAAATCGTTAATTATTATTCAGCGCTACGAAAATAAAACTAGATCCGCCAATGGCGACATTTTCTAATCAACGCATTAAAGCGGCCAAAACATGGTGCCGATTTTCCCTCATTTCCAGGCAACCTTGTTGAATTCTGTCAAAAAGACGTAATGTTCTTCATTCGTCGCTCAAGGAAATTTAGATCCATCTGCCTCCAACTTCCATTTCGCACATCGAGAGGTACGACCTCTGGCAACTCAAACAGATGGTTTTCCAGAAAATCGCAGAACGACCCTTTATTTAATCTTCTTGGCAAGAAATAAGTATCTCAAACGCAACCATCTATGATGTCCAAGCAAACATTCGCGTTGGAAGGATCAAATGCGAACTGGGTGTGGATTTTCTTGCGTCCACACAGACGGATACCATACACGTAGCACAGTAGATTTAGATACTTGCAATTGCCTACATACTCTGCGAGAACTAAGTCTTGGAGTGACATCAAATGCTCTTAGATTTTGATTTTGGTGTCTGTTTTATGTAATATTTTCTGGATGTGTTCGCAAACCGAGTTTTTGAAAATGACGATGACTATTTGGATCTCTTATATTTGGATACCACCTGCGTATTCTCGAACTGCTGCTTTAGCAGTACACCGACACAAAACCCGTAAATAAAATGAATAAAATTCGTTATTATTAAATATTCTTCGCATCGTGTAATAGTAAAAATTAACAGGCAAATAAGCAACTTTTAATGTCGAACACTAAAAAGATAGGCAGGTAATAATGAACACAATGTAAAGCGTGAGAGGCGACAACGGTCAACTAATGTCAATTACAATAAAACATACACATTAAATTGCCGATAATTTTGTTCATACACGGTAGAATACTCTGAAAACAATGAACGTTACGAAAAAAGTGCAAGGGATTCTTTTCGGTCTAAATTGAACCTGGAATCCGGCAAAATAACCAAAGTTGTACTTTGGTCAATGGCACAGAAAATATTAATAAAAAAAGAACACTAAGCCCAGTCCTCTGCCATTGGATTAAATAACCTATCACTGGTAGTGCCAAAATGTAGAATTTATTTAAAGCATTGATACTGTGGCAAATTTCGAAAATATGCTAAGAATATTCTCTGTCTCTTGAAAACTAAAGCTCCGAAGAACTTAGAACTTTCTGGTCTAAAATTACTTGAAAAATTCTCACCCTCATCTTTTACGTTTTAAATTGCCAAAATGTATACCATGCAAACAGCCAGATAGGATGTTATTAGCATATCAGGTAGTAGTGTAACAAAATATTCATAAAGAAATGGATATTTAAGGCGTTTAGTCCGATATTACATCCAAAGAGCAAGATCTTAGTTAAAATGTATCCTGAGGAGAGCAAGCAATAATTTTCTAGATGTTTTAACCCTGCTGCTCTCCTTGGGTCTATTTGACCCGAAATTGAAATCATGCTTTAGTAACTTTTTTATTTTTTATTTTTTTTACTCAATATTTTATGACTTTGTGTCTTGCTAGTTATAGATTTTATGGTTCTGTATATTTTTCCTAATTGCAAGAAATAAACTGTCATATATTATAACATTTGTTGTGTTATTGTTCTAGTTTGTTAATTTTTAAATGTATGAATCATTGTAGTAGTAAATAAAATGAATAATGCATAAAACTTGCTGTTACTTTGGTCTGATTTCGTATTTCAGAGGATCGGGTCACTGTGACCCGAAGGGGTACAAGTGTGTAGGTCGAGGAGAACAGCAGGGTTAATTAACTCCTGGATGTGGAAGTTTATTGATACGATACAATTAGGTATTTTGCTCGCCTCGGTGCAATATTATATTAAATATTTATCACGGTTTAAATTTCTTTTAATTTAAAGACCAAAATCCTTCGTTCACAATTTCGTGGTTACGTAAGTTTGAAATCTGCGCTTGTGTCAATTTAAAATTCGCAACTACATCGATTTGAAATTCGATCTTACAGCCATGCACTATGCGCAGTGGGGTACCGAGCAAGTAAGGTAGATGGGAATATCTAGAAGCTAGCATGAAATACAAGAATACGATATGCTGGAAATCTACTTCAGGAGGTATATCGGTATCCATGTAATATAGAATATTTACAAGTGTTTGGACTTGGATTACAACGTGTTTAAACGAGGAATATTGTTCGAAGTTGCTTAAAAAAATACATAGATTACCGTCAAATATATTACAGATTACAAATATATTACAGATAAATTGGTAGTTAGGTACTGCAATTCATCTTTCGAAAATTTCGTGGAGTAGCATCACCTAAGCTTACTACAAAGAAAAGAAAATTCATATGTCTGAGAATGGTAAAATGCATTCATTTAAAATAAAAGAATAACCTTGATAACACTGAAGTATCACTTAGATTATTGGTGGCAGTTAAAGCAATAAAATGATTAAATTTAATCTGGAAGACATAATTAACAATTAGTATAGGCCTTCCGATTTTCTGCATTCGAGATATTGGCAATTAAGAAAGCAATTCCCGGATGGAATTGATTTAATTTAATTCTGCCAGTTATTTGTTTAATATTGCAAACTTATTGAATTGTTTTCAACAAGAAAAAGCGATAAAATTTTATGTTATTCCTATTCGTAAGTTTAGGAGCTGTAAATAAACGGCAAAAGCAATTATTATCCCTATTCCATCGGTTAGGAAATGGTTCTAGACGGTAGTAATATCCTCAAAACTTATACTTTGTAATTTTTTACTGTAATAGACATCATAATAGTAACGCGGCCAGAAGTGATATTAAAATCGTACTTGGTATTAGTCGTAAAATAAATGCGCCAAGGATGGCGCTGTCTTAGGAACAATAAATTTATTGCCTCCATTTCCATGCAACAATTCTAGTAATGGTGATAAAGCAGTGCCAATAAAATCCTAAAACTTGTTTACAGGGAAAGCCGGCGTTAGACGACGACTAACACCAAACGAACGTGCATGGTACAGCTACATACATACGTGCAAACAGAAAAGGAATAAAGTAAAAGTAAAAAAAAATAAAGGCCATAAAGTGCAGAAAAACATACGCGAATGCATTTTTATGAAACTGTACAGCACAGCGAACGGTGATTTTACCCTTGCGAGAGTTGTGTGTGTGCGCGTAAAGCTTGTGTTTTATGTAACGGCGAAAGGTTTGGGCACGGGGGAAGTTGAGGAAGAGGTGGCGGAGGTAAAAGAAGTAGAGGAAGAACGTAGGTTTACGACCACTATAAATTACGATTCCGGCTGTGCAACGTCTCTAGATTTTACTTGCACGTGTGTATCTTTTTTCCCTTTTTCCACGGTGCTTTACCGTTTCACCACCATTATCTTGGGAGGAAAAATATGAATTTCGCAAATTGCGAAATAATGTAAAAGGAAGGATGTTTGGAATGCAAGAGCGAAAATTATGAAAATTTCGACGATACAACGGATTTTGAACGCACGGTTTATCAATTTTAAATGCCTGCGTTTTGGTGTTATATTTCAACCAGATCTTGCAAGATTTTTCGTCGCTTGTAAACAGGCGTTGGGTATTTGACGAGAAAACTAAATTTTCCAAAGGAAATCCACATCATCCCTGATGCAATTCGGCACAATTTAGCTAGACCAACTTGAATAATACCACGAGTTAATCTGGAAAATAACGTGAAGTAGCATTTAAAGAACCAAAAAGACGTTGAAACGTATAGTGGATGAAAACTTGGTGATTATGGTATGGTTGCCAATAAAATGAAAGGAATAATGCAGGTTAGCTAGTGGAAAAAAAGAGCTTAGGTTGGTAAAGATTTAGAAATGTTTCTACGTCAGTGGTACCAAATAACATTTTATAATAAGGACGGATATTTTTTAAAGTTTCTTCCATGAAACCAGATGGCTGCAAACAATGTCAGTTGCTCGTATTTCAATAATTCGAATCAGAGAAGTTGGCACGATGCTGAAACAACCAATAATACGATTGTCTAGTCTACGACATGTTGAATAAGATAAATTATAAAGGCAGGCGTGTATCTCAGCCAACTATTTTAAATGAGTATATTGGCAAATCTGCAAAGAGAGTACAAACAATAAATATTTGTTTATTTTTGTTTGAAGAAAATTCGCAGGAAGATTGGGTGTTCTTATTTCAGTTTACTCCACCATTATTTATTTTATCTTTGCACTGAAACTAAACTTACAATACAATACAATAATAGTAGTCATAGGAAGATATAGGTAGAATCAGAAAATTTATTGAAGATAAGCAGACATTTATGTTATACTTGTGATTTTCCCTTTTCATCAAATTATCCTGATTATTTTAAGTTAAAAAGTAAGTAAAACAGTGAATTGATGACACACGCGTCTCTCGCTTTTTGTCTTAGACTTTAGTAGATTAATTTACGTCATCTAAGCTCTTTTATAAAATCAAATAAATAAAGCACAAAGCATTCCTCAACATCACGAAAGAGCAGCACTGTTTTTTCTACTTTAACGTGCGTCCATATTTTAACTTTTGTTTTCGACGTTTACCCAAGACACAACTATCTCCAATAATAGAACGGCTCTTGGGCGAAACTGCACCGAAAATACGTTAAATGTTTACAAACGGGTAAAGCATTCACTACACAAACCTATCGATATCCTTCACAGCTCTTCAGAGATAAATGCTGAATAATAAAATTCCGTAAGTGTGGAGAAACATCTCGGTTGTAAGATCCTTTTGCACTTAGCCAAGACCGTAAAGATAAGATTTGCTTGAAGCATTTATATGATTGGAGAAGATAAAGTATTCATCGAATTACGGGCATCAGTCCACGACACAAACCAGACGACGTTTCTCCTGCTCTTTTTATAAATATTTCTCCGGGCTTGCGACTATGTCAGGCTGAAAATAGAACCAAGGATCTTTTGTTCTACCTTTTGTGATTGTAGATTCCGCTTTCACGATGGATGCGAAGTAGGATTTCAACGATGGCAGTAATGTATTGGATTGTATCCAATTATATTGATGGCGAATATTGGAATAAATGCGCGTATGAGGCGTAATTAGCATAGCAAGTACTATAATCATATTCTTTTGTTTCGAAATCGACGGTAGTTGGGTTATAGCATCATTAGCATTGCTATTTACGCAACGAGAATGACGAAGATTAATTTTCAGACAAAAGAAATCAAGAGTTAGAACATAAAAAAATTATTATTCATGACATACGTTTAAGTTTTAACTGTAATTTATAACCATTCTTAAAAGGAGATGGAATGTAGTATAGCTACACATGCGTTTTAGTAAAAACAGTATTTTAATATGTTTGGAATAATGAAGTGGCAGGAAAAAATAAATTATTGGGCAAGTGTACTACAGCATGAGACTGAAATGTTATACGTTTGTTTTATATATTCACTTGATTTATCATCCTCCTATCGAACTTATTGAAGCAAAAAAACGTAATACAAGAGCATTAGCAAGCTGAAACTATTCCAGGATTGGTTAATATTTAATTGTAAAGGATGACCATAGACAAGATAACGAAAATAAACACAAATAAAGAAAAATTACTCTGACTTTTTATATATATATTGTAGTACTTCTTATACAATGTACATTTCTAGCAACTGACCAGGTGAAGACCTACATTTTATAAACGACAAATTCAACCCTGTTTTACCCCCACTTTTACGTTTCAGAATGCAATTAATAGTTCAGAAAATAGTTTCCTTGGATCAGTGTAGCAGCCACGATATTTTACGTTCTATCCCGACAGGTATTTATATCTATAGCGCATTAAGTGAATTAACTATGCACCTCTAGGGATCTTCCCTAGTAATAGCCTAAAACCAATGTGCATCATTATAAATTCACCAAATACATATACGTATAGATACATTCACCATGGATACATGATAACGGATAGTTTAAGGATTTAATTTAACGAATGTCTGCCGCTGCGCGAATAATTTACGCACGGAGTATCGTACACAACGCCTACTTGATTCTACTTTATGGAACGTGGAGTTCCAGTAATTAATATACGATCTCATGGCTTCATTAGCCTTCCCCGACGCCACAGTTAGTAGTTAATTCAATGTTACGAGTCGATAATGTTACGCTAATAGCTTCGTATCATGCAAATTTTCGATCAATTGGTGCGCTATTCTTGTTGAATACACGGCGCTAATGATTCCGGTTATAATAAGAAGCATTCGGTTCTATTCAATTTCGAACCGAACCAAGTTGTTGTAGATGGACCTATTAATTTCCTCATTATCAATCTGCCATTTGTATATGGGACGTTTTAAAGAATCTTGAGAGAAAAAAATCCCGAATTCAGTAAGTAAAATTTAATACGGAAATGGTCTGTAGATCTTGAGCTTACGAAATCTAGGTTGGCTTTGTTTAGCACGCTTTAGGTTCTTGAAAGTTGCCTTTCTACACATTACATTCATTTATTTGTTTGTTCCACTTCTTCGCAAAAACTTTTTTATTGCCATTATTTTATATAATGCCACTACCACCTCCTGGTATGATGTTGAAATTTTTTAACATTGGCTCAGAATTAAATAGAAAGCTGCTGGGATGGATCTCGCCTTTACTGCTTTTCTTTGAGACAAAAGACCATTGATTCTATGAAAATTTATACAATTTGTCTTGAACTTTTTTGTATTAATTTGTGTTGATGATTTATGCTAATTATCTAGCGCTTGAGTATTTAAATTTTATTTAAATGCAATAGTACGTTCCTATTCTAATACCTAAAACACAAATCACCCACGACAGTGAATCGTATTTATCATAATTTGTCGCCCATTATTAAAACGGAAACAAGAAAACAATTAAAATACGTACGACGACCAACGCTTCTTATTGATGTTTTACATTGAATAACTGGTACTAAACCTCCAAATTTAGATACCCGGAATTACATACCGAGGCGAACACCTAGGGCATTATATGCGTAACAACTTCATTAAAGCTTGAACGTTTGAAATACAATGGGAAGAAACGGTAAAATTAGAAACAGATGTTTTTGTTATGTCTTGAGTACGATGTACTCGAATTTCTCGGCTTCTTCCATCCTGAATAATATATTTGTTTGGATTTGATAAGACAACTTGAGTTATGTGAATATAAATTTCCTTTTTGGTATTTATGAGGAGCTTCATGTACAGCAGTGACAAAGTCTGATGTCAGAAATGCCGCAAGTTCAGAAGATGTTGTTTGCAAAAATTACGTCATTGTTGGAGCTTTGTACACATATAGCTCCTCAAACCCAAGAAGCCAAGAATAACACTTCATACACCTTCAGACATGTTTGTTATCCTGACAGATACAAATGTGTGTAAATTACGCAATAAATAAACACTATTTCTTAACTTCCAATCCAATAGATTTATTACTTTCTTAATTAGAATGTACAGCTGGTGGTACTGATTAGCTTTATTGTAATGTAGAAGGTATCCTCGATAATTTATTACTAATTTACTGCATAATAATATGAATTAATGACCAGAAGGTATGATTAATCTGGCACCTTTGATGTCTTACCATTTCAGACCAATTAATTTGCTTTGAAGACATTTGCAATAAATTTATTATTGTATATTGCTACTTAAACAATACATTTCCTAATTGTTCTTGTAGCTAACAAAGGAATTGTAAACATTTTTAGGATAAATAGTTTAGTTCTTATCAGCTTTATTGTTTTTTTCGATTAAGCCTCTTAGTCATGACGTCTATGGCGAGGATCATGTATATATATATGTCCGATTTTTCTTGTTTTAAACACAAGAACTACTAACAAATTTATTAACAATAAGCTTTGGAATTTTCTAGAAAATAATTTGGTTGATGACTGAGCTTAAAATAGATCCAAAAGTAAATATTCAGAGAGTAAGAAGCAATTATTAAAGATCAGCTAAATTTAGTAAGTCTACTTACTAAAAGGAAAATTTAGAGATCTGGCATGCCTGCGTGCAACTGGAGCAATTAAAAGCTCTTCATCGGCTACTATGGAAAGTATGTTAAATTTACCCTCTCTTGATACCCATGTCAAGGAAGAGGAAAAATAAAGCTATTCAGACTGCTAATGGAGAAACCATGAGTGATGTAGGTGGTGACATAGCTCCAAGACCTTCTAAGATAAGCCGTCCAAAGTAACATTAAATTGGGAAGAATGGAAAGATGGACACGTAAACTTAAATTTAGGAGACAAAGACAAGATGTTAATTACTTACGTCATATGGGTAATACTCCACGATATTTTAAAGAGAACAATAAACAAACATGAACTAGGGGATATCCACGGCGGCAACCTCGAGGGGAGACAATTCCCGTGATTCACAAGAATAGTTTGGTGTGGGTGCTAGGATCCAAGTGTATAACGGGCAATAAGATTGCAAACCAATTAGCGAGAAAAAGCTCCAAGATGAATTTTGCAAGATTTAAGCTGAGTCTGGGTATAACCAAGGGTGCAGTGCGCGAATGAATTGCCAATTTGATTGAAACCATGTAGCTGGACAGTAACGCAGCAAATGAATGATAAGAAGATTCTTTCAACATTTAACTGCTGACATGCCTGCATTAAAGAGGATTCAACTCAAGACAGCAACAACGTACGCTGTTTGAGTGTTCATTTACACAAGATTAGGAACTATAAATATGAACTGCCATGCAAGCGTTGTAGAGAAGAGCCTCCCACATTATTTTCTTCATTCAGCAAAGCGCAATTGGTTATTAAATGATTTACAGCGTAGGTTATTAAACCTGGTCAAGGGAACTAACCAGTTTGAGCAAAGTTGAAACCAAAGCAGGTTTAATACGATAGGATGTATTGCAACCTATATAGTTAGGTTTGCGTATATTTCATACAACTTTTTACAAAATTGCAGTAGATGAGTATTCTACATGAGTAAACTGCAACTTGCCAACAATATATCATGGATATGCTCTGCTTCCTCTAAATTTCTGGGACTGATTGCAGTCAATTCACAGATTTAAATGCGGTGAAATGCTTATACTATGCTCTTGCGCGGTCTAAGTTGTAGCCGTTGTATATGACCTATATCAGGGCCTAATGATCGAGCGCGTAATACGGCTATAATCTAAATAGTTACTTGAACAAAAGCTAAAGCTGCTCTTTTGTACTCGATAATTAATGCAACAAAATATTGTTTATTACATTAGTTTTTGAGAATTTTTCTCACATCTTCCTGACAATCTTTGTTCACCTTTTTTAAATTGGTCCCGTATTTCTTTTTATAGATCTCCTCCGCCTTTAAAAATACGAGATTACTTCTAAAAATTAAAATGCGAACTTCATCACGTATACTAATTAAACGTCAACTACTGTTTCATTTTTAAAATTGACACATTTTCCTCTATCTCTTCTCTAGGATCCAGTTTTAATTAAAATGCAATAGTATCTCGGTCTTGTTCTCGTTGCCTTGTCTTACGACACGTAGCTGACAGAAGCGTAACAATGACGGTGGCAACGTTGCCCTCTCTTCACTACCGTCTCGGTGTCTTCTTGTAACTTTGATAACGTCATTATGGTAGCCGGGAGGGAACTGTACTCGTAAAAAGCCTCCTTGTTAGTAAACTTCATTTCCTCGTCAAGTTTCAGGATGAGCTTGTCGGAAGTCAATGCAAACTTTTGCCATCTAATTTGAGGAGAATTACATACCGTCAGGAACTCACTGTATTGTCTGCTCGGGCGAGACGTAACGTAAAACTGACCTCTTTATCGTTAGGTTGTACGTATATACGCAAAACAGGCTGTGCCGTTTAATTTAATAATCGTTTTAGTTACCGCGGTGTGGGTAAGCGGCATCGTTATGTTTCTTGGGTGTCTCCCGTTGGAGATTGTTATATTAAACGTTGGCACGGTGTTGAGCATATGTTAGAAACAGTTATGTGCCTTTTGTAGTTGGGGAGTTACGAGGCCTTCTATCAAGTCATGAAATAGCTTGTCATAAAAATTGTCATAGATTGCACAAATAACTTACAAGGAGACCTCTACAGGTGCCAAATACAGGTTATGCAAAAGAAATTCTTTTGTATTGGCAGAAATTAACTTAGAAGAAGTGAAAGACCCCTTCGAAAGGGGACCAATCTTCAGTTCTATCTATGCAATTCTCGAGCGGTAAAAGATAGATGTGATGTTTAATCGTAAAAGTTATTTCACATTGGAAGTTCTTTCATAACACACTAATGTAAGATATACAAGGTGTTGAACTTAGGCGTGCCCCTTGTATGGTTGTAATAATATGGAAGATGAACGTGGTTTGCCATTTAAATCTACTATAGTGTTATTATTTTCAACATCGAGGGTAGTTGTCTTTTAGCTGGGTCCTCGCTTCAACAAACTATTTTTAGAATGAAGGAAATTAAATCAAAATTCATTATCAAAGTATTTTTCGAAGGACATGATTGTTCAAAATTAGCCATATTTAAACAATCGCTGTCGCGATTAAATAAAGGAGCGAAGGGACGCTAGTTAATTTCTCACTTTTACTCTAATATTCTTTCAGCTAACGAGTGTTTGGCTGTGTTCCCAGATTCCAAATGCTCATAGTTTGAACTCTATAATTATTTTAAAGTAGGTTTACAGATAAGTTAGGTCAATACGTAACATATAAACGTGTAAACATAGAGTTTATATTGGAACATCATAATTCCAGTTTAGTTTCACTTTTTCTCAAATTTATATCTCGTAAAACTTCATTGATATCTATCAATCTAAATTGTCATAGAGTGTGCCAAAAGTAAGTAACCAAACAAGACAAACTATTCATTCAAAAAGCACCTTCAATATTAATTCGAGTAACTTAATGGTAGCTATTATTAATAACATTAATGTTATTTACAGTCTTGACCAAATAATTGCAAACTTACAAACTGATGTCTACAAAAGCATTGTACCCTCACGTACAATTTTCTGTCACATTATAGTAAAAGCTCAAGTGCTGTACGCCGTATTTTAGGTTCAGAATATGATGTACACAACAACAAAAGCTTCTAACTTTCAGATAATGTTCGTTTACTATGAATCACTAGGCAAAAGGCTTTTTGATTATCCAACATCTTGGTTAAGTAAAATTATATCTTTGTGACATCAGAATACCTGTACATGTATATAAAAACATGGAAAGCTACCAAGTGATCCATTCTAAGTAGCAATCGATTCGTATAATGTTATATACAATAAAATTGCAAGATGCATCATACAAGAGTTGCGTTTAAGTGCAACACTCCGTAGATCCTGTGGTACCGTGGTATGAAGGAGCTTCTAACACGAAGTAACTTTTATATTTAAGTATCAGCTCTATCTCTTACCATTCGTTAATTATGTAGAGAAAATAAAAAGCTTAAAAGTAACCCTTTTTCGAAGGAGTGTATCATCCCTTCAATTTTGACCGATAAAAAAAACTCTCGTTGTGTATCTGAAGATATTCCAGGTTTTACGAGAATCCGAATTTCACATCCTTGTTATTCTTGGCGTCTTGAGATACGCAACACATCTAGTCGTTTCCTGCGCAAGAAGAAGTCTATGTGCGTCCCCCGAGAAATCTTCCACTGTATATAACACAGGAAAGATTTGCAAATTACGTCGCTTTATTTTCCTTGTACGGTAACCAACAGAGAAAAGATTCTTTGGATTTATCTCTAAGTGTTTGGAATTCGAATGGATTGTAATGCCCTAAAATGTTGCCGCTGAAGGATGGTAGTTGATTAGTCTCTTTGGTATAGAATATTTTGCGTTTTATTTTGCCTGTGTCTGAAGAGATTTCGCATTCACGTATAGGTAAATACGAAGTAATATGGAGAACCGAATATACATGTAAATGATATTATTCCACCTTAAGTTTTTTCCTAACGAGGGATTAGCAATGCTGGTGCACTATATTAAAATAATCTTCTCAAACTAGCTTAATTTGGTATTCATATCGGATAGCGGTAACGACATACGTATATGTCTTGCAGATATAACACTGCTCTCCTTATCTTAAAATATATGCAAGCAATTAATTTGTATATATCTTGCATCCGCCACGTACCATATTTAATTTAATTGTCAAGACTGCTTAATGGGAGATCCTTCTTTTATTATTTCTGCTATTCATAATCTTTAATCGGAATTCCGCCGGACTTAGTATAATTTGTACACTCCACATGCTTCCGTCGGATTATCTGTCTTGAATATTTGCTTATTATTGCGAAGCTTTTTTGTGATGTCATTTAAGTAGATTAAGTATTTCCGTGTAGTGTATTGCCATTGTCCTTTATAGGGTTTTATTCCTAGCGCAGGATATTCAAGAATTTTACAGCACGATAACAAAGAAACTAAACATAGTTACTGTCATATCAATTATGACTGGTTTATGGAATGCCCAAATTGCGCCAGACGCTTGGCGTAATAGATATGTGAGCCGACACAGATGGCTAGCGTCGGTTTACATAACGTTTGATGTGCAACATTGATAGACAGTTTGTGTATAGCTAAATTTCTTGGATTATACACTAATGCCACTTAACTTGAATGTCCTATTTGCATCGTCTTGTAATTTGTGGCACTTTTAAAAGGATGTAAATGTTGATCAGGTATCCAGAAAAATATAAGTAAATTGGAATAGTGAGTTTATGTTTTTGGTATCGGTATCATCAAGGTGACAGATTGGGAAAAATATGGAAAAGATGAAGGATTCGTTAGAAAGTTTAATAATGACTGTTGAAAATGATATAAGTTAAGGAACGACGTATGAGCATGATAAATTAGCATTTAAGGATATGATCTAGATTTAGTTTATTTAATTTCGAAAAGTCACACCATATGTTCTCTACGTGTCCAAAGCATTCAATCGTAACGAATTGAATAGATTTTGTTGTTGAAATAAAGTAGAAGGGACGAGAGTAAGTTCGTGGTTCAGTTGAACTTGTAGATGTTATACACTCTTGTTTCGAATATCATAAACTTGGCTTTTACTGGTACGGCAATTGTACCTTGTTAGGGCCCGTTTTCCTCCAAATTCGCTGGACCGGGCAGCTGCTACTAATTCGCAAAAGGCGCATAAATATTTGAAAAGTAACATGAAATCTTCCAACTAATGAAAGAATAAAATGACGGTGGTATGGTGCCTAACGCGTTGGTACCGGTGTACCGCGAACACCGGTACCGGTTCGAACCCGTGTTCGCAACGACGAGAATTATATTTTCTGTAGTTTTCCTTACTTCAAACATAACGAGACTTCTTAAGACTGACACACAAGTATCTTCCCTTTTGGACTAACTGAATACCTTCTTAGTTTTTTTCTACCGAGCTTATACTAAATAAAGTCAAAGTCATCACACGACTTGTATACCTGGCAGGAAGTTTAATTTGCAGTTTGGAACGTTTCTAAGAGGAGGCACGCAGAAAGTGACGCATTTTTCAGGTTTACATCAGATAAAAATTTTGGCTGCGCAACAAAGGAACCTCAATAAGCTAATGTGGTCCGCCTTTTCGTATCTAGCGAAGCGATCATCGCCACGGATATAATTCAACCCGTCCGAATACTGCAAAGGCACGCGAAAATATCCTACCATTGTATATACAAAGAAACGTCCTCTGCTGTGCTATCTTCGATCTCTAACTAATATCCACCAACGAGCAAGAGGAATATAAAACAAAAAGATGAAAATTAAAAGCGTTTTTCTCCACGAGCTTATCTCGAATCGCTCATTAAGCGCCTATCGTAATAAGAAAAATATTTACATAAAGAAGTCGTTTTATTTACGGAACGAAAATACTCCTTTGAGATATCGTCCGCTACACACTCCTCCGTATAACACGGCCTGCATATTTTTACACATGAGGCAATTAATTTAATTATTTTTATCTCGGCCGTACGCGCAGCATACATGTTTGATGGCTTATGCGTATACGCGCATATTAATGATCTCCTCCTCGGGATGCGACTCGACGTGCTTAGCGCTCGCAGACAGTGAGGGATTTGAAATATATTTGACAGATAATTTTAAAAGTCATTTGTTACGGCAACGTCTTCGAGCCGTGCACCGCGAAGTCGGCATTGCTCCTGCCGTTGGTGGAAGACGAAGTGATGCTGCCAAAACTAATACGACTGGATTACTAAGCATTCCAAAGGAATCGAAAGGAGTTATGGATGGACGTGTTGAAGTACCCATACGGGCTGATGAATTTATTTATTTCCTTTAATCATATATCTAAGAAGTTTCAGGAAGAGCTTAATGTGCACAGTTTCGTCATCATCATTTATTTAAAGAGTATTTTCTAGGGTTTCTGTCATCTTGTCACTTGCTGATTCACATTTTTATACTAATATTAAATGATTAACGATGAAACCTTTCGCACGCTTCAAGAAAAGCTTTCTCGTCACAAAAACACACCAAAGAAACTTAGAAATTATAGCAGGGCGATGTATAGCATGTGAGGAATGATGAGAAATATCAACCAAATACATCTTCACTCAACAGCGAATTGAACTAAGCAGAGACATTGCCGGTGCGTTCTTTCGTTCCTTTGTCCCTGATAGCAATTATTGAATATCACGGGCAATTACGATACACGTTTCATAATAGACAATAATTAAATTCAGTTAACTGTAATTTCCTTTTTGGTAAGATTTATTCTGTACCAAAAATTTGTAGAAAAATATTACACTAAAGATGAAGACGTGAATCTAAATCAAGCAAATGCGAATTGTATTGTTGCTCACCTGGGATTATCGTTTAATAAAGATATATATAAGAATATAAGTAACAAAACGTCAGGGACAGAAAGAAGGGCGACTCGAGCTTATATAAGCCACTGAAAAAGCTGAGAAAGGGATCAGAACGTCTTCGCCTTGACAGAGATTGATTAAACAACAGTCCACATGACGCTACCTTCGATGTTGCAATTTTTTAAATATAACAATACATGTAAAGTCTATGGAAAAAGCTACCTGCTCGCTATTATCAACTAATAGCATTACTAATTTCGCAATCCCTGTAGCCATGAAATTGATGATATAATAATCTTGCAGGGATTTCCGCTTCGATGGATTAAAGGAAGAAAGGCAGCCTATTCGGCTTTGCTAAACAGCAAATTTTTGTCGTTTTCTTACGTAAATACAAGTCTTCACGTTGTGTATAAATTCAAAACAATAAATGGAATTTTACAAATTTTCTGTATCTGACTGGTCACTTTTTGTGGTCTCCACAATCAAAAAACCTCGTACTCACTTTCTCGGTACAAGGAAAATAATAGGCCCAAGACTTGCCAAAGCTAGCACAAATAGCGCTATCGTTCAGTAAGCGGGATCTTAGACTACTAACGGGAAGGTCATGTAGCCTTAAGATAGCGCAAAGTACTAAGCTTAATTAATTAGTTCGGAACAGTTGTTTCGAGGGTGTGCGGTTCCGCATTATCAACGTACGGCCGAATGATGAGTGAAATAACTGTAGTGCTAATAGAGATAAGACAGGTAATCTTATCCCTACTCTCAAACAGAATTTTTTATATTTACTGGTATCCACTTTTACCGCTTATACATACATCCTAAAACTAGGGTTTAATTCCCGCGGCGAAGTTACGTTCTTAATCAATTTTAGGTTTTTCAGTTTAATATTATGCCCGGTTTCGTGTATGTTTTGTAGTAGTCTTAACGATTCTATCCTTCCGTATTTGTAACACCTAATATGCTCATTGAGTCTGATCCCTAGCGCTCTTTTCGTTTGATCAATGTAGACTTTATTACAGTCACTACATGCAATTTTATGAATTCCCAACGTTTCCTTCACGTCCGGTCTATTGTTTGAATTGACAAAAAGTATTTTGAGCTTATTACGTGTTTGGACAAAATTTAAGAAAAAATACAAATTAAATATTGTTGTTTAACATCACTTTTACATATACATAATAAATTGACTCAAAACTGAATATGTTTATTAAAAGACTTAATGGAGATAACATGTAAAATATATATAGTTCTGAGTGTAAAATTAGTCCAGCTCGTCAAAACGGTAGTCGTAGGATGAACAATTGATTTTCAAACCGTTTAACACTTTTGGTAGTGTAGTACTTAATGGTAGGAGGAGGCATACGTTCAAGACCGGCGAGATACGGTACAAACTTACGATTTACCTATTAGCTACGTTGAGGAGAAGTAACAAAGTCACTTTATAGTAGGCTCCTGTGGTCAGAGAAATATAAGAATGTCACTAGTGAAAATACTCTGTTCAGTAAGATAACAATTGCAAGGAGGAATTCTATCTTATTGCACATAAATACGATGGCAAGCTCTCAAGGAAATGCTATTCATAAAACCCAGAACTGTATTGGGCAGCAGAGTAATATACTTGAACAAGTGTTTCTTTTAATTCAAGCATTTTGATACCAATAAAGTAAATATAGTTTCCAACGTTTGCTTCAGTTTCTGTTCAAAATGAATGATGATTTTTTTCAAATCCCAATTTGTAAAACCGGCATCATTGCAATTGTTTGCTTGTTGCAACTATTTCACTGAGATTAAATATCAATGTTTGAATTTAACATAATTTATGATATGGAATTTTTAATAATGTGCATCTTGCAATTGTGTACCACGTACTGTTTTGTTCTCTGCTTCTAAGAACTTTAGCAATGTATTTACTTCAAGCATCAATTTAAAAGATAATTTACTGCTTTTCTTATCTTTATGATAGAACTCCATTTACATTATTACTCCTTTTGAGAGAAATGAAATGCTTTTCTTAGGCACATCCAAAAGATAATAAATATATGTCACATGATAAGATTTTGCTTTCTATTTATATTCGAGAGATAAATTATTTTCAATATAATTTTTTAGAAGCGAATCATAACACGTCTTCTTTTCCATTCCTATTTCTTTTTTAATAAAATTCCACCCTCGCATGCACTCACGCTTCTTCTTTTTTTACTGATCCAATATAAAACATTGTTTTCGTTTTAATTTAAACAGAAGAAATCCATAACCAATGGGAGAAAAAAGAAAAGGGCGAAAAACAAGCCAAACGAATAGACGTCTAACAAAGGAAACAAACAGAGAAAGCGAGAGGCAGTAAGCGAACACCGATAAATATGAATAATTACACCTTGACGTGAGCCTAACGGGAACATGCAATCCCAAGCATCGTTTAATGTGTTTCATGTCAATCATCTTAATGATATTTCGGAGAACCCTTTTCATTTCGCAGTTCGTCTGAGACAGAAGCGCGAATGATGCACGCCGGCGCCGGCTGTTGCCTTTCATATTTCGAACAAGAACTTCGGCACCCGGTCTCCCTCGGAAATTTACGCTTTTTCATCGACTCGCTAGGCTGACGGTCGTATCAAATACTATAACATTGGATTTATTAAATTAATGAGACGCGTATACTACAATTATTTTATCATTTGCCGCCGCCGTCGCCATGTTTCTACCTTCATGACATAGCTGTTGTATTAGGCTCACAGCGTATCAGTGCATGGAGACATAATTCGTGTTTTTATTTCGGCTCTAAAGTGATTCCTTTCGTGATGCAATAATGTTTATTTATTATATGTTTTGATATAAGCAGGTGATGGTGGAACGTCCATATAATCTCTCTCAATGATAAAAAAAAACACTTAATAGGTGGTGGAGTGCTTTTTTGTTTGGTAATGATAACTTCGACGCTCACATCGTAACTTTCTGCGTAAAGACATTATAAAAATGATCGCCATCAAGAGCTCACGCAGTGGTGTTGGGATGGTGAGGCAACCTGAAGAGAACAGACAGAGGAACTACCACGTGAACGAAAGTTCTACGTTACATGAATAAGCCATTCGGGCATAGTGTTTCTCTTAAAAATTTGGCTTGTTAGAATTGCATATAAAGATCTTGTATTCATTCACAATGATCTGAATTAGTTGAAAGATTGGATTTGGTACATTTTTTTTCAACGTAGTGACAGCCCAATGGGGTGTATAAGCCTTTATGACCTAAGGAGCCTTTGTGGGGAAATGGTAATGTGTTCCATGGCTTTGTTACCATCACCCCCTCGCTATAAAGGCTATAAAGCGTGGCTAATAGCTCCTCAACTGCGAATGGTGACACGGGAGTGCACCGGATCCACTAAGAATATTTGACTGTAACGGGATTCAAGCACACAGTGCCGAACTCTGTCTAGTCAAGGGTAGGTCCTCTTACCGCTGAATCACCGAGACGTGATTTGCATAGATAATAAATAAACTTTACGCAACTTCTAGTTACCATCGGTTTTCTTTCCTGTTAACAAATATTACGCGGCTCAGCCCATTTTCGAGCTTCTATGGGCAAATTTTATATATCCTGGTAGTTGACTAGGCTTTCTTGGATAAGTACATGGTGCGGATATTGCGGTTGATGCATTTTATACCACATTGTATTTCGTTATAGATCCCTCTATTGTGGAAACCAATGACCTTCCTTTACGTTTCCTCGGTTTCATGGTTTAGTGCCGACGTAAAGCAAGGTATTAAATTAAAAGAATTTGACAACAACAAATGAGAAATGTATGAGATCTCTCATCTCAAAAAATAGGAAATCAGAAATGCATACAATGCTTGTCGAATTTAATATCAACAAACAACCTAAGTTGTTCTAACGTTTCATTAACAGTAAGAAGACTTGTTCCAGGATTCCGGGAAGTACACAACATGAGGGCGAAGAATTTAATCAGCAAAAAAAAGTTGTGGATGCCTTTTCCAATGTCTTCGCGAGTCTAGTTCAGTGTGCATTTTTGCATTTTTCCAGTAATCATAATAACTTTGTGTTCACGCATTATCTGAATCGGATGTGGAGATAATCTAAATCAAATATGACAACTGGAGATGATGGATTACCGAGCTTCTTTGTACGTGATTGTGCACCTGTTTCGTCGTATCTATTGTCCATTATATTTAATCTGACGATAGGAACGTCAACTTTTCCGAAGGTTTGGAAAATTACCAGAATTACTCCTCTGTATTTAAGAAAGGGGATCGATCTAATGTTGCTAATTATAAGCCTACAAATATAATTTCAAATTTCGCTAGTCTTCGAATATTCCATGTCTGAGCATTAGCATGGTTTTGTTACAGGCAGATTGATGATTACTAACCTAGCATACCTTAGCCAATATCTTAGCGAAGCACCTGATAACAAAAAACACGTGGACGTTATTTACATAGATTTTCTAAAGCATTTGATTCCATTGGCCATACCATGCTAGTATAAAAGTCCTATTGGAAGGCAATGTTATGTTTACTAGAATGTATTTTCTCCAACATTGTGCGTCCCTCAAGGTTCAAAGTTCGGGCCTTTTCAATTTGTATACAAATTACTTACTATTCCTACTTACTTGCTACGGCTTAGCCTACGCAGATGACATAAAAATATTTAATAAAATTAATAACTTCCACGATTGTGAACATTTATAAGACAACCTTTTACTAATTAATGCTTACCACGCAACATCAACATTTTCGATCTTGGTGTCTTGTACGATGATAGTCATTTACCGAATATACTTCATCAATGTGTTTATCTGCTTCCAGAACTTTAGATTTTTTCATACGTTCCCGTAAGCACATTTCAGATTTAAATGCAGTGGAACGTCTATATCATGCCTATGTTCGTTTTAAGCTTGAATACGCCTCCACTATTTGAAATTTCCATCATTTATCTCAAGATCTTATGATAGAGCGTGTTCAAATAGGAATTCTAAAGCATCTTTTCTTTCTTCTTTTTTTAGAGGCACTGAACATTATAGTCTACTTTCAAAGTATAATTTTCTGTCCTTTGTTAACCGCTATGAGCTTGACAGTGCAAAATCTTAAAAAAATAATATCGATTCACCAGCTTTTCTATCGCAAATACAAACATTACAGTATCTATAGCGCCACAGTCGATACTTTAATGCGTTTCAAAAGACAACATGATGAAGAACGCAGGATCTTGATCAATTTCTGTAAGTCTGCACATGTGTATACTGAAGTCAGTAAATAATGTAAATACATTATGAGCATGCTTTCTATTTCTTTCTTTCAGCGAGATGCATCCATCTTCCGATAAGTCGCACATATACCATATGGTATCCTTTTGTGTTTATTTACATATTCGTATCTATTTCAAACCTGTTGTTCGTCGTTTAAATTATACTTTTTTTTTTATTGTAAATGTTAATAGTATAAGAAAATTAACACTCAGTTTACCCTATTTTTGGGGGCCTCATTTTCAGTAATAAAGAGTAATTAACTCTAATATCATCCATATTTAATAATCAATTAATTTATTCCTTCGTGCATGACTACTTTTACTTACTCGAAAACCGCACAACCTGAATAAGCTGCGCGCTACAAAATTATAAAAAGTAAAAGTACCCACTTCTACGTTTTCCATTACAATTTCACTTAGCTTGCAATCAGCACTGTTGCACTACTCATAGCAACTGAAATATACCTAGGCACTTACTTTGAACAGTTCTAGCAATACATTGCATATCTTACGGCTGGTGCATTTTATCCAACTAACGCGTTATCTCTGTTTATGTCGTTTTATTGTCAATGCATGTATGTAAGTTTCAGAAGGACGTCAGCTTGTGATAATAATTGGCCCCTTTGAACTATGTAGAAGCATAAACTACCAAATAAAAAGGAGATATTAATAAAACGAAAACCATAATATGCATTAGCGCCAGCATATTAAGTCACGCCGGCCGCTGCGCCATTCAATATTTAATATCGCCATGGCACTGGGCGCGCTAACAAGCGTTGCAGAACCATTACTGTCTGAGGGAATTTAAATTTCTTTTAGTCTAGACGACACTGCGACTCGACTTGCATATTTCGGTGTGATCTGTTTTATGTCCGGGAGAATTTTAAAGTCGGTTTATTCATCTGCGATTTATAACTCAATAAACCGGTTAGTGGAATGGATATGTTCGCCTCTTTACTTTATTACTACCGCGATTACTTTACTCCTATATCCTACTCGGTCTTACTTAGTGCCTTGATATATTTCTTGGAACGAGAATTAAGTAAATTGAGTTTGCGGTAAATACACTTATGCGGTTTTATAGTTCGATTTGCATAGCTCCGATTCTTTGTGGCAATTGGATTCGATGTTGATTGCGTTTATTTTGGTGAAATATGCAATTTTCTGTGACATCCTTGTCGTATCTTGCACCTTACTAGCATTTAAGGCAAGATTAAGGTAACCCTGGTTAATAACTAAAACGTACTCTTGTTTTTGGAAAGGAAAAGAAGAAAAACAGGACATACATGAAGAGAAACATAAAGGTAAAATTAGAAGCTTGGACAAAAAAATGAATTAAGTTCATAGAAACGATAGGATGGTAAGGGTAGCTAGAATGAAAAATAAGAAAAAAGGTTGTGGTGGAAAGCTGCTAGAGAAGCCGCACAGTTGAGAGAAAGTAGGAGGCGTAGAATATAAAGAAGTTTTAAAAGAAAATGCCACACACAAACAGCTCCAAACTCTAAAGCAATCTTGCATTGAAACATTAAAAGGGCTGAAAATCAAAGAAAGCTTTTCGGACAAATTGTTTGGCCAATCTTTACTTCATTTAAAAAACACTTTTTTTAGATTTAGAACATCACCCAGATGTTGTATAATTTTTTATTTTTTTCTTTCATTTGCTTCCGATGGCTTTCCTTATACTCAACCACAGTCAACTACGATACATTTTTGACTTATATTTATTAATGTTGACTGGAGAGAAAGAGAAAGAATGTGAAAAGTTTCGGCAGCGGAACTTTGTCAGATCTTGCTGGAGTGATCGTAGTTGAACAAGTATTCGCACCGGCGCTAACGATATTTTCATTTTAAATATTATTTTTACCATTACAGTTGGTGGAACTTGAAATTTTTACCTGCATATATGAGGTTATCAATGAGGCACGTTGTAGTTTCTCCCAGCGATTTACAATTTTGTTTGAACCGACTTATATCAATAATTATAATAAGAGTTTATTTATATTACACAAAAATCTTTACAACTACATACAAAAGAAAGTGTAATAAATTCTAACAAAAGAAACTGCAATATACCCATATATTGGAACCACAAAATGAAAGAAAAAAAAAGCTGCATGACATGGCAATTGAAAAATATTCTCATTACTTAAATTCTAGGCACATTACCCAATTGTGCAGAATATATGACACATCCAAACGAGCTCCATATAAAAAGAAAGCCACCCTGTTTTATACCCTTTTACATATGTTTTCACGTAGCCTAAACAAACGGCGACACGCTCGACTCTCCATTATACCCATCTGGTTGGCTGCGGTGTCTGCGCGCTGCGTCTCACTTCAGAACTTATGTGTTTTAGATTTCCTTCCAAATAAAACTTCAAAGACCACACGCGTTCAAGTAAACGATAGCTAGCCGAAGATCATGTAAAAGACGAGCAAACGACAACAACAAAAAAAACACCGAGGCGGAGGAGTCGCTTTTTCACTACGTACTTATTCACAAACATGGCAAAAAGGGTAAGGGATAACTTATTCGCACGATACTGTGAAATTTAATCCCTGTAAGAGTTGCCAACAAAATTATTACGCGATGATAGCAAGTATCTACCTACCAATTCGTCGTCTTCTTTTACGCTTTCGCGTACGCATATAGCTATTTACTACCTATAGCGAGCGCAGGCGACACAGACACATGGTTGGTGGCTCAAACTAAAAGGACCAAAACAGAAGTTATGTAGAAGGCGCTCCTCTTGGCAACCGCGTATATTAGCTACACCTGCGTATCGTCTATGTGATCAGTATACCGCAAAAGTTGCATCCATCGAGTTAAATTTATGTTTCACCAGAAATATATTCATTCAGTTTCCGTAAAATTTATTAAGCGTTACCGTCCGACTCAGATTTCATTCGGCTCCTTGCTTCAAGCGAAACAAATATACAACGCGATGAAATATCACCAATTCGTCCTCGTTTTCGTTTTATTTCGTATTTTTACTACTGCTGTCAACGTCTGCTGCGTGTTTCTCCTACTATTTGCTTTTCTTTGTTTTGTTTTAAAATTACTTTCCTGTATATGCATGCAACAATAAATGTAAATTTATTTATGTAAATGTAAAAGTTAAAAAAGTAATAGGGAAATACACACCTTTAATTTATTGTAAATTTTAATGGCATGTAGCTTTGTCATTCTACTTATTTAGCTCCAGTAAAAAATTTTGAAAACATACAGAATAAGAAACAAAATTAATATAGCAATTTTAAATGTTATAGTTTAATTAATTATTTTTTTTTACAGCAGGGTTGGTTATATCGCGATCTACAAGCATAGCCAAAAACCAGCAAGTATGTATTTCTATATATTTGTTCTTCTATAAACAATTATGTATTTCAAAAACTTTATAATTTTGTTATATGTACGTTTTTGTTACACTTACCTTGTTGTCTTCTTTCTGTTTTTTTACTTTTCTTAGTTGAATTGGATTTTCATGTTTATAAAATTTATGGGATGCAATGTTATTTTAAAATATTCCCTTTAATTTTCTTTCATGTGTCTATATCTCTTTTTCTGACTTCTGTCTTAGATAGCAGCTGAAAGAATATTTTCATATTCTTTCGGATGCTTTCGGCAATTCTCAACGTGTAAGATACAGATATAACACAGATATAACAATTTATTGAAATAGACCTAAAATTTTAGTTAATCAAATTCCAATTGACATTAATACACTCTTTATCTCAATAAATCTGTTTACCGTCTGCAGTGTACATACGAATATATGTGTTCATCGATATAATAAACAACCATTTATTAAAATGATAAACTCGTTCGTTGGAACAATTTTTATGAAAAAAGTTGTTACATTAAAATTCTTTTTTATTGTATTTACATATCTTTATCGTTCAGAAGAGACACCCAAATTGATTCAGCAATCTTGTATTATTACAATAATTAAGTGATTATTATAATAATGTATTTATAAGCAAAGGTTACTTATAGAAAATTGCCTTAGCTTTGCAACCTTTCAGTAATTTGAAGTATTTGAAATAAATAAATAATTCATGTCGACTATGTGTGGGTCATTCTTAATGAGATAAATGGGGAATAAATTGGGCCAGCTTTTTCCACATGTACTTCATTAAAAGAAATAGTTTAATTTAATTTTGAAAGGAGAATGTTTTGAAAAGAAAGCTACGAATTCCTGCATCAGCTATATATAGGCTGCGTTGGAATTTTCATGAAAGTTTCAAGTATTCGTGCTTGTGAAAAAATAATTTATTGGTAGATGAGCAAAAACAAAGAACGTGTAAGAAACTAAATTTGACCATTATGTTGTATGAGCACCATAATTATGGAGAATACGTCTATTACGTATTTTCATGATAGTGAGTGTGTAGTGACAATTACCAATTTTGCGGACCAAACCTCAGGATGATATTGTACACGTGAAAATAATGCAAAAAAACTCATATATTCTTCTCCGGTTGTCATTTGTTTTCACTGTAGCACTGGGAAGCATTCCCCGATTTCGCACAGTTTGCTGAAAACTGATAAATACGCTTTTACCAGGAGTGCTCTGATGTAGAAACCGTTGATGATACTCTTCAGCAACAGCTATAACAACACAACAATCATAAACAAACACCATATTTGCATATTCCAACAACAACATTATTGAAACGATTAAGACTCTCGAGATGATTGATTCAGATAGCTGGTACGTCATAAGTGATAAGCCAAAAACATTATTTAAGACAAACGAAGGGACAATTTGGATCATTTACAATGGAATACTGACTCAATTTTTTTAATTGTGCTGTAACTTTAAAACAAATGAAAATCGGATACGAACATATGAGTTTCTTTATGTGCACGGGCCACTCCTGGAGTTTGATCCTGTCCTCTCGTTTCATCCTGTATTTTTCATTGTTTTAGATAACAATGAATAATTAATGTAATTTTTTGATAAATTCTATCGATCACAAATTGTTCATGTTGGTTGTACAGCAAATGAAACAAATAATCCAAAAAGAAACACAATAATCAAACTAAATTTCAAAGTGAACTACAGCAAATAAAATGTTAAAGACGTAATATATGTGCATTTAGTAAATCCAATTATACATGGTAGAATTCTTAACATCTCCAAAAGAGCATCAAAGCACTAAAAAAGAATTACGTCTTAAATGAGAAAGACGACTAATAATATGTATTTGTTGGTAATTCCCATGCTTACATTAAATTCTTATGCTCATCAAAGTGAATTAACATATTGCTACAAGCTTCTATCCTAAAGTAAAATAAACAGTGTCACATCCTTCCGTCGTAGAATAACCCAAAAATATACTAAAGTTTATTAGAAATTTAGTTGAGAGATAGGGAACACCTAGGCATAAGCGTAGTTCGTCGCGTAAACATAAACTCAGGATTATATTTCGACAATAACTTAAGAATTCGTCGACACATCACACTTCATCTCCATAAACGCGGAATTAGCTGCAAGAAATATAGGTTTCAGGGGCATTTTTAAAATACATTCGCTACCGTGGGTGCTAAGGAATAAAATAAGGAGGTAGCGTCGCCATCTCGTAGTAGAGCTGCTGCTGGGGAGAACGAAGGAGCTGCTGGGGAGAACGAAGGAGCTGCAGCGTAGTAAAACTGAATGGGACGAGTTTTAATTTATTTTTACCGAATAGGAGCGCTTGCAAGCGAGTTATTTTTCGCCCTTGCGGAAGGTACCCGTCTTACTACACCCGTGAGATTGTTGTAAATATTTTAGGACTCACCCTTTTTTGATATTTATTTATTTTCATTCTGAAATACTGTTATGATGCACTTCTTCGCTCTATTTCGCCCGGGTAAATTTCGTCCCTCGTCTTCGTTTCCTCTTTTATCGCAAAAAACTCCATCTAATTATGTAGGGAAAGGACGTAATAAAGTAAATTAAATGGAAATGAAAGGGTTACGATGATGCGGACGGGACTTTTTTTTAATGAAGGAACCCTATGCGATGATGGGTCATTATTTTTTGCAAGGAAAATTGATTATTTTTTTTACTTTAATGTGTATTCTGCGAAGTCTTATTATTTTTAATGTCGTAAAATTGCTTCTACTTCTCCTAAATCTGAGGACTTTAAATTATAATGGCTACTTTTAATGGTAATTACAAGACAGAATTGAAAATTTTAGGCGTCTTTGAAGTGGATGCGAATATATTAATTCTATTATTATTCGGCGAAATGAAAATAATGAATGCATTCATCTTGTTAAGCTAGTCCTTTTGTTTGCAAAGAGAATCATTAAATTTCTAGAAAATTTGCATCTTAATGGGAGATATACAGGCTGGCAAAACATAGTAAGTTGCTATGGCAACCCACCTGCTATTTTCTTTTGCACTTCGAAAGATACCTTTTCTCTCATTCCTCCAGAAAAGGCTTAGATTCTAGTGAACCCAAGCCTTTTATTTATTGCTTGAAAGTTTTGAAGTCGGATAGAGAACTAATAATTTTAATTTAAAAAATTTAGATTCAACATAGCCAAAACCACAAGCGCATTCGAAACAAAATTTCCAAAGCCCTGTTGAAGCAGAATTTTAGCATCGATTAATAGCGGGACTAGAGACACAGTGCCTTGCATGCTGTGCTAGCGGCCTCGGAGTACAGGGTTCGATCACTTTCAGAGTAAGGTTTTCCGTAGTTTTCGTTACTCCAAACATCTTACAGCGCTCCACGGGCTCAGGCGTAATAATAACTCAACGTTAGCCGATGCCCCGTGTTGGGGAATGTGAAGGTATGAATTGTTATTATTATTATTATTATAACTATAGATTTTTTAAACTACTCTCGTATTTTTAAAGTAACGAAGAAGAAATAAGCTTTCAAAAACTTTGTTGATAATCCTCTTTCAAAAATGTTAAACATCGTGCGTTATTTTAACTTTTCTAAAGGTAGCATTACGTAACACGGACGCTCTCCCTTTTTAGAGATGTTCTGGATTGTGGAATGCATCATATACTTCGGTTGGCATGGCAACGCGTCCAACCCCAAAGAAATTTTACCGATTTCAACCCTCGCTAGAGATCTTTTAACATTTAACGTTTAAAGTTGTATGAATGGGGGCTATGATAATGTACGTTGTTGAGTCCAATTCCCTGAACTTGCGGCTTGTCGGTTAAGTCTAACTTTGCTGGAGAAATTTTGAGAATCAATAGGAATTGAATAAATTTTTTTGATAACGAGGAATTCTTATCTATACCACCAATTCTTCTTATTAGTCTTTACCAGAATATACAGAGCGGACTTGAAAGATTTTATCTTTGTAAGTGGAGATTTTCCAGAACAGTTTCTTCTTATTATCAGGTCTTATTGTAGGCATGTTCTAAAACGACGCTGAAACCCTCGCGAAGACTGGAAGATAGCATCATTGTACCGATATATACAATAAAGACACTAAAGAGTGAGGTAACTACAAAAGCATAACCTTGATGAGTGCAGTAGCTAAATTGTAGTATAGTAGGTAGATAGTGCGCTTTTGCTGATGATCTGGCAAGAGGAATTGAGTAAAAGAAATATGAAGATAAATGCAAGTAAAACAAAAGTGATGGCACTGGCGAAGGGAAAGGTAAAAATAAGTACAAAACTCGACGGAAATACTCTGGAGCAAGTAGAGAGAGCAAGGGAGGAATGGAGGAAGAAATAAACGAAAAATTACAATAGCTCACCATGCTCTCAACAAGACATTTATTAGCAACACAGAAATGATTATATTCAAAATAGCGTCCTAAAAAATAGCTTAAAAAATACACTTTAGGCAATGCAGATGGATTACTTAAGAAGAGTAAGAGATGTAACAAAGAACGAAGAATAATAAACGACAAAATTAGAGAAGAATCGTCTATGTTAGACTGATTGAGAAGCAGCGGTTGAAATGTTTTGGTAGAAGGTAAGACCAGCGAAAGCTATATGAGAGGCGAGACCGATGACGAAGAGAACAAAAGGGAGACACAATAGAATGTGGAATAGTGCAATAAAGCTTATACTGGAAAAAATACACATGGGATGGAATGAAACAAGCAGAGTGGAGAGAATATAAGAATATAAGTATATTATTACGTTTTGCATCATTATTTAACCAGGATTCCTAAAATTTAATAATATATAGCATGTTCTATTAAAAAAAACTTTGGGTAATAATAATTTTAAGGCGTGTCTATAAGAAGAATAAAACCGCTTTGAGAAATCTCCATTCGCAAAAGTAGAATTTTCGGAGCGCCCGCAGATGACTCGTCCTGTATAGTAATAATATTCGAAGCAATTAAGCTATTCGTTGAAACTATAATAATTCTTTTGCCAATTTTTACACCATAACAAGCACCAACCTGTAAGGAGTAAATTATATTGGATTTAACCCTGTAATCTGTACATTTTTATCATCAACTAACGACCAGGAGGAGCAGAAATGAATTTACCGACTGGTTTTACACGCTGCACTGAAGAAAGAACTAGCAGCGTGACAACTTTGTAACGATTTCCTTGAGTAAGTGGTAAATATCTCGAAGTAGACGTAATTTCTACGAAGGTATATAAAAAGTTTCTTAGATAAGGTGTTAAATTTAAAATGTCATCAAATGAATGTTGTGTATGCTCTTAATTTACAACTTCTAAGTGTATTCATATTCATTAACTTGGTGTTCGACTTCGTATATACGTATACATAGGACGGACTGAAATATCCTTTCAAAAAAAAAGCGAAGAAGAAGATTTTAACATATAGTTGTCAGTTGTGATATCACGGGAATTACAACACGTCCGTAGAGTGTCGTGAGAGGCGTTATTTTTACAGCCACTTTTTGTTCGGTCTTAATCTCTTTCCTACAGCCGAGCGATGGGTTCTAAAATAGCGCTTTCGATTCATACTGTCACAAAAACCGTTGTAGTTAAACCTGTGCTGGTATGTCAGTGTGAGCCTGTATGCGTGTCGGTTTATTCGAGGGACAAAAAGTCTACTGTGCTGTGGGATGTAGTAGGATGTAGGATAGAGAGTATCGCTGACGCGAAATGTGCGCATTCCTAAAGGGATGTTTGGGTGCGACATCACCCCGCACAATCATGCCCCGTTTAGTGTTAGGGTTTCTTCGATAGGTTCTTTCTATTCGCGGGTACAAGAAAGGCGGCGTCCACATGCATATATACGCACACAGGAAGCGTGTTTCGGAAATAGGTATTTAACAGCTAACGAGATTTCTTTTGAAGAGTAGAGTGCGCGTTTTATTGTGCCGTTAAGCAATCTGTTAACGATATGGCCTGTTGTGCGTTTGTACACACACGCGCCCACCACCTAATGACATTCCCATAGAGTTATACATCAAGGGAAATTATTTAGGTGTTGTCGAGGATGCGACTGTCTTTCGTTACCGCGGAACGGACGAGAGGCTGACGCGGCGTAGCAAAAAGAAGATAATTATCGCCTAATTAATAGTTGTGAAAATTAAAAACGGTAATTTCGGTATTACGAAGGAAGTTTTGGGGAAATGGATGACCACACTTAGAACGTTAGTTATTACTTAAGAAAACTAGTGAAAGGGAAACAAGGGGGACAGTGTCCCTTCTAGACTTGACAAATACAGAAGTTATCCATGTCCGTACGAAATCCGGGCACACTGAGAATCTTGAAGATAGTACAGGAAAAGGATGATGGATGAAGATGATAAAGAATACGAAGGCCGATATTTTCATGGTGAAAGCTACCATAAATTGACAAAAAATAACCTTGCGCTTCCTTTTTTATCAAACTTTGCTAATATTTTAGAGTGTATACTATTGTTGAATGTAACGGTTTTAAGAAAGCAAAATGTAACTAAAAGATCTTTATATTTCAATCAATCTATTCGAGGTACATTTTTTGCTATTATCATCTAATAATTGTTGACAGAAAATATCGAATTGTAGGTGAAACTAGGACGTAATCTATTAAAACAGCGACATATTTAAATACTGGACCAAAGAGGATGTCAATCATTCATATTACTTTGGCGCCAATGACACTCTGTAATTGTTTTTACCAAATAATAAACCTACAACAAGTGATTGCACCCAATAAAACCTGTCTCAATATTCTTTATCTATTGAAGGATTATGCACGCCTACCTGCTAACTTACTTAACTAACTAACAGGTTTTACATTGTAGAAGAGATTTGAACAAATGGTATCTTAAATTTTCCACCTCTGTGATTTATAGGCCATCGTAAACAAAACTTTTACTATCATCTGCGGTTACACTAAGCCACACCCAATATGCATGTTGCAATCATTATTTAAGAGGTTACATTATTGACATTAATTGTGCTTTTATTAAATTATATAAAGTTAAATCTTTGTCATTACTTAAATCATTTTCTTGGAATATCTCAATTTTTTCACAAGTTAAATTACGAACATTAAAACTGAACGGGACTTCCCCATTTAAACCTTCCGAAGTAAGGATTTTATTGCGTATATATTTGTATTTTCCCGACAATTCGCAGATTAAACAGAAATGGATGTTGTATGGATCCCTCGAGGTGTTTTCCTAAGAAAACATCCCCGGTATTTAAGCATGATTTATTGCAAAACAAACAGTACTGCTGTACCCAGAATAAAACGAAACATTGTCGTCGTAAACAAGATGTTTACCGTTTCGCCCTCTTCGATAATCTTTCACGAATTATGGTGATGCTTCAGCTGTACTTATACCCGGCAGACATTTACAGGGTTGAAAGCTGAGAGGCAAGAGGAGGGCGCAACGTAAAGGAATGGAACAGATGAAACTTGGTCGTGACGAATGTCTTAAGGAATTTATTCAGCTGGCGAAGAAGAAGGAGAAATTAAGTCGGTCAGGATGTAGAATGTGTATTCTCTCTCAACGGAACCGGGAATAAGTGCTTTTCCATTAGTTGCGTTGTTAATTACTTTCGAGTTAAAATTGGGTGTAATTTGGGAAGAACGAGAACAGGGTCAAAGTTCAAACAAATGGTTCGAACATTATTCATCTTTTCCCTTTCTTGTTTGGAAAGATCTTAAAATTGAAACCGGTTTTAAATGTACCGAACGCAGTGAATTAGATATCTTGGCGAAAATTCTACGGTTGCACGTATCAATTTTGTACGCACCACAAAATTTCAAGGCGTACAAGAATAAACGGAGCAAAATGTACCAAGAAGAGATTTAATATTACACCAAGAAGCTGTGTTAACATTCAAAGTAAGAAAAAATAAAATTTTACTAACGCAGATCAACTCACCAGCCAGGCATTAATAAAATTATCATTCAGATTTATTAAAAGTAAGGCCTTTAACGTTGTTTACTCTGATTATAGCCGCAAATATGTCGATTGTAATAATTCAAAAACACATAATTTGAAATGTATTCTTTCAGGAAGACTGGTAAAAGGTAAAAGCAAGAGATATGCAAGAAATTAAAGCTGAGAACCAAAACTGTAAATTGAGGTTATTAAGGCGAGTACTCCGATTATGAGAAGGTTATCTATTCTGCGTTCTCTAATTTTATAAAAATTCAAAAGTAGTGGAACTTCAATTGACAGGCAATTTCTTCAGCAGCATATTTCTTTAAATCCTCGCGGACACACGATTAGTCGATTTATCATTTTTTTTATTATGTATATATTTATTTAGATCATGATTTGATTTACACAAGTGGTAAATTACAATTTAACACGTTATTTAATTAAAACAGTTTAGCGAATTCAAGAAAATGGTGGCATTGTCGACGCTTTCGCGGCTTCGTTTGGACAAAAATTAAATTTGAAGACATGGAAACTTTTTATACAATCACACATAGATAATCGTCTAGATTTCTTCATAAATAGACAAAATTGGTCGTGGTTTGTCTTTGCAAGTATTAGCGTGGCTGTTGTGTTTTTTAATGGTTTTAAATATCATCTAACAAAAGAACTTTGGTAACCAAAAATTCATATCAACTCTAGAAGCTGAGAAAGTATCTTGATATAAAAAGACCACGTTTTTTGGATACAGCCCCTTCCAAAAATTTACACAATTCCTAAGTTTATATAAATGGTTTCATTGTTCAAGTTCCATTGTAAATAAAAATTTATATTTTATAAGCCCTGGTATTTAGTAAGTAACACTTACGTATGAGAAAATAAGTATTCTTGAAAGCGGAAAGTAAAATAGATACAAACGCCGATTGTGCAAATCTGAATGTGTGTTGCCTTAAGTAAAGGAGGATGTCATTATTTGCGTCTGCGTTGTAAGCTAAAATGTTGAGTAAATATTTTTAATTGAATGTACAATCAAATGTGTAACATTTCGTTGTTTGTTGGATAAACTAACTCTTTTCTCTCAGTGCGTGTCAAAAGTTTTGTTTACTTTCATATTTGGTCTAATATTCGAATCGTTCATCCGAGGACAATACTTTTGGTAAAAACATTTCAGTTTAATCTAATGTAATAGTAGTAATAAGAATACCATTAAGAGTCAGGATCAAATAAATACTCAAACTCCGACACATGTTATTAAAGGCGTAGTACATATGCCATATGATGTAATTCAGTAATAAACCGAACCGGTAACAAGGTAAACAGCAACTGTTCGATATTTTATTGGGGAAACTATAAAACGGAGAAAAAGTTAAAGAAAGGCAATCATCCGATAGGGCGTGGAAAGCTGGCACATACATACTATAAAAGAGCCTTTCCGAGCATTTTATTATATTTTATCAGTTTAGAATCTAAGCACGGCCGAGCGAATGATGTAAAACGAGTTTCGAGAGAGCGTTTGAACTTTGAGAATTACAAATATTTACTTAAGACGTACAATATTCTCAACATTCCGACATTCCTTTATCAGGAACAAAGTGGAACAAATTTTAAACTTACAGGCAGAAGATAGATACCTATATTTACGATGTTGCTGCTCCTGGCGGATGCCATTGCGCCGTCTGTATGTATTACAAGTTGTATCGAATAGTTCAAGAAGGTATTCCGATGACTCGGTACTTTTAATTTATTTTCCGACGTGAAGTTTACATGTGTATTGTAAAAGATATTGCATTTCTGTACATACAAGTTGAATAAAATCGGAAAGTTTCTGGTTATTTAAGAGATTGTGTGAAGAATGGAACTTCTTTCAAAGTTGACATCAATTTTTTTTATGACTAAAACTAAAATCAACTGTAGTATGCGTACCAATTTAATATTTTGATAAACATACGTCTCTCTATAATCTATAGAAATGTTTGATTGAAGTAAGCAGTATATTTGCTGCTAAATAATACTACTGGAACCTAGTAGTCTTTCTTAGCACCTTTTGAAATAACGTTAGCAAAGTAGGTCTAACCGAGAACAGTGTTTGGTAGCTCAATCTGCAGGGCCGCACACTGAAGAGGACCGGTAGAACTCGGAGCACGGGCCTCTTGTGGCCAAACGCTTGTATGTTGATCTACTCTATTTCATAAGTGTAAAGGTCTTTTTACTTTTACGTCAGTTAAGTGCGGTGTAACGGGACACAGGAAGTAGTAGTCCCAGATAGCGATTTTGTCGTGTCGTGGGATTTGATGCGAGAAAGAGCCGCCGTAATCCAGATAGGACTGGCGAAGGTTAGGATAGGACGTACGCCTGACTTGTATATCATTACATCCGCTTTGGAATTTAGTCAGGAGTTGAAGAAGATGGAGTTCAGCTGTCTAACTGCACCGAGTGCGCTGTTAAACAGCCGATCTCTTCCGAGGTACCTTACGAAAGTTAGCGTTTTGTCTAGGACAATACTAAGCTACTAGATCCTCCTGTTCCAATCGATATCTGTCGAGGTGACTTTAACCTTTAGGGGAAGCGGACCGCGTTGTTTCCAGACGAATGCAATTGCTTGGGTCTTCCTGGGATTGATCATGAGGCTCTGGGCATCGAAAAGGTTCGAAATTTTGGTTAACCGCGTCTGCGCAAGTTTGACTGCTAACTCAGCGTTCCGAGATGTAGCCAGGATCGTGATATCATCCGTGTAGATAGCGTTTAGGACTCAGAAATCATCTGGTTTTTAGATGTCCATAATGCAGATAGTAAACAGTACTAGTCTCAGTCAATAAAAAAAATAATTTAGATAGCGCCATCTAACAGTAACACAATTTAATAAAGTTTTACCACAAAATTTGTACCCTTACAATATATTGATAACAAGATTTTTAAAATCCCGAGATTTCGCTTTGCCCAATTTCTTGATGAACACGTTGTCTACTGACCGCAGTGAGGGCTACATGTATGTTAGAAATTTAAGTGCATCCCCCTGAAAAGAATATATAAAGACATTAAACATACAAAAGCGGATTATGAAGAACAGCGTTCAAATGGTAGAAATACAAATACCCCAACATTTGGTTTCATCTGCAGCGCACTTAACCGTGGATCTCTGTGCATTGATTCAGAAAAGCGAATAGTTTACAAGAGACATATTTGCAAGTTAGAAACAAATTAAAACGTAAAAAGGTGACTGCCTGAGAACAGAACTCAATACTGGGAGGAATGAAAGACTAAATTTTCTTAACGGTGACTAATAAAGTAAGTTGTCTTAACAAAAAATATGTCCGATCTCCATTCTGTTACCATCTGATTGTATTCACTAAGGAAAGTTCCATCTGCTCTTCTAGATGTAACTTGATTTTAAGGAGCTACCTTATAAATCAACTAGAATGGCCAATTATTGAAATTTACGGTTTTATTTTAGTTTATTGGAGTTCTTCCTGGCCAAGCTTTTATATTTGTTTCTTTAGTAAGTAGGCGCTACTAATTCCTAATTCTCAGAACCATGGACTATTTTACAATTCCATAACGAAGTAATTTACCTTTTATTAGCATTATACTTGCTTTATGCTCTTTAGGTACGTCCACAGCTTTAAACCGTCGTCGTGTTAACATTAACGGCTCAATTAAGAAACATAAAACAGAATAATCGTCCAAATCAAACCGCTTTAAACGAGCATTAACGGTTTGACCAAAGTAATCGCCGTATAAACAGGATTTGTCATAATGTCATTTCCAAGCTATTCAATATCAAATTCTCACATTGTTATCGGATGCATGCATACAACGTGTTTTGTATGTGACTTCTCTAATAGTAACATAACAAGTCAACAATCCAAAGACGGCCGTTCCGAATAGTAAACTAGTTCGGAACGTATACATTCCGCTTCGTGTAGTGCCGATTCAAACGTAAACAGCGGTAGAAACAGACCGAAAGCCTGAGTGACTAGTCTCGTGGTACAGCACGAATAAAAACTTTAAATACACATAAAATGTTCCCTTGTAACCGTAGTCGATCGTAAAAATTTACAGGTGGTTCTCGTGTTTACTGACCCAGCCTTTTCCTTTAAACACTTTTAACGACTCTCAAAAGACTGCACTTCTAGGAAGAGTAATTTGAATATGTATTATTCTAGGATGAAAGGCAATTGAAAGAGGGATTGGATAGTACTATACACTAGATGTTTCAGGGCAAAGGTACCAATTTCAATTACTTGGAATCAGTACATTAGCTACAAAACAGGTTCCTTTTTTTCTATTTTGTAGCTAAGTCACAATTGAAAAATTGAAGAAGTTCTTTTGACAAAGCGGACTACACCATACGATGATTAATTGTACGAGAGCAGCAAAAGATATAGGTTCCATTGCATTTTAGAAATACGCAAGGTGCAAAACAAGTAAAAAAAAATAATTTATTCAAGTCTTGCTAGTTTTCTTAATTGCCTCAGTAGCATGTTTAGTTGATCGGTGATTAAAAATGTGATGCGGGAATGCCTCCCCCGTGTCTACATTCTTCGCATAAACTAAAGATTTTATCTATCCCCACAAACAATATCCCAGGGGGCTATTGCTAAAACATTTCTAATATCCACACTAAAATATGGAGGGGTTCCAGCATGTTGTCTAACATTTAATGCTAACCAGAAATATGTCCAACACAACTTGCATAGCTCTGCTAGAGTGAGTAATCTACTATTAAAGTCAGATATCCATTACATCAATTTTTCCCAGTTAAGGTTTCAAAAAGTTTTCTAGCATTAAAATTCTTAAGTTCTTAAAGGTCAAGCTCTTCTTTGTGACTGCTCTAAATGAGTATCTTACAACCGACGTACAAAAAATCCCTCCAAATGAGAGATGATGCTCGATATTTGTAATAAATTCGAGGTTCAACTCTTTTCATTAACTGAAAGACTGAGAAGTTGATTCTTATTCACCGCCAGTCTCCTGATTTCGAACTTTTATTGGCAATTTTCGCCCCCAAAGTTGTTGAAATTATTTTATGCAGATGAACCGAGGGGCAGCAATTAAAAGAAAATATTTATTATTGAACGTCAAAGCGGTGGAGATGGATTTTATGTTAATTTAATATCGATTCAACCCGCGAGACAAACCTGCTTTGAATTACAAAATAAGTGAGGGGAATAAAGGGCGGGGCAGGGTGTTTAAGTAAAACGCTGACCTAAGCTCAATGTTCACCAAACGCTAAAGAAATATTTATGCACCCCAGGGTATTATTTGCAGAATACCTTTTCTTTGCCTGTAGGCACTGAATTTGTAAGGGAAAATGCGGGAAAAGCACCTCCTCCTTATTTTATACATTTATTCAGCGTTTCTCGTCTCTTTTACTTGCCAGCGTTACGTCATTCGATCCTTTTTTATAATATCATTATTGTTATTGTTGTCCCCGGAATGATATCAATTTAAAGCGATACCGTTGCAGAAAAAAATGAAATAAAAGGATTCTACGAAAGGGCGTTTTCTTATCCGTTCTCCTAAATTTAACAGCTCTGTAAATAATGATCTCATTTTTTTTCTTTTCATGTCTTTTCTGGTTATTATTTCAACGCTTTCATAACGTTATAAGCTAGATTAACGCAGCAGCCATTATTCTCAACGTTAATGGTGTCGGAAGGAACAACGTTTCAAATGCGTTCTTCTTGTTTGGAGCGGGGTATTTTCGTTTTACACGTGAAATACCCTTTAATTTCCTTTTGAAAATTGATAAAGATTAGCGAGAATGAAAAACGCGTAAGGTAGTGTGAGGAAAAATAGTCCCAAATGGAAGCTTACCAGTCGATTTTGATTGATGCATGACGAAACGAGCGTAGGGACTTGAAAGAAGACAAATTTTAGTTGAAACATGATTCTTCATCCCCTTTTTAGATTTGAGGGCCCGTAGGCGACGATAGGCCATTTAATGTTAAATAATGTATATTTATTACCGTTCCCTAAAGAGCGCTGTATGATTAAAACACACATAAATTTATTTATACAGAAAATCTATAGGTTAAAATTGCTATGTAAATGTTAAAACATTTGTACATACATACAACGAAACCTATAAACTCAAATTACAATTGTGTACATGTTAATACCGAGGTATCTACGGAACGTGTACGCAGCGTAAATATTGATAACCACTGGTTATCAGACGAAACCGTACAATACTGTAGACTAATATTTACATAAAATATATAGCCGTCCGTTATATTAAATGGATAACAACTAATAACTAATTCCTTCTCAAATATTATTTGGTGTTTAGTGTCCTTTATGTGGCTTTTTAGAATGTTATCTTTGCCAAAACGGTTTTGTGAAAAATTTAGAATCGAATTAATTGAAGATAGGAATGAATAGCTAGTAAAAGCAATGTTGGAATTTACATTTATACAAAAAATATTTACTCTTTCTCTCATTTTCATCATAATTTTTAGATTTATTGATTCTTATTCTATTCTACATATGGATCTATTGTCCGCTTTTAAAATTTAACATCAAAGACTTCCCTACACACTCTCGAGTACGTTTTAGTTAATCATAATAAAAGAGGGATGGAATTCAAGCCAAGAGGATATCTAAAGCTACGCTCTTAAATTCCCGTCTTTCTCTGTGATGTAAAAGCAAAGAAATTCTAAGAAAAAATATTTCGGAAGCTTGTATATCTTCGGGAAGAAAGAAACGTCATTGAAGAATGGGTCAAACGACTTCGAATAATAACACTTCGGGACGACCTTAGATTCGCCTCTCCTTTTTCCATCTCGCGGACAATTCAGTTTTTTGAGAATGCTCATATTTCAAACGGAAACGCAACAAAGGAAATGACGACCGGCAATGGAGACGAATTCGTATGATATTGTGGATAAATCATTTGTCTCAGTGTCACCTCTTTGAGTGCGCGCCATTTCGCGGCGACAGTTTCTCTAGATTAATATCGCGTCTTGTGTATATCCGAGTCAAGTGTTGGAATTAAGTAATATATTTATTTGGAAGATTGTATTATTGGATATCATCCATTACGAGAAATGTTCAAACAATCGTTAATTCTTTCTCGTTTTCTTTCTTCGTTTCTTTCATTACTTGACAGAAATGTGTATATAAGAAGTCAAGAAAAACAAAGACAAAGAAAACCAACAAAAAAAATGTTATCAATATTTATAACTATATAACCAACTTATGTACGCAAATGTTCATCAATGGAATAAAATAAGGACTCTAATAGAAATTTCTTCAGGTTGCTTTTAAAATGAAAGAGTGTCCCGCTCTCCCTAATAATCAAAGGAATCTTATTATATATAGTTATGCCGATACTGTTTACGCCCGATCAGCAGTCTATCAGTAACATGCAAATTATTTCTGGCTCGCGCAGCGTAATTGTGTATGTCTGCATTTTTGATATAGTGCTCTTGATGTTGGAAAATATGACAACACACTTCAAATATGTAAAGGCACGGAAGCGGCAGAATGTTAAAATGCTTAAGCAGTGGCTTACAGGAAGCAGTGTAGTGAGCACCCACCATACTACGAATTACCGCTTTCTGCGCTAGAAATACTTCCTTCGCAGCTGCCGAAGAACCCCATAGCAGTAATCCATATTGAAGTCGTGACTGAATTTCAGCAAAATACAGTGATCTGAGGGAAGTTGGTGCAATTTGTGACCGTATACAACGAAAAACATAGCATTTGCTCAATATATAATGAACTATCTTTTGACAATGGTTCGTCCAGCCTAGATTGACTTCGAATGTAATACCTAGAAGCTTAGATATATAAGACTGCTGCAGTCGGGTACCATTCCTGTCCCCATCGAGATCTGTGAAGGTCGAGAATATACTCGTGTTATTCATTCGGCAATACTACCTTTACATGAAGTATCCATCCTCATGCCAAGTGTAGTTCCAGCCCACCTATCTGTTCTTTTTGGGGGCTGCCCGCACCATCCCAGGACCACAGTATTGCGTGTGGTCCAATTCCACATTTCTTCCAAAGGACACAAATATTTTGCTATGAAGATATCAAAGGAATTGTAATGTTTTTCGGAGGTACACCGAGGAAAAGAAACGCTGTTGAAGTAAAATCAATTTTATCAACTGAAGAAGTGTTAGGGTAGTAAATTTAGCAAATTAAATTGACCATAATCTACCAATTATGTATCAAGGTCCTGGATGGTTATAAGGTTTTGAATGCCTGAATAAAGCCATTCCAAATGGTGAAGTTTATAAATGAAAGTGTTCATATATACTTGAGGTTAGGAAGCTACTATTGACCAAATCCAAATTGAAAAAAAAAGGATCAAATATTGGTTCCACGGTTTCCACGGTGGTGTTACTGATAATTTAATACGGCTCAATACGGAACATATTTCAAACGTTTATTGTACATGGAAATTGCAGAACGTAGGTTGTATAATAATATTTGATGGAACGAGGGTTTGTCATCTGTACTTGTAGAACATGTCTACTTGGCTTAACTAATTTATAACTGATATATCACTCTTCATACGTAACCTATACACGACACATTTTGAACAACAACGCCGTTCACGTCAACAATGGCCGGTATTCACACATACACTCAGGTAATCCTTTCTTATATTCATATATCCGCCGTATCATCGTGATTTATGACGTTTCCCGTTTTTGTACGCTAGCCTTTCTTTGTCATCTCTCCAAAGCGCGTATAATAAATAGCGTATGACATAATATATGATGATATAAATACTTCTTACGAGTATTAGACTTGTCATATACACATATATTTCTGGTAGTATGGTATTTTCGCCCGTGTCTGGTGTATTTTCGGTCGGTTGCGTCTACCGAGAGACCGATGGATCGCGCTAGATGATGCCTGGGGTCACGTTTCTTGCTCTCAAGTCGCGGAGAAAATGTGTCGTTTGTTTGTAAAACCGACTCGCGTGTATTGGAAACGAATTTCTCGATTGGTTTCCTTCCCTGCTCTGGTTATATTATAAAGATACATAGAGGACATGCCGCCACGAGAAGGATATAGAGTGATAAATATTTAACACTGTTTCTCCGATTTCTTTTATGACAGTTATGTTTCTCGTGCGGTTGTTTGCATATCACAGCACGTGAAGAAGAAAAAAAAAATATTGTAGAAAAGAAATGTGGCAAATTAATTAAGTTAGATCGAATCTTTTATTTAGTTGTTATTATATTTTGTTGAGCCCTGTATACATATTATTACGTTTAGTGTTCGCTTCTTGTTTGTCCTAATGTAAACGATACATATATTTGTATTTTTCACAAAACTTAATTAATGCATGTCTATTTTTTGGATAATTTACCGCTGTATATGAAAGGTAGATGCAAATAGATTAAAGCTGACATGTCCATGTAAGAATTTATTAGGATACAATAAACACGCTCGCAAAAAATTATTTGTTTGCAGGCTTTTCCGCAGGAATTTAATTTTTGATATCTGCGCGAATCAAGTATAGTAATAGCTTCTTATGAATCATAGGTTAGGCACTGCTTCGTTCGAAACAAATTCTAGAAATGACAAATCTACAGATTGCTAAGTAAGAAACTGTCTGGAAAAACACCTGTTTTGGGTACTGTAGGCTGTACCCAAAACAGGTGTTTTGGCGCCCTCAAGATATATATATACTTAACCCTAGAACGTATACCTAAGTAACTTAATACATAAGTGTGGGGGTGACTCGCAACCTCGGTATACGTCGTAGGGCTAAGAACAACGAAATAAAATGAATTTTATTGTAGCTGTTGTGATAATTTAAAATGGGAATTACGCTAGAGACACTTCCACTATTCATTGGAAATGATTGATTGTGATATTTTCCGAGCAGCTGGGATGAAATATCATCATATTAAATTCCTAATTAAACATCTTCGTTGTAGTTTGCTAAGAAAGCCTGAAATTGTGATAGGTACATTCCTTTTTTTTTTCTTCTACATTTCATCAGTTTCCAAAGTCGCGATCACCTGACGGTTCGCGTTAAAGAACCGGGGAACTGGGAAAATTACCGTAATACTTGTATTTAAATTTAGAAACACAACTTGCTCAGTCATTTAACGAAGTTGCTTTCACGTCACGGTATGAGCAGAGAAAATTTTTTACCAAAGGAGGATCCCGCTTTAAAAGAGTTTAGGAGTCTCTAATATGTTTTGTTTAATCTTGTGCTGATGTAGTTAGATAAAATAGTAGAATTTGTGTTGATGGACGCTGTTTATTAGATTTTTATCGCAAGATGGACATATTTCTTTAATAGCAACAAAAATAGGAATTTCCAGCAAAAGGTTGTAATAAAAGCTTTATTTGATCTTACTTCAACTTTTCTAGAGATGAATAGCTACAATTCAAACGAAAGGTTACAATACATAAACTCATTATACGGAATTAATGAAAGATAAAAGCCAGGAGTAACTGACAGTTATCTATAACTCTCTTTTGTAATAAAAGTAGCTCAATTCATATGAAACAGCTCTGTTAGTTCTATTTTTGTTTATTACTTCAGTATATAACTAATTTTCAAAGCTCTTCCTCCTATTGCCAGATTTTTCAATAATCATCCATTTGATTAAAAAGGAAATTCTTACGATATACAGAGAGAAACACGTAATGAGAAGTCTCACATTAGCACCATGTGGAGTGTCGTTCAGCCAAATTCTCCTCAACCAACATCTGGCCATTCTGACATCCTTTTTGGTTTCTCCAGGGGCTTATATAGCCTCGGGTTCCCTCTTATTTTGCCCGAGTTTTATTAGGTAGACCTATCTCCAGCAATTGATAACTCGGAGGGAATCGTTAAATAACTCGCCTTCATTCTTTCGTCTTTATCGTAATATTCCACATCAAATATCAAGTGGTAACAAGTCGTCAAGTCCTGTAGTAATCCTCCGCATTTTACGTTTGCCGACACACGCTCTTCTTAATTTGTTGATAACGAACTGGTAGGGCATATTACAGGTTGTAATGTGGTATTTTTGAAGAAGAGGAATTAGTTGATTGAGGTGTAATTTGAATATGGAATATTGTTTATTTGAAACGTGTATTGGACTTCGCCTTGATTTTTAACAAATGCTATTTCTAACAGAGGAGCGAAGGGACGAAACAATAATATGCTTCTTTAACTAGCGTCACCTTTGAGAGAAGATCCGGTTAGCTAAGTGGCCAATTTTAAAAGCAAATTGAAGTGCAATAGTGTAATTTTATTTCGAGTAGAATTCACGTCTGGTCATGTGTTACCATAGAGACGTCGCGTAAACGCCAAATTTTGGAGTTAATTTAATGCTCCAGAGAGTTACGTGCAATTTTATCCTTTTTATAACTATATATAACTATCGAAAGAATGAGAAATTATACCATGTATTTGTAGATCTTTCCCGAAGTAATAAATCTAATGGGAAAGGCTTTCTAGACTTTTTTCGTCCTTAGACAAACAAATTAATATCAAGATTATTCAAGCTTAATAGTGAATCAGTAAAAGGCACACTTTTTAATTCGGCTTTACGTGAAAGCAATAGAAATTCTCTGAGATTAACAGTTCCGACAAGATGAAACCTTCTGCATTGAAATGAGGCACTCCGAAGGTAACCTAATACATATTCATGACTGATCATTGTGATTAGATAAGTGGACAGCATTCTTTTATTGAAACGGCGCGTACTAATTTAGTTATTAATTCGATCAGGCCCCGCTACCGAAACGTTAAAAGTTATGTGCGCTTCAATTAAAACGCCATAAAATAAGTGACACAGTTTTTCGTTCATTAAATATTCCGAGGCGATTTCGACGTTGTCGTCTTTAATCGAGCGCACCGATTTAGTCATTATCCCCCCCGGTAATAAACTGTAGGATTACTTGCGGCTAATCGACCATTAAAGTTTAAGATTCGAGAAGTGCATTAAAGTGTGGTGTATTTATAATAAGATAAGAACTTTAAGAGGTACCATCGTAGGTTTATCGACCCGTACATTATAATAACAATCTTGGCCTCCATGTTGATTTATTGCACTCAATCTTGAAGCAATTAGAATTAGAAAATGTGGATGCATGTTTGCTTAAATGCACACAATTTGTAAAAATGGCTTTTAATTCCTCTCAGACATTTTATATGTGACAGGAATTTAAAGGGGTTTTAGTACGCATTCAAGATGATAATGGATATATATTCTTTGTGAAAAACGCTACATAGCTATGGCTGTGCGTTTTTCGTCACGATCTATATTTAGATCTCATCAAGTTCTTTATAGCTTTCATGAGAACGGTGGTATTTTTAGGGTAGATTTTAACACATTCGCGCCATATTTCATGCGGCGCGTATTTACACTTTCATCACGTTTTTCGTTTCTTTTTATTTTAGATTAGCGAGATCCATTTGGCCTGGAAAGCCTGTCACTTAAACGAAAAGAAATTCGGGAGAAGTTCATATAAATATTTTTTCTTTTCCTAATAACGAAAGATATGTAGCTAGAATTGTTAAATCTAGATTGAAATCAAGTTTTTATAATACGAGAGTGGTTTAGAAAGGTTGGCGCCTCAATATGAAGACGGCTTTACGTGTAAAAAATATTCTAGTAATCTAATTGCGTATGCCTTGAAAGATACTTTTGGACATTTCGGCCAGCACTTTCTGAGCCGAGAATACGATTTCTAAAACAGCGTTATTTTTGGAACATCAACTTTCTCGAAAGTTTTTCAGTCTAGAAGCACAATAAATGGTTTATTTGAAGATATGATGACAAAATAACTACATTTTAGTGTTGGTGTGTCCAAGGGGATTCTCCCAAATTCTGTAATAAAGATTATTTGGAAAATTTTAAATATCGAAGTATTCCTTACCTGTGCCCCAAAAGGTTGTGGTGTTCCTGATTTCTTACTAGCCTTATGGTAACGTACCGCTACCGATAGTTACATACGCGATATACTTTGAGACAACACTTGAAGAACGTGGGATTTTCCCTACACACGATTACGCCTAACGTAAATTAACGAAATTATGCAATCAGGAGGAGTCCCCGAGATTAAGGCGCACGCTATTAATTAAGACATTTGTATTCCGTCAGTAAATAAGTTTACACAGGCGCAATTAATTATGCGGAATGAGAAATGCGAAATGCATAAAATACATAAGATTACAAAGCCAGGGCGGAATAATTACAACGTCGACGGGATACGCTACGGCTTGCCGCTCTCCCAGCGGCAGACACCTTTAGCAATTCCGACGAGGACGAGATCGCAAGCGGATGCAGAAGAACGAAGTGCGACGGAGTGATAATATAGAAGACCTATTGTTTCCAGGGTCGCCTTTGGCAATAATCTCAGGATATATGTGACAAGCGGAGGCCAAAACTTGGAAGCGCATAAACAAGCGAACTCTTTTGTCGGGGAACTTTTTCTTCGTGCAGAAAACGAAGAAGAAAAGAATAAACCATGCATGCTTGAGAGGGACGAAGATAATGACGCACCGCTTGCTTATTACTGCGAGACAAACGTGGTCGGAATAACATTAATTGTGATCGATACCTGTTTTGTTCCGCACAAAAGCGCCGAGGTGAGAATAAAGAAAAAAAAAATGTAAGCGGTAGGGAGAAATAATAAGGTGCCGCTGGAAAATAGAAAAATAAAGCAGCGAAACGCGTTATTCAGACCATTTATAATTGCGCCAGGGCGTGAAAGTCATCGAATATTAATATCGAGGAGAGGTGATAATATATTCAGGATATTTCGCGGGCGAGAGTTTAAGATTAGTCGAGCGTTTTACCCATAATGACATATCACGAAAGCAGGTACGCCAACGCTTTCTCGAACTAAATTCGCACTCATCGGATCGTACAATGTAATAGATTCCCAAGAAGCACACTTCGTGTAAATTTTCGGACTTGTTTTTCTTTATTTTGTCAGATCGTATAACTAGTGAACACGAGGTTTGCGTGATCCATTTATGCTATGAATGAGTCATATTTTTGTATTAATCCTAAGAACCGCTTTTGTAGATAACCTTCATTATTGCCGTTAATAATGGCTTGCAAATTTTATTTTGAACTTTATTGGATAACCATCTATTCGATGCAATCTTAATTCTTAATTGCCAGAAGGGGATTAATCAAGGGCATTCCCAGAAAACTGCTCTAGGTAAATGCTACAAAGGAAGTGCAGTAGTCAAAGGCACAACTTTTTTTGGGTTAGCTTTGCTGTTAAGCAAGGTTACGAGTATTTTGCACTACATTATAGTGATTGTCTCCTGTAATTGCGAAATTGAACATGGAAACAAGTGAAAAGCTATATCTACCTATACAAAATTGCACATAAAGCAAAAGAAGAAGCAGGCCAGTGCGTGTGTGTCTGCAAATATCAGTGGTGTATGTCAAGATACGGGAACAGTTTGAAAAGTTTCCAGCCCAACATAGAAACAAGTATTCTTTTTTCAAATTCAGTTTTATTTCTCTTAAGTCTATACACTTTCCTCGGAGATGGTGCCATTTCTTTAAGTCGTCCGAATAGTACTTGACATCTTGTTCTGCAAAATAGGCGTTTACGAACGTGACGACCCTGGAAATCGTTGTCTTGCGAGCAAAACATTGACCCCAGGAAACAAAAAAACTTGGCTGGACACCAGATTTGGTGAAAAGGAGGACAACCTATCAATTCGAATCCCATACGTGAATTATTGGCACGGCGACCACTGCAGTGTGAAGCGACGGGTTGTCTGGGTGGAGTAAAACATTCTTTTTCTTCAAACGTTTTCGTCTTCCCGCAATTTCTGCCTAATGATACGTGGTAAGCCCCCTTCACTGTTTTTATCTTTTCAAGAGAGTCGACCAATACAACTCCACGATTAAGAAAGAGTCTCTATCACTTTTTCAGCATCTGGAACAGTCCTCTGCTTTTCTGGGACTGATTCAGCCTTCAGAGGAGTTAATTCGAATACATTTTTGGTTCTAAGTGGGCAAGCGCGGCTGGCATTTTCATGCCCAAATTCTTAGTCTATATATGACAAACATGTTCTTATTTACTTATGTCCGCTTTCCTCAATTGTTCTATTTCATTATTTTTTATTATCAAGTCAACATGTTCCCCAGCACTAGCTGCTCCAATTCATTCTCGATATTTACAGACGAAAAAATGTAATTCTTTACACTAAAACAGTATTTTTCCAAAGAAAGAACCTTCGAAACGACAACTTGTGAAACTGACGGGCTGACGGGTGGGCCGGGTTGGCAAATGTGGCGGGCCAGGTGGGCCCAACAAACATAATTCTCGGTGGACATAATTCTCGAAATGCACACGTCTACTGCAAGCAAACGAAAAATAATATGCTTTATACTACGCTGTCGTAGTCTTCACAACCTAATTAGGTGACATCTATTACAGGTTTATTTTAATTTCTTACAATTACTACATTCGTTTTTAAGAATGCGGTGTGCTAACCAGGAAACAATGACAAACAGTTGCATCTATACAGTTGCCCAGTCTATTTTATGAATGTATTTTCCTGTATTCCATTACATCTTTCACCGCCAGGATATTGTTATCCTCTAACATACACGGCAAAGGATCTAAAGTACACGCAAAAAATACCGCAGAACAAGTCCAAATTCTTTCCAGATTATAAATTCCAGACTTGCTGAGTTTCCTCGCAGGCTGTGAACGCGCTGGGAAGTGTCACGAGCAATTGTTACGCTAACAAGGGTTAGTACAGAGGTTGACATGAGCAATTGTCTCCGACCCCGGAATGTTGAATATGTTACGCTGTTTACGCAATACACAAATGTTTTGACACTTTTACAACGACCTCTATTACTCAACCTACAATGTTACAATGTTAGCTTGTATGTGTGGTCGGTCTTAAAATTCGTTGACCGATATATATTCTTATTACTACAATCACAACTTAACTGGTCTTTGTATAAACTTGGTTTATTCTCTTCTGTTTTTTTCCTTGTTTCAAGACCTAGTTGAATGAAATGAAATTTTAGAAATACAATTTTAAGATCAAAACTACTTTCCTTTATGCCGATCACAACTACGATAATGATAATAGGATATCTCTTTGAATTAAATTTGCAAATTCCAGGTGCTCAGTGACACAATATAAGGTGCCAATTATCTTCGTATAATTAAAATCAAGTAGTCCGTGTAGTCGATGTCTTCATTTCTTTGAAATTTACGCTGAGAGAGCCAGTGCTCCATTTGAATGTCGAATACTGCGGCTCCGGGCAGAAAAGAGGCAATCCTCAATAGAAGCGCCGGTAATTGTTTATTTCTCGTTGTTTAAATTAGTGGATATCACGAGTAACACGCGAATAAGTGAACGTAAAGCAGTGAAGGGGTGGGTTAAAAGAGTCCGCCCGCCCTCTAGATAAAGTAATTACAATTAACGAGTAGAGTGTAGGAGCCTCCTGCACTCCACTCCTCCCACAACGCTGACTGATACTCGGAACACTAATGACGGGGAAGTAATTTGGCTTCGAGATTAATATGAAGTGAAAAACTTTTCAATTTGCGTTAATGAGTTGAAACGACGCGCCGATGATACTAAATTAAGGTCTCTTACTCGCGTCCCCTTCCGCTTTCCATACGAACCACCCTACTTCTGGCTTTGAAACTGGTATCGATGTAACGTTTCCATTTTGATTCAATGAAAATATCAAAAATTGGGAGGTCGAAAACTTTCCTCGATTTTCGCCGGATATTTACTGAATGTAATTTCATGCGAAGTGTATAAAATTATTACTTCTACCCAATTTCCATTTCAGGTTTTTAATATTGCACATATTTTCGAATTTAAATTAAAAATTTTTCGTAACTCGAAAATTGTCTTTTTTAAAAGTATTAAGTACCGACAATTTCAACTTCAACACTTTATCATTATTCTGGATTAATGAAGTAGGATTCTGTAGCATTTGCTTTAATTTCCCTGAAGCTCAAAATCGTACAAACTCTGAACTAACCTTTTTAACAGTCCAATAAATAGAAGTTTATATTAAGGGAGGGTTTCGTTCTGGATGCTTTGAAATCTTCTCTGTAACTCCTATTATAGAAAAAAAAATATGTGGATGACGTTCCATTATAATAACGCCCATTTTTTCAAAGTAACTCGAAAAAATCCTTTAATTAAAATTATTTTGAAACGGTGACAGACATGGTAGGGGAAACTACTATTATTTTACAGCGACTACCCTTTTTCATGAGACGGATAAACATGAACCTGTATAAATAATGAAAGCAAGGGCTGTGGCATAGTATGAT
>LR737385.1:1631941-1761266 GCA_902655005.2 Marronus borbonicus
GTATAATTAATTATATAGTAATATAATAATTAACCGGATTAATTATTGTATAATTAATTATACTTGTGTGGCGTGGAGGTTGCCGATACTTATGTGTTATTTACTATGAATCTGTACAGTCGCTACAAAGGAAAGTAGTGGCTTCCCATGCATTGTTCATTTCTCTTTTGGAAGTAATAAATGCTCTAGACTTGCCTACCTAAAGCCCTGACTGGTGATGCAGAATTTTGGACATGAGTATGAGTAGTAACAAGAAATATCGACCTTGTTTGTTAGGAAGTGAGAGCAAATTATTTTCAAGCACACGGTATGTTAATTAGAAAATGAAACTAATTTCTTAATACTTAATTATTTGTCTACACTGAATGAAGTGCCCGTAAATGTAATGAAAAAGTATCACTCCTTTATCACAATTGGTGCAATGAATGTGTTTATCAATTTTCAATAATTGGTTGTTTATTATAATGAGAAACACACACTTTCGTATTTACACTATATGATTTATTGAAATAAGGAATACGTTTATTATTTAAGGAATGTTTAATGAAAAGGTTTATTTTCTGCCTCACAAAGTAAGCTAATAAACGGGTATTTACTATATTGGTAAACAGGTTTAAATTCGATTAACATAGTTCATTGATACAAAAATTGTTAGCCAAATTACTTTGTATAGCATTTAATCGCAGAAACCATGGTAATTTTTCGGATTTGCTTTTGCAGGTTTTAAACGCAGAATTTATGACTATTGAATAATTTGTTCAAGTTAATATATTAATGCAGATGTTAACATTAAATGCTAGAGTGCATAACGCTTTGTCCTTCCGATTTGATTCAGTTGAAAGGACGATTTTATGTACGGTTTGGTCCTGCTTGAAGGACAGTTGTACATACGGAAAATGCAATGTTTTACCAAAACTGGATAATTCATTGAAGACCTTAAACCACAACATGCACATGAAGATCTTAAACCACAACATGCACATGAAGACCTTAAACCATAACATGCACAATGGCATAACATCAATTCTAACTTTGTATACACGGGTAACTCCTTTTCCCAAAACATTGTGTCTATTGGTGAGTGGAAGTGCAACGTGATAATTTGGAAGAAGTTTTATCATCATCCATTTGGATTTCATTTTCTCATAAAATATTCACAAAAACAATATCAGTTCACATAGTAATCGTTTGTTTTTAATTCCAAACGAACACATGATATTTATGTAAATTCCCATCATAGGAGCACCTCTAGCATGCGTTATACACTATTAAATTGCCCAGCTTAATACGTCACTTAACTAAAATTTATAGCTAATATATCAAAATTAAGAGCAGATTGTTAATAGCCTTTCACGTCTATCTACCTTAGCCGTAATTTATTATACAACATAAACTAAGGGATATGATGTTAATTTATGCTTGTTACAGCGCAGCGCAGACATATAAAAAGGTTTATTAAAACTATTTCACGAACAAATTCTCTCTGGAATTTCCCGTAGATAGAAAAATTTACTCTACAATAATGCACGACATTGAGCGTTGATTAAAAATACCTTCTTCATTCTGATGCACTACTACGTAAATTTCAATTATAATTTTTTACTTTACAGTTTAATTAAATTGTGTCAGAGTTTCTTCTATAAACTTTATATTGTGGTGGAAGTATGCAGCAGAGTATTTTTTGGTTGTATCTTAGGAACAGCTATAATAGTGTAAGGAGAATACCAAGTTTTATTATTTAAGGAGAGTTTAAATTAATTTTGGGTAATATTTATTTGAAGTATATAGTCCCTTTAGTATTTAAAGGTTGTACGCTGGGCTCTTGTGCGTCGATCATATTTTTATTCTACAAAAAAGAACCACTAGAACACTAATATTTTGGGACAGAGGAAGAAGAAGGAAGGCTTCAGAAATAACGGTTTATTAACTTTAATGTGTATATCCTGGAAGTACTTTGTAAGGAATTAAATTATTCAAGATTTTGCCTAACGAACTGAAAGATTGTTCTGAGGTGTACGTTTTTAAATGTAAATTAAAGTTATATCTCCTCGTTTTTGAAAATTATAAAAACAAATTAGTTGGCCAAAGTACTTACTATCCTCGGATGCAATTTTGAATTTCTGCGAGATTATATGCTGGTGGGAGTATTTCAATTGACATAACATTTAATATTTTCAGAAACTTTATATTTTTTTGTTTTTCGAATTTTGGAATTTTGATAATTTATGTTATTAATCCTTTGTTCATCACCTACATTGGAACGTCAAAATCCATAATGTCGTTTATAACATCACATACGACCATCGATAAGCCAACAATTAAAATCTGGAGGTCTTTGGATTGGCATTCATATGAAGACGAGTTAACAAATAGGTAAATTAAAGAACTAACATTTTTTTTTTGACAGACACAGCTTTTCGATAAAAGAATTTACAATTTTCAAAGGGGGAAAGATGAGGACTTCATCAAGAATTTTATTTACACATACACTTCGCACACGGTGAACTATACTATTTCTTCGGTTTCTGGACATCCTTAGTGCTGCTGCTGTTTCTTTCTATATCTTGTTGGGTGCATCACCTTTGCAGAATTATTCGTAGCAAGATTAGCACTGAATTCAAATTGAACCAAATTATTAAAAAAAAATCAATTTGATGTCACGCCACAATGAATAAATAGGAGATATACGAGGGTAGTCTCCGCTGAAGCAGTTTAAGCGAAACTAGTCGGAGTCTTGACATCGTTTAATAACTGTGGATGAAATTTAAGTAAGTACATCAGTACATTCCCGAAACTGTGGACTGCGAAGAATGAATCGGCCCCGAAAGAGACCGACCGGGAAAATAATGGTGACTGTTTTTTGAGATAGTCATTGAGTTGCAGAGAAACGATCGCGTTTGAAGAAAAAGAAGGACCTTTTTCTGTATCCTAGACTTAAAGTTTGGTGGACAGATGGAGGATAAATGCTTATTTTGTAGAATACGCATAGCACTATACCAATAAATAAGAAAACTATGCTGAGAAATAAAACTGAATTTAATAAAAAAATACTTGTTGCTGCGTTAGGGTGAACTACCGTTGTAAAAGCCTTCATCCCAAGAAGAGTTTTAGGAACTGAAGGTGAAGTAATGTTACACTAAAAATACATCTTGCCTCAAAACGTCGTAACAACGAACAAATTCAAAGGGTTGGTAAAATCGCTAGAGGGTTCTATATTTAGTCCTACCTTTGTTATCCCCTTAAATTTTATTAAAAGGATTTCATTTTCGACCGAAAATAAATTGGGAACAATCTCCTATCCTCACTTTACAAACACTTTACTTGGAATTGACTCATAATTAGATGTAAACTAACTAAACGCGACCCGAAACACTTAAACATTTTTACGACATCCATGGGCATAAAAAAGGTCTCGTATTATATCTGAAAACGTGTGCAGCACCTTTTTTCTCTTCTCGAATAGGCAATACGTACGCAATAAAATAGAGCCATAAAGCGAAGTGGGTAGTTTGCGTTGCTCGCCATCAAGAAATGGGGGAAAAAGGCATCAGGCGAATGCAATACCACCGCGAATCATCAGGCAAACATGGCAATGGAATCGTTTAAACAATGAAGCTAATCCATCTATTACACGTCACGATATTTTAATCTAAAAGAGGCTTGTTTTAATGGCATTATACAATTACGACACGATATGGCCGTGTCGCCTATAGGTATATGCGCTTGGTACAGTCGTGTGCAGAACGATAGCAGCGTTATTCAAATGTAACGATAATTTTCGTATAATTTTCCTATTTTAGTTTATTTAGATAATCTAATTACTTTGGTTGAATGTAATGAGGTTGAAGGTGTTTGTAAGTTATACGAAAATTATGTTCGTGAGTGCTTGCAGTAAAGGATTGATAGAATGAAATTTTAAAAAGATATGGAATGAAATTTTCGCTTTGACATAATTTATTTCTCAAGCAAGGATGTTAATTTAAGGACTTCCATAGTTTGATGATGGCACGTCTCGATGTAGATGACGTGAATTGTGATTTGATTCCGTTTCTACCTACCCTACGTCATCAGTGTGGTTTCGACAGTCTTTTTACTCCGTATCATGGTAAGCCTGTGCGAATCGTCTGCATGTTCAGTTTCCCAACACGTTCCTACGCACGCCATCTCGTGGTAAGCAGTCCAAGAACTGCTCAAGGGATAGGATTGGCATCAGGGGGCGCCAAGAGATGTCTGGCTTGTCGTTTCCAATGTTGCAGTATTAACCGAGAGGCAAATATCGACACAAGGTGGAGTAAAAACAATCTAGAAACCACGCTCATGACGTCGGGTAGGCAGAAGCATGCCCGTGAGTAGTGTGTTTCTTCTGTTCTTGCATTGCTTTTGGCCGTAAATGGTTCCATCAATACAGTAAAAGAATCGCTAAAATGAAAATTTGAAATGAAAAAGTTGATTTGGAAAATGTTTGGATCTTGTTGATTCTGGATAAAAATAAAGGAATGAAATTTTTCCGTTGTTTCTAGGATGATTATTTTACTTTATTCTGTTTTTGTAAATTATTGATGTTAATCGATCTGTTTTAGTAGATCTAAATTTTTTTACTAATTTATCGAATAGACACTGCGTTCATAATTCAAGAAGCAAATTAAATATAATCGCAACAACTCGGTTTTATTATTATGACTCGGAAACATCGACTCCCTTTTTTCAATTATCATGCTTTAGCCTGTACCACACAGAAATTTCACTTCTGATTTGTTTCGTTCTCATTATGAGCAGTTTTGCAGTATTCATGGAAAAATTGCTCCTTTATATTTATTCTATGGAACTTAGTAAAAAATTAATGCACTAGCTACTAATTGCAAGTTCTGTTTCCGAAAAATTACCTCATCTTTACTTCTGGAAGACGTTATGAGCATGTATTGATTTGATTACTCCAAGATACTAAAAGTTTCCCATATACTTAATTAAAATTCGAATTAAATATCAAAAACCCAACGTTTCCATAACAATTCGTTGGTATTTTCAAGGCTCTTCAGAGTAGTCCCGTTATAAATAAATTACGTACAGTACGTCTCTGCGATCCATCGCGCTAACCATTTGCACAAGACTGTATTCACATATGTACCTGTGTATTTATTTTTTTATTCCTCGAAACTCCCCGCACACGCTCGGTTTTGCAGAAATTCATAACGAGCGTCATTGGTGCGCGGAGCTGTTTATTATTTGTGTAAAGATAAACCCTGGATAGCGGCTGATTTATGTCGGTAATGAGGGATGGAGGCGGAGAAGGCTCACGCTATATGTGGCGACAACGCCAACGGTAACTGGCTGTTATCGTTGGGACTTACCTGAAACAACAGAAAAGATTTCTATTAGATAATATAATTATTTTCGTTTTATTTTTTAAATATAAAAATAAAATGCAGGCACATAAAAAATAAAAATATGCGTTGAGGTATTTTTTGTTTCAAGTGGATATAGTTCTTTGGAACAGAATTCTCTCAGACTATGTTTTTAACAGACTTATAACCAAAATGAGTTATCCTAAACCCATGTTCTTTCTTATCAGTTTTTCTGATTAAATCATTTGTTATTAAAAAGGATGCAACGCCTATTTGTAGCCATTCTGAGTGCGTGGCACATCAGGTTGAATCGATTGTAATGCCTGAGTACCTCCTGTTGCTTGAAAATATCTTTTCGGTGGATGCAGAATGTTGATATGCACTTGCAAATTTTACTAACAATGACTTTTTGGTGGATAAACAAAATATTCACTTGTTTTTCCAAACAATTTAATTTGTTTGAATTAATTTGCGCGTGGGGGTGGGTGTTGTTTATTAGTAGACTGAATTTTTTAATGCCAGTTAAAAACGAACTGTTTTCTTCTTCCTATTGGACGTCCAGCTTCTTGTGACCAACATCAATCTTGCCCTAGCTCCAAAAGTTTGGCTGGTACATTATATCAATTTAACATCGAGAAAATTGGATTTCGAATGTCCGAAAGCTTCTTTCTAGTAAAACATTGAAACGATTTTACGAAAGTTACAATCGCATTTTCCGAATTGCGATTGCATAAACGAAGAGTTTTTCCGGTGCCATTTATCTAGTCGCATTGCAATATTTCTAACAAAGTGGAAAGCATATTCGCAGCAATAAACATCCTTTAAAGTCGTCTGTCTGTAAAGTTTCGCAATTTAAAAGTTCTGCTAGACTTTATATTCAGTGAGAGAGGATAAATCTTACAAAAATTTCAGAGAATCATCGTCTTAGCTGTGAATAAAACTTAGGTAAACAAGTTGTCACAGCTCTCCTTCTCCCTATTTCTATCTAAGGATAAACTTCAGGGGAAAACTGCTTTCGTACAAATACGAATTCAACATTCAAGCAGTTGAGTATTTTGTTTTTAGTAGTATGCATAAGCATCTACGATTGTTAGTATTTAATGTAGTGTTCTATATCATTTGTTATGTGGTGCTCAAAACTATGAGGGGACTGCAAGTTGGTATTCTGCTTAATTTACGTAATAAATAAATAAATACGTACCACAATATTAAAAACCAAACGCAGAATTTATCAGAGAAAATAACATTAATGAAATCGTCGATCTTTTATTCAACTATGCACGTAGAATCTTTATTAAGATAAAGGTAAAAAAGTCACGTCAATACGGGAAAAGGACTGTTAGCAGTATGCTTCAAGATCTTGGTTAAAGTAAGTTGCGAGCTGCGGTCTACGTGTTCTAAGCCTAATATGGAAAGAGGACGTGTAGAAGAAAAATCTATTTATTTTGATTTTTATGATCTTATGCTATTTCGATGCATTCCTTAGATATCTTAATTAACATTTCAATACCACTCTAAAAGTACGATGGCTGTTCTTGAATGCTCTATCCTGGGACTGGACCGTAGGTTATTGAGTACCTTGAAATTGCACTGGCGCGCAGTAGCCATCGAAATTTGAAAACCATGACTTTTCTTAACTAGCCGAGCAAATCGGCACAATATCTCGTGTTCTTTAAAGTCGATTAACTAGGTGCCCTTGTTATCCTAAAAAAATTTGGACCTTTGTGCTTTGGACCTCCTTAGGGATGGATTCGCCTTTTCGACGCTGCTTCATTATTTTTTTTTAGACAGAGGGTTGCGACATAGAACCATTGTTTTATTTCCAGTTACTACTTGGTTAATGGTCTTATTGTGGACTTCGTACAAGACTTGGTACAAGAAATTTCCGGCTACGTTTGACGTGTTTTTCCTTCTGAATTGCATTGAGCAATTTGTGATCTACCTTGCGCTAATTTGTCACTCAAATGATCATGTAGGATCTTTTTGAAATCTCTGTTTATTCTCGTATCTCCTCAGCCTTCAGCCGTCAATCACTCGATACGGCTTCCTCGATCAATTTGATGTTTTTTGGAATCACTACAGTAACGAGCCCACCTTCGTGTGGCTTATTTTCTCTTTATTATTTTGTTCTTAAGAACAAAATAATTTTGACCAACTCTGATATGGGATGGTGCAAAGTCTTTATAAGCCGTGTGCATTCGCTCTTTATTTCGGACGGTGTTTTTCCTTCCAAGGTGAGAAATGTTGTCACTGCACGATGTTCAATTTTTAACATTTATGAAGATGAGTCCTTATGCTTTGGTTAGTTCAGGCTAGACATTTCCGCAAATATCAAATACCAAGGGGACATTTAATTTCAAACTAGCTACAGGCAGTGATTAAGTAGTTATACTTCAGCACGGGGTATTTCCAAAATCACAACGAAATATGGAATAGAAACCAACATAAGAAAATGTGAAAAAAATGGTGGGTGTAAATTCTCAGGAAAGGCTCTTATAAATCCCGCGAAGAACTGATCCAAATGTAATCACCGTCCATGTGCTCTGAATGGAAGATCAGAGTAAACTTATTAGAGCAGATATCGAATAGCAACTTGAAAAGCCATGAACGAACGACCAGATCCATTCTAAATGGTGCAAAAGGTGTCTGTATGAGAATTGCTCTTTCAATCCTGCGAAACTAATGCCAATAAGAAAAAAAAAAAAACTATGATAGTACGTTGTTCTTAGTAAGAAAGATAATCGGATCGATGAGCCAAAATTGTCGATTCTTAAATATCACTTAGATGGTATGAAGTTCAATGAGATATGTTTCCAGGATTCTTACAATTTTTAAGCACTTTTCGAAACTGTACTCTGTAAAGTGAATGAAGAATTTCTCTCCCAGTAATCCTATATCAACGCAAAATTATCTGGAATACAACCATATCATTCCCCTACATTCTAATCATAGAGTCTTATTTTCTCGGGAAATTGTGTGACATAATCCTTTGATTTTAGATCACCTTCGTGATTTCAATAATATCTACTGTCACTTTGCTTTCGAAGCGTACTACACGCACTATATCATATCGTTAGGTATTTTGCTATTTTATTTACATAATGATATAGGGCGAAAATTTATAGCTTTCTATTTTATGGAAATGAAGGCTTAATATAGTTCAACCTGTATAATTACGCATTCAAAATGCATTATACTCGCCTTTATATTCCACTTTATTCCCCTCGCCCTTACCTTTTTTTTCCGCTTGGATTTTCTCACTACCTCGTCGGCTTATTAAAGTCGGACCGAGTACATAAAAAGTCGCGTTTAAGCCTCCAATCGACGTCATGCAAATTCTCCTTTTTCACGCTGCGAATAAAAGTATGTGGGCAGGAGAGCATGGGTAATGCAACCAACAACTCGCTGCACGATGAAAAAAGCATGTCCATATAAAAAGGTAAAATCTTAATGCGGTAATATGAAATTCTTGTAGAGTAATATTGGTATATGTGCATGTGCATATGGAGCCTGTGTGTAAGCGTAAGAGGAAGATTATTTACCATGATTACTGGAACAGGATGTCTGCTGTGAGCGTGATCATTAGTCCTGCGTATAAAAATTATTATAAGAATAAATCATCGTTAATGTCTGTTCTAAATGGGGCACGTAAAGTTTTTGATTTACGACGGCTGGTCTTTTAGTTTAAAATGCTTATTCGAAGATATTTAAACTGATAATAAATAAATAGGATACCGTGAAATAGTTATAAATCGTGATGTGTATTCACGTCAGCATGAAAACACGATTTTTATATATAAAAATTTCTCCGAGTAAAAGGGGACGGTGTTAAAGCTCTCCGTAATAATGTAAATATACCCCACAATTTACTACAAATAACTATCTCGAAATATCTCGTATCGGCTTGATTTAGTAAGTCCAGTTCTGCTAATACGGTAGTAAAGATTTCCATCATTTCTTCAACATCAGTATACAACCCTTAAATTATGAAGTTCTCTACATTAATTCTGCGGCTTCAAATCAGAACTAATAGTGGGTAAGAAGACATGTAAGCTTGTGCTTAGATCTGCAGAATTGTTTTATTGAAGCATGAGTCACTTCTCCGAGCAAATTTCAGAACGGAGCAGAGTTTTCAGTCCCTACATGGAATTGTTTTAACTTCTATGCAAAATGGTATCTGTATACGCAGTTTTACTGGCCTGTCAACACAAAACACTACTGAACCCATATTTAACCAAAAGAAATTATTCTTGACAACGGGGTTCTCAGTATTCATAGTGCTGAAGCATTATCCATCCGGTAAATTTTAAAAATGCCAAAGCAAAGAGAAAATATTTCTAAATCTGTGATTGTGGCAAAGCTTACCAAACCAATAGAAGAAAAATGCAAACTTTGCAAAGAAATTAACAATTATAATAAAATTTTTACACATTTTTATGATCTACAATTGGAACGCTGAGTTTGGCGCAGCTTATTTTATTGTCAAAATCTGATTTTTATTCACTGGCACGATTTCCTTCATAAATTGAGTGGCATTTTCATGACACGTTGCAATTACCTTTTTAAAGCTGTGCTGAAATTGATTCGGCGTCTTTCAAAATTGAAATATTAATAGTTCGAAATTGTGGGATGTGATTCCTCGTTTTTCTTCAATTTCACATATTTATCACCTTGTTATGATCTGCCACTGTTCTTTTTCTGGGGAATTAAATACGGACAAACAGCATGGAGCAATGGTGTATAACAATTAAATACATAAACGTTAAAATTAATTGACGCATTTGCTTTTGTTATGCATCACGGAATTGCTTGGTATCTCATTTCATGCTTTCATACTTGAAATCATCATGAATTTTGACCATATTAAAGTCTAAAAAAAGAAGCACTTATTTTAGTATTTATTTACACCTACAAAAGCTACAAAGTTTCTGAAGATGCGAACTTACAGAAATAAGCCATAAAATAAATCAATCATGCATTACCCGGATATTTCACAGTTCATTTTCAATTAGCCTTATGCAAAAACCGAATGCATATTTGAGAAAGAAGGCAAATGATGAATCGTAATAGAAAACAGCATCACGCAACTCGTTCATCATCGCTCTAAAACGCGCTGATTAGAAATTACTCGTTGAAAATCTGTTCATTTCATCGGCGACTTCCGTTACGTGTTCATCATTGTAAGCAGGCGTGAAAATTTTCACTAAAACGAGATACGTGACCGAATAAGTAGGAGTAGATATATGAAATAATTACATCGTCGATCCTAGCCTCCTCGGAATGTCCGTTTCTCAGCTCGACATCGAGGCATTCGTGTAACGTCTGAGTGGGGCGCACTAAGTCGAAGTGACAATCATTCGCGGACCAAGTCTATACGTTACGCTCGGAGAGAGGAGACGACACAACTTCTGTAACGGGAGACGGTAGGCAACGAGAGGATCTGCACCGGGAGAGGCGTCGTCGGCGTGTTGTCGAGTTATTAATGAGACGCGTTCGCTGTTAGGACACTGACCGCTGTCGACATGGTACGCAAAACGATAATTTCATTTTCACGCTGTTCCTTTTGTGTGAGTTTAGATTCGCTCGCGAGAGATGAATCGGGCAGTATTAATTAGCATAAAATGTGAGAGATTAGCATGAATGGGTCGACAATGCTGAATTTAGATAAGCACAGGGAACTATTTTCTACTAATCTTGCGAATATAGAATCCTTTAAATAGATCTCTCGAAGCTATAACAACAACCACGGATAATCCTTTTGAAAATAATGAGAGGCGCAATAAGACCGCAACGTTTTTATTGTAATTTAAAGGGCATTACCTCCAATTAATTATGAAACGGAACAACTGGCTGCTTTGACTTTATTGGCTCACTCTTACTCTTTTGGTGAAACTTTGCCGCACAATTTCACCAGTAATTTGTCGAATTCTATCTTTAAGCCCATCAACTATTACCGGATGGTTGGGATAGGCGTGGGACTTAAGAAAACATCACAGCCAGAAATCGCATGGCGTGATAACAAACGATTATGGTTGCCATTTCTGATTTGCTTTTGACAACACGGCCCAGAAATCTCCCTTCCAAAAACTACATTATCTGTGGTATTTCTTGTACTACGTAACAGGCCTAAAGGCTCCCTTATCATGTCACGATAATGGTCGCCGTTAAATTTAGGTGCGTTGTTGGCTTCGTCCTCGAAATGTGGCCCAATAACTCCATCACCCCAAAATTCAAACCAAACAATCACTTTTTCTGGGTGCATTTTTTGAACCATGAATCTACCAAGGATACTCAGCGATCCACACATGACAGTTGTGGGTGTTCACAAACCCACACAAATAAAAATGCGATTCATCACAAAACAGGATTCTTTTCGAAAAATTAACGCGGATCTTAATTTTGTTGGTAAGTGCAAAGCAGTTCCGCATGATCTGTGAATGATAATTACGATAAAGACTGGGATCTCTCTTTAACACCTGCTTTTTGTGTCTCACGAGTTCAGGTTGTTAGATTCTCAGTAACACTTCAGACAATGCAGCAATATTATCGATAGACCGTCCTATTCGACAACGAATCAGTGTTTTTGTTTTATTAACAATTGGCCCAGTTCCCCCCCAGTTTTCTCTACCAAAAGTTGCAAGTACTCTGCGTTAATCAGAATAACTGCAGGGACATCGCCCAGTAGAAATGGTTTATGAAGGGTGTTCATTTCTTAACCTAAACAGCCCTTTCATAAAAATTTACTTTTTTTTTCTTTAGAAAGATTGACCGTTTATATTTGTTCATGATGTAAAATAATTTCTACAAAAGTGTTTTTTTTAAGCATTGTTACATACGTTTAGCAATGCAAAAAGCATTATCACGAGTCAAAGACGGATATTCTTAATACAATCGTAAACTGCATATAACTTAGAAAAGCTCTGAGTTATTTTTGCGACCATTTCTGCGGGCTCGATATATTTTAAAATTGGCGGTACAAATATCCCTTGCAATGTGTTACATTGAAAGTTAATTTTCAATCAGAACCTTCGCTATAATTAACTATTAAACACCAACGCAGTCGCTTATCTTTTCTACTACAACTGATGCATTTAATGCAACAACAGCCATCATTCTACGCCATGGTTTTTTCCATTAATTAAAAATATGTCCTCTCTTTTGCGGTCGTCACCTTTCGCTTAGTTTACCGTCACCCTACGTTCAGGGTTCCTTTGTTAGCGACACTTTTCACTTTTAATTGAAATATTATGTTTGGCAATGTCGGGTCCCCGGCAGCAATATCACTTGTCGTTTGTTTCGCTTTTGAATTGTAAAAAATGAAAAATGTTTCTCATTATTTTTTTTCATTCAAGGGGCTAGACATTTGAAATCTAAATGGGAATTTTTGATGCGGATCTCTGCGCTTTTACATCTGGTAGCAGGCGTATAATAGAAGTGAAATGCACAGCTCTCGCTTCATTGTTAATTAATTGAATATTTATACGGGCGCGGGGTTAATATTTACAGCGAAAATTAAAAGTAAATATGGCACTTGTTTGCCATAATAACCATAACTCAGAAAAAACAAGCGCTTTACGTTTAATTTCTAAATACGCCCATCAGGAGGTATTAAAGCTGAGATTGAGCTGCTGGAAAAGCACTTACTTTGATCATCAAGGAGATGAAGAAGCATATATCAAAGCTAAATATTTGTAAGGTAAACTAATAAGCCGCGTATAAAGCGTTTCTACATATGACACAGTGTATTATAAAAAGAGTAAACTTCTCTTGCAGAGATATTTTTCTTAATTGGAGTATTACGTTGACAGATAGCAACCATGTCATCTGCGTTATATTGATATACCACATCGCAGTGTCATAAACACAAAGAGAACCCGACATTACATGTGTTTGCCGAAGTAAGAAATAAGGACGGAGATTATCTAGCGTGTGAATAGATGAAACTACGTTCTCCTCTGATAATAATTGTATGAAGTTGTTAAGTTATGATTACAAATAATGATGCCATAGGAAAATAAGCCCTGCAACGATGTCTATTACATTCTTTCCTACTTTACAACTTCCTTTTCTCGATTTCTCTTTACCTCTTATGTTATGTTATCTTGTGTGTTTATCGATGCGTGCATTGCAAAAGTATTGAAAGTATAATAACGTCGAAAATGCAGAACAAAGAGGGAAAGAGGCTTACAGTTTTGATTTATGCCTCTCTATCAATACCAATTCATCATCGACTAGATAGCAGACAGAAACAACTTCGCACAGAGAGCGAACTGAGGATCCGAATATACCAGCAGCAGCGAGCTGCTGCAGTTGGTAGCTCCAAGCTGAAATCTAAAATGACCAAAAGATCGCCTTTTTCGGGGTAATATGCAAAGCGGAGTTCTTTTGTTGTGCTTAAATTTTATAAAAATTTTTCGTATAAGCACACTTTTTTAGTGACTCTATAGAGAAAGAGGTTAGGGGATAATAATAATAATAATGATAATAATCTTTTATTGTTTTTACAAAGAAATACAGCAAACCTCACTTATTTTATTAGTTCAACAGTATATCAAAGTAAATTAGACGAAATTATCGCACCAGATGTTCTACTAAACAAGAACCCTGCCATCCAGTAGCTTCAGGAAACATGTTGAAGAACTATTAATTGAGAACGAAATGTTAGAAGAGTCTCCAGCTACATAGAATATGGCAATTTTTACTTACTTTATATTCTTATTTATTTATTTTTAATCAAATGAAATCAAACTGTTAAGAAATTGGCAGTTTCTGTAATGATGTAATTGCGAATAGGTGCCTCTACGATAGTGACGTGACCAGGGATTCCTGGCATTACGATCTGTGAGAACTTCAACGATCCACTAATAGCTTAATTAGCCAGATAATTAAACAAATAATAAGATTAAACTACCGTACATGTACAGACGTGTGTTTCGCCGTGTTACGGCTCATCAGTGCACATTTGTGGAGGGGAGCAATTATTACTATTATTCAACAGCTCGGTGGTCCAGTGATAAGAAGGCCTGAGCCTGGTTGAGCAGAGTTAAGTGTTGTGTGCTTGACCCCCGCTAGAATCAAAGTTTCTTAAGGGTCTTAACTCCACTTCATCCTTTACGGCGAAGGGGACGATAGTGACAAAGCCATAGAACATTCCACACACACAAAGGCTCCTGAGGTTATGACAAGCTTTAAAAAACTTATACACTCCGAGCCATCACACCACTAAAAAAAAATATAAAGTTCTAATTAAATATTTATAGATATTTTTCTTAAAAAAGGAAAAATAATTTATTATCCTTTTTATAGTGGAAAAAAAATCTGAAAGTAGTATCAACAGGACCACTTTCACTTAAGCTCAACCTGTATTCAAAAAAATGCTTATTTTCGAAACAAAGAGCAATTCTAAAGGCTAAAAAAAGGATGACCTTTAATGTGATTTCTACGTGACTGATTAATACTAAGACGTAACATGATACGTGCAATTTTCTTTTGACATTCAGAAAAACGAATGATATCGCCACTGCTTCCCTAAGCGCGCAAGATGTTATTATTAGCTTATATTCAAATCGGTGTTCAGACTAAGGCCTCCTTTGCATGTCTCCACATCTATTTAGAGGGTTCCTGCTTTTACGCTAATCCAAAGTCTGGCAAGTGCAAGTGTTAAATTGATGGTCTTCTTCAATGACCACGGCAGGAAGCCAATATTATGAATAAAGGACAGACTTTGTGTAGTCTAAGAAAGGGTCAACCATCAAAATTATCCGCATAGAAAAAGAGAACGTAACTTCCTAATTTAAATCATCGACCCTCTGGAAAACGTAAAGGATTCCACAGGAAGGACCTACCTTTAATAGAGAGTGGCACATTCTTGACACGATTAAAGACTTAACGTTAACAAACTGGCACCTTGACACTTACCCCTTTTCCTACTTCCACTTCTCAATTGCGGTGGCGGTAAAACAATGAACAAGAAAGTACATTACCTGCATTGTATCCACTTACAAATCATGTGCAAGTGTACCTTTGCCGCCGAAAATGTTCGTCCTCTAAGAATAAACCATCTGTCACCAGTTGTCGCTGCAGTTGTCATTCAAACACGCATACATATGTATTGTACGTACTAATTTGCATCGTTGAAAGGAGAATCTATGCGGTAATTTGTCATTTATGCATATTACAACAATACAGCGGTACGGATTGCGCTTCTATTCTTGGTAGTTAAATGCATTGTTACTGGGAATTAATCACATACCGTAGACGCTTACTTACATTCGTAGATATGTACATAGCTTGGTTCGAGAGTAATGATCTCGTATACCGCTAATAGACCGTTCAAAAGAGAAAAAAATCCAAAGATCAGAGGATGTATGTGCAACATAGTTATATATACGTAAGGAGAGAAGCGAAAATAAAATTGCGCATAATAAAATCATAAAGACAACGACGACGAGACGTTACGACACGCTCCTGATACTCTCTTTGCTTCCCTCTTGCGCATTGTTGGCGCGGACACCGGGAATTATCAATTACGGCGATTTTTCTCTCAAATCGCCATAAATTTGCGTGCCCATGCTCATTCCATTCCTCGCATTGTCCGCGTCATGACATTTAAGACTGCTAAGTTAATACATTACTAACATGAGTCACCGGGCATGTATCGTAGTGATGTATTTATACCTATCCGGTCTTTCCAAATATGTAAAGCTGGGATGGTCTTCGACGGCTATCGAGACCACAACGCTCCTATACGACTACGTCGGGTTTTATTGTTCTATTTTGTGCGTTAATGCCTAATTATACAATGCTCGCAAGACTTATTACAATTGTAGATCGCCATGTTTAGGACGTCTATAATGCGAATTATATGTTTGAAAAAGTCCGAAAAGACAAAAGGGGCAAGATTTATTGCCATCTTTATATGATACATTAATGCCAACTGCAATAACCATGCAATAACGATGAGATTGAATCCCATAAACGTGGACATCCGTTGCCATGCTTGGAAATGTTAAGTGCGCCGTTATTTTTAATTTAATTTATTAAGTACAGCAATACTTCTGACGAACGTAAAAGAAAAATACCGAATATAGAAATGTAAAAGGGAAGAATAATAACGGTGGTAATTTTTAAATTCATCACTAGTACGATAGTATGAGCTCTAACAACTATACAGGATGTTTGGTTCACCGACGTATGTATACCTGAAAGGAGGCGGTAGGCGAATGGGTTTGGAACTTCCTTAAACCAAAAGTACCATTATACAAAGTGTCACGGTTTCTGAGATTAAATCAACTTAGTGATTTAATCGAATTAGACCATTTGTTGTAACTTTTGTTTTAATAGTCTTTGATCAAATAAATATAATGTTGTTGATTGTTTTAAGAAATACAACAACACATTGTTATCATTCTTATTAAAGTTCAAAATCGTTTAATTTAGTTAAATTACTATGTTGGCTTTTTCCCTGAAACTGTGAAACTTTGGTATTTTTGGTTAAAGCAGTTCCAAACTCACGTACCACCGTTCTTTTAGATATACGTTGGCAAACCAAACACCCTGTATGTTGGGATAAGCTAAAACTTTTTAAATGAAACTCAGTGTATTTTTTTAAAGTTATGATTTGGCTTAACATGCACCATTACTAAAATGTAAAAAATCAAAGATAACCTTGTTTAACAATTTCGTTCTGTTACGTTTCCCACACTGCCTCCGCTGGCAACATCACATCTTGTTAATTGTCATTTAGTGAAGGTTACTGAAGCAATAAAGGAAAAAAAACGTAAGGAGCATTCAAGAACCATTTTGTTTCAATATTATACCTATTTTAGAGGATGCAATCAGCAACTTATGTCCCAAAATTCTTGGACACCTAACTCTCAGCAACAGAGAGAATATTTATATGAATATATTGGTTTCCCTTGAACGTAGTTGTTAGGTTGGTAGAATAAAACACGTACAAGAAGTCCTGATCAATACATTAAATGTATTCATAAACCTATGAAATATATTGAAAAATTGGTTGAATTATCTCAATTGCATCCTTTTCTATTAGCGATTTATTTGAAAAAGCTACAATTAGTTGTAATTTTAACACTCACATAATATAGAATTAAAATCTTTATCATTACAGCCTTTAGGTAGAGAATTGCTATAAAAACCATAGCTTTGTCCAACGTTTTTTCCCGCTACGCTTACCTAAAGTTACGACCATGACTATACAGTACTCACCCTTACAGGATATCATTCAATGTCAGAACAAATCCGCCTTAGTCCCGAGAAGCATAAACATGACAAAGAAAATATGTTGCCGCGTACTGAATCATTTCTTGCATTTCGAATACTTTACTCTCGCTGTTTGTACAATCAAATATCCGGCGAAGTATACGGGCATTTGCAGAAATAGCCCGGCTATTAAGAGTTGACCACTTAACGAGCCGCCATGAGCATATAAATTACCGACTGCATCGCACCGCGAGTGAACGAGCGTGTTGATTGAGCTGTCATCTTATTTTTTGAAAATTGTAAGCTGTGTACACAGCTGGTCGAAATCGCCTTGGAGCGCTAAGTGCGCTCATCTATTTCCTCGAAAAGCTCTTTTAGAAGTATGCAACGATCGCAATATCTGTTAAAGTTAATGCACTTAACGTTATGACCTACCGGAAATACGTACATACATACGCATTTCAGTCTTCAGAATGTAAATTTCTTATTTCGTTTTTCAAATCATATGATCAAGTAATGGAATAGGCAGCTCGTGAGATGACTGGAACTACAATACAATGATGAAAGCTGAATTAGTATTGCATGACACAGGAACGAATTGTGGACTATGTTGATGAGGAAGAGGAGCTGAATATGAAACAGCTACATTTTCCTTAATATTTGGAAATTATGAAAGAATAACATTCATGCAATGAATAAACCAAAGAATTAGCCGCTGTATGCTGCTGCCAGGTCAACGTAACGTTGATTTCGTACACAAACACGAGGGTTGTTCTTTTAGTTTTTCATATAAATGCGCCACCAACGAGACGTCGCCCGAAATGAATTTCAATATTCATAAACTTAAATGCATTCATCGAGATACGGCAAGCGATTTAGCCACAGTAAATTTTTAGAGCTCATACGTCGCTGGAAAAAAGGAATCGGGTCAAGAAAAATTTCGTGCAATAATTTTTTACAACTTTCAAAGACGATTATCTGTCCCGCCGAGTTTTTTTTTGTTTTTGATAATGACGCGTCAATCGGCAATTTCTTGCTGGTACTGCGAATTCCAATGTGGATACACCAGCCTTAACGACGATTCCAGCGCAAGACCTCCAAAGATAGAACGACACGGCTGCTAAGCGTGAGGTTGAGACTTTGAGAAGGTTAGCTTCCCATTGGATTCCGCATCTTATAGCTGAAGGACAGACAGCAGCTCGCGTTAGTTGGTGTTGATTAACCTTGAGACGGTTCAACATCGGAAGCTTAAAAAATGTTAAAATCCGTTGCATGGGTTTTTCAATATGAGGAGTAGCCAAAATGGTTAGAAATTTCGTATAAATTTCAGGCCAGATTAAAGGGCAGTTAGTGTCGATTAGCATTTAACGGTTTGTTTACTAGAAGTGCTGCTGTGCTCCGAGAAACCAACCCACAACGATAATGGGAGTTCACATAGAGCTCAAAAAACGATTAAGTTTTTAGAGCATTGAGTTATTAGATCACAATCTCTACGGTCCTGATCTAAGTACCTAGGATTTTTTCGTTCCCTTGAATCAAGAAAGGGCTGCAACAGTTGGCTTGAAAAAATTAAGAAAATATCTCTGTAGACAATACTTGGAAAAACAATAAGGCACTTTACGTGAGATTTACAGTTTACTGATGTTGCAATAAGCAGAAGTACAAAGACAGCTCTCGTATTGCTTTACCTCCAATACTTATAACAATATTCCTCTGATAGGCGTTGCGGTAAAGTAAGACTGTTGTAAGAATACCACGCTTTGTTTAAATTAGTCTACCGCAATGCTTTTGAATATAAAGCTTATAAGTCCAAATTCCAGAAATGCAAAGAAGCTTAAGTTTTATATTAAGTAGGGGAAACTTATCAAGCGCAATTTCACATTTAAAACATGAAGCATATGTGAATGGAGAATATTTACCATTAGACATTCCGAACAAATAAAAAGTAACTAAAATGAAAAGTTATTTGTTTCGCACATCCTCCATATAACATATTCTGACACTATATGCCTGTCATATGTCGCGAAACGGTGAAAACTGAGCCCCTCTCTAATCTCTACGTAGAAATCTGCGATTAGTCCTCTCGCCCATGCGCTCAGCTGCTTCTCAGTTCCGTTCGTTTTTTTCTTAATTACTACGTATGTGTAATAATAGGAACACATGTTTTCACAAGTTCTTCACGGTATGCCGACGGCCGGCGTATCTCGTAAAATCCTTTTTATTATGCACGTCTTAAAGCCCCGAGAAGAGTTGCGGTGACAGATTTTACGATCACTTCAGTTCATAGCCCCATATGTAGGTATTTACTTAAAAACAATAAACAAGAAATCGTGAAGAACGAAGATCCATAAAGTCTAGAGGTTAAGTATTTGAATAGGGCGTGGCAATTGCATTTACAAAAGTAAAAGTTAGTAATTTCTGACACTAATTTAGAGCAAGGTTCTTACAAAGTTCTTGAATATTTTTGATGAAGATGAAAACACAGAAAACCGTTCAAACGTTGAAACTATACTGAACTTAATTCACATCATGCGTTCAGACATGTTCCGACAAAAAGCGTTTCGTCACAATATTCTCGCTGAGGATACTGGGCCGTTACATACAATTTTTTTTTGTTGAATCGATACGATGTGTGCTTGAAGAATTCCGTGCATGATAGTACGAATCCACCTTTAGTCCTTTAGTTGTCTCCCTGCATGGCACGTTACAAATAAGCTATTTTTAGGCTATTTTTACAAATAACACACCTGGCGGAAATCAGATTATATTTTCAGATGTATAATTATTAAGATTAGCTGTGATTAAGCGATCGTTATCTTGATTAAATAAAGGAGTTTCGTTATCTTTTCAAATATTAGTACTCGTCTAAAACATTACAAACAACAAACAAGGTAAGTCTAAAGATGCCGAGGAATAAAAACAACGCTGACAGTAGCGATGCTGCTGATATCAAGGATGAGTTTGGGTATTTCACTAAGTCTATCGAAGGCAACCTAGATGGAGCATTCGATCGATTCCGTAGCATAACGGAATGCACGCAGAAACCTATAAGTTGGAAGTTTGCAACCAACAACCAAGTGAAAATTTCGTTCAAAATAATAGACAAAGTGGGACGGGTCAATAGTTCTGGTCCATAATAGTTAGGGTACCATACTGATTAGGGAATAAATATAGAATCTATAAGCGAAGCCAAAAGTAGAATACAATACAGCAATCAGCAGAGCGAGAACATGAAACAACTTTACTAAAACCATTTCTGCTCTCCGTATGCGCTCAACACTATTCACAAGCGACTAGTTTATATCAACATGTTGAGAAAAAGTATTCAAAGTTGACGAAGTGTTAAAAAAAGTTTTGACAAAAAAATATGTTTAATGCTGAACTGAATGGTATTAACATATGCTTTTCTGTGAAGTTGAGAAGTGTAGGGCTCCCTTCTTTATATATCGCCAACGATCTTGTTCAGTTATACAATAGGAACGTTAACATATGTAGGTGGTGCTTTTCGAAGAAGAAACCTCAACATCCTTAAGTACCTATTCAGTTTATTTTTATACCTTTTAATTCTTACGGAAATAGAAGACGTTCGCTATCAAAAAAACAGACAGTTTATTTAGGATGGATAACGGATAACGGTACATTTACGGCGGTATACCCCGTATAATATATACGATATCGACCACTACCGTTACACTTACGTATTCTTTTCTAATATAAAAATATCCCCAGACAAATAAAAGGACATGTGTAAGTGTATCCCCCATTTTCCTTTTTTATGACTTACGGACGTCTTTTATTATTTTCGTGTTATGTTCTTCGTCTATCCATTCAGCGTGTGTTAACGTAGGATGTTTTTCTCATTGCTCCACTCCATTTATTTATCACTATTTTTATATTTTTAATTTTACGCGGTAATGAAATTTATTATGCCATTCCGTCTTCTAACCGCATGAAATTAGTTTCGCTTTCATTATTTGTTCTTTATTTTAACCTAAACATTGGATAATCCAAATGATCAAATCAAATTTCAATTTCAATCCTGTACTGGCGTTCGGATAAAATCGGTTATTTACCATCTTTCCTTCCACTATCTGCAATTCTCGACTTAGAACATCGATTATTTCGCAATGAATTCAATAGACTTGATGACATCAGTGTCTATTTCATGGTACTATACAGGTGTCATTTTATAGAAATCTGAGAAAGAAAAGAGAGAAAGAAGTCAGAAGTAATAACATAAGCCGAAAACCAATAATCAAATTAATTCTGATGGCTGACGATACTTCGATTGTTCAGAACGTTGCTTCTATAAAAGGATTTTATAAACCCAACTAAATTCAAAATATCAAATTTTGGGGTACCAGGAACATGTCTGGAGTCAGGTATGTTGATTTTCAATGAAAATACATTTACAAAAAATTTAGTGTTTCTGTGATTTACAATTTAAAATGAGAAGCGAAATGAATTAACTGTGGCATATTTTTTGTTGATAAAAAGCCAACTTCCTGATGCGAATTTGTTTAAATTTGGTCGAGTTTGCGCGGTAAACCGGAAAAAGGCAGGGTCTTCACGTCGAACATGGTGTAAACTCAAATTTGGATATTCTATATATTTGCTTTTGACGAATTGCTCCTTATAACCTTATATAAGCACATAAATGCTCGACAATTTCAATTGGCGTGACATTCATTTACAGTCAAAGTGGACATATTTCCTGATTTCCTTCAGAAGCAGACCACTGGCCTAAAATGTGGTTCACAATCAAAAGCAGAATTTCTTAAGATTTCTTGGTTAAGTCATTTTTATGTGTATCCAAATTTCTACGGAAACTGCAAAGTTGTAGTGTAGGGTTAGGGTGCCTTACACTCCGAGAACAGAAGATTGGACACACCACTGTCCTTACTTACAAACCTACAAAATTCCATTTAAATCGGCAAGGCACACTTACCTCTATTCTCTTGTAAGTCGGAGTTTCTTTTTCGACCATGACCCAAGATCTATGAAAAAATCAACTTGGGCCAGACATTTCGATTATTCAACATAACATGCTTTTCCAAGTACGCAAAACGATTGTAAAAAGCTCACATGAGAAGTGGAGTGAAATAAATCGTTACTGGGAAAGTGACGTTCAAGTATAACAGATTAACGTTAGACAAATAATTTACTAAATGGCGGTATTAGTTTCTTGCGCGCAGGTAACATTCGTTAGCCTTATACGGATGCGAATACTATTAAATACTAATTAGATTCCTCTTCCCGCATAGATACCACAATGAAACAGGGCGTAATAAGTACCGTAGCTACCGTTGGAACCTTACGTATGCGGCTGTATGTATGTACAAAGTAACATCAATCGCATCCATATACATTATCACGGTAGACGATCAAAGCACGTATGTATGGTACGTAAATGCCATGTGCAAGCTCTGGAAACGCGTTGCCCTATTCCTTAACGTTACATCGTCGTAAATAACTTTTTGTTCATTCAGAAATTCGACGTGGGATTGCATATATGCGAGGATATATGCGTCTAGATACTAATTATATCCTGAAAGTACAATGAAGTACATAAATTTGGTTTAGCAGCCAAGTATACGCCGTTTTGCGCGAGATATGTTGCACAAATAGAAACCCTCGGATAGGGAATAGTTTGTAAGTAAGAATGTCTAAAGTTTTTCTGCATGCAAGTTTCAAATAACTTGCTTTGGTTGTTACCTTATCAATATCGTAAGGCGTTTATTTACATTTTATTGAAAGGTTATTGCATCAAACCATTCCATTTCATTAAAAATCAGGTAACCGTAAAGTATTATTTATAATAGTTTATTGTTTAATACTAAGATATAATCTGTTTAACATTATTAAAATAAAATTTCGTTCATAATAGTAACCTTTAATAAGGATGCAAATCATCTAAATTGTTGAAACTGCTATAGAGAAGATCTACCATATACAAGCACGGACCGCTGACAAATGTACCTTGCCATGAACTTTGGTCGAGATTATTCATAGTGCATAATGGCATTTTAGATAACTTTAGTTCCAGCGAAATGCGCTGCAATTTCAGAAACTTTGCGTTATTTGTTGTTATCTCTGAGCAACTAAACTAAATTTGCTTCTTAGGTGAAAATGCCCAATTTTGAATCCTAAGACGAATATCACTTTGAAAGAAGTTGATTGGCTCCCCTTGCAGAAATATTCACACCATCATTCTTCTTTTATATATCAAGTGCGGCTTTCTCAAAAGCTTAATAACCACCATGAATGTACCTGTATGGAAAATGACCCCGATTCAGTGAGGCCAAAATTAAACAGGGCGTTTTTTGTGCGTTCTCAGATTAAACAACCCTCCAGAGATCCCAACTTTGAGAAACCTTTTCAAAGCAAAGAAATAAAGGCTTCGCATGGGTACTATTAAATGGCAGAGAACTTTCTTCGAAGAAACCGATCGAGGACATATTGGCTTTGTTTTGTAAATTCTGCAATATGTCCAAGATCTACCTACTTTACTCACACTTGAGTTCTTTTCCTAATTACTGCGGGTAAGTCAGCCAATTTAGCCTTGTTTAGCAAATTAAATTCATTCAGAAATGAAATTTTATTGCACAGTGTTTTCAAGCTTATTGATATGTTATTATTCTTTTTCAATGAGAATTTTACCATATTCGTTATGTTTTAAATTATTTTCGCTAAATCCGCAAGAACTTTTGTTCTACCTCAATCCATTACTACACATCTGAGACGAAATGCCAGTCCAAAACAATGAGTTTTTTAATGTGAATCTACTCCAAAGAGGGCGAAGGCGGTCCATCGTATCGGTCGGATAGGATATGGCCACAATTTTTTGGGATTAGACGGGAATAATCCTCATCAGCTTTTTGGAGAGAATAATGCCCCAGCTCACACATCCGGAGTTGTGGTAGGTAAATTGCGTTACGAATTAGTACCCTATCGACCTTATTCGCCAGACTTGGGTTCCTGCAACTTCGTTTTATTTCCCTACAAGAAAACATGGGTTGCAGGAAAGAAATTCAGCTCAAATGAAAGGGTCATCACTGGGACAGAAACTTAATTTGAGGAGTTTGAAATTGAAGGAGTTAAAGAAGCGGCAGAAGCAAGCTCGGGCATTGCGGAAAGTGTATCTTATTAAAAGGGGATTATGTATAAAAACAAAAATATTTCTTTTAATTGTTTTTATTTTTAGCACGGGTATGTACTGATCCATCCTCCTATTTTTCCGTATTCCATGGCGCCGATTTCGGTATTTGTTGCACGCAGTTTGATATAGTTACTATCTGACTGGTGGAAAAAGCATATGAATTCGAGTTAATTTCCTAATGCTATCAAAAATCCTGGTCCACTTTGATTCTTTTTCGTGGCTAATTCAAGAATTAAAAGGTAGTGGAGGTACAATAAATTTAACAACAAAAATATTATGTAGCAAAGTGTACCATATATAAGATAAAAAAATAAAATATTCAAGGGGATATTGTTTTTTATTGCAAAGAACTAATTAAATGTAATAAAACATGTGCATAATTCGGAAAAAAGAAGGAGAAACTCAACAATACTTTCTTAATAGCTCTTTCAAAAACCAAAAAAAAAACACATAGATCAGAAAGCTTCTTCTTACCAAAGTAATTAATTAACTATGTACTAGCATTGCTCTAACGCAACTCCCTGTGCAGAACATGCACATACGAAGTGAAGAAGAGGTATTTACCTTGCATTTACTACGATATCAAGAAACTGTACCTTCGCTTTAAATCAAGATTTATAGAGTTCGTCGGCAACGTACCAATAAAACCCGGACAAGTCGGCTACAAATATACGTTTGTGTACCGCATATAAGTCGAACGAGCAGACACGAAAGCTCATGTACATACGTCAGGCATCGCGTTTACGTTTTCTGATACTGTGCGCTTCTGGACGACTTATTCTAAAATGCATATTGCGCCGTAAAGCGCACAAGAACGGACCTCACACGATTTGTAAAGACTTTTTTAAATGCATCTGACCAAATACACGCACTACATATATATTCGTGGTAAACGTTCCGTGACTACGGAATTCGAGCCACCCGCGATATATTTTCAAAGAAAACAAGAATAGTATTGTAAGGGAACGTGTCTAGTTTGTTCTCCGTTTACAGGCGGTTTTCTTTCTGAAATAGGTAACGTGATAATTGGGGAGAAGAAACTAACACAAAAACTAAACAGCATAAACTGCAAAAAAGTCTTCAGTTATTTCAAGCAAAGGCACAGATATGAAGATTTGATCAAGGCTGCTAATGAAGAAATCATTTTCGCATGTGATAATGTCATTGAGATATTAATTCGATCTTTAATTATGAGTTTTCATACATGCGCAATAGACACATATTACTGCAACGCAACGGTTTGTCCAGCATCTCTTATTAAGCTTATATTAAGCCGCATGAATTTATTTCTTGAGGGATTAAAATTTATATAAATTTATTTTATTTAATATTATTTATACATCACTTTTAGATTTAATACATATTATTTTTGCAAAATCCTCAACTTTTTAAATTTCCTAACATTGTTCACATAATTGTACTTTACGTTACCGTAATAACTACATTAAAGGCAATAATAGTAACCGGCAGGTACTCTACGTTTACGCCCAAGAATCGTCTCTCCCAGCCAACATCGGACGGTAGTTGCAATGCACGAGAGGTCACATCGCTGTCTGCTCGAATTAGATGCTCATTGCAAGATATGGACCCCATGCAGTTGCATCTTAATTAAGGTTCAAATTTAATGGTCTCCGGAAAGGAGTTATTGTAATTTAGAGCTAATTTAACGTAATACGTCGGCCACGTTGCTGGCGATTTTTTGTTTGTTACGTTTTGCTGCCGTACCGGCGCTGGCGTTATTAAAACGGTTGTTTACTCGGGGTAGAGATTGCGCCGCTATCCAATACACAATTAGCGAGCAATTATCCGGAAATTTACGGTGCAGTAAATAATTTCGTAAAAATGTGTCTGGCTGGGGCGTTAAAACTCCCTCGGAAAGTCGTTTCTGAAGTTGTAAAATGTGTAAATTGAATAAACATTATAAAGAAGGTTTTAGCGACGCCGTAATTTCGGATTATGATTGTGCTAAGTCGCCTCGTTAAACGGGAATTTTTGTAACTTTTTCTGTATTTCCACACGGAAAGTTGTTGCATTTTAAAATTGCCTTTAATTATATGATTTACGATCGGTGTATAAGTGTTACTTTTAACTAAGGTAAGCGATTATACGTAGGTTGTAAAATAATGTTCTATTTTTCACAGCTTTAAAAGCCTTTAGCGCTTTTGCAGAATTAAAATTTATGTTTCCTTAGACTGTATTTGGACTACCTACTGAGGTATTTTTGTCAATCACGAATGATAATAAAGTAAAGTTTAGAATTGCCAATATCTGCTTTAAGGCACTGTGTGGGTGTTAATTTCTTTCTTCCTTGATCAGGCACCTAATTTCTGCTACAAACTTGGAAACATAAAAATAAAAATTATTACTATAACTTAGAAAGCTGGATGTGATTTGGAAATAGTGCAGGAGAAGCTAGGTAACAGAGTCATCTAGCATATCAAACCGTTTTATTTTTATTTAATTTTATTTATTTTATTTGTTCGGAACGAACCCAACACAATGTCCACGAGTAAGTGAAATAATCTTCTACATTATTATGTAGAGGCAAATATAATCAAGTACTAATGTTTAAAGAACACAATGCAGAAAAGTAAACAAAATCATTGTTTGCAAGCTGTAAGCGTGTTAGCAAAATGTTGTCGCGCACCAGGGTATAAGACAACTCCCGACAACACTAGATTTCTAATTTTAGGGGTGGAGAGTATCTCACCTTCTTCCTTTGAAACATTACAAATTTCTAACAGATCAAAAAGCCGCTCGCGACAAAGACAATGTGTGTTTCTCGTGGACAAAGGAAAGGAGAGCGTATATTCAGAGGAATCCCAACTGGAGCAATCGTGGTCATCAAGGTCGCAGATTATCGTCCTTCAGTCGGAAATCCCAGTGCTGACCCTGGTTGCTTGATGTCTAAGTGGTCAGTGTATTATAGACAAAGCCATTAAAGAACATTTTTCGACAGTAGGCAAGTAATAACAGGATGGAAAAAAAATCATATTCGAACTATGCAATCCTTGAAATAGACAATATAAGCGTAATATGGATTGGCAGAATTGCAATGTTAATAATAATCTATTCTGGCTACCATCTGGATAATCCTCGTGGGAAATATCCTGAACAGCGTCGGGGCAATGAAGCGGTAGAAGCAAAGTGAGTCTATGATGATGTAAACGCTGAGAAACTTTTCGCCTTCTGTTACATGGAATTAAAGTAAAAGATCGTCTGTCTGCTGATATAATATTTAACCCTCAAGTGCTATCGTGGGGTGTTTCGGAACCCCAGAGGTCATTTTTTTTAAATTTTTTCTAAAACTATTTTTGTCACATTTCTAAGGTTCCAGGTATTCGCCTATGCAAATGAGATATGTAATATAGTGTAATTTATTATTTACCATATTCTACAGTTTTAGCAAAAAATAGCTTTTGGGGTGTCTCAACACCCCACGATAGCAATTACGTTTGTTTTTTTCAAAAATAGCGTAGTGTATTCTAACCAATGATCTAGAAGCTAAACTCAATTATCAAAAATTTACTAGGCTTAGAAACACCACAACAACAGCCACAAGAAGCAGAACCTTCAAGAACCTACAAAAGGTGTCACATCTGCGGGCGAAATAGAGACAAGAAAATAAAAACCACGTGTCATAGATGTCATCAGCATGTCTGCAAGGAACATTCTGAGCAACTTGTAAAATGCGCAGAATGCTTACAAAGGTAAATTGTAAGAAATTTATAAAAATCTGATTACATGAAATAACACATTACATGTTTTTTGTCAAATAAAATGTACGCCTCACAACGTCATTGTCAGAATTTTTATGTGAAATGCTAATGGCATTTTCTTTTACAGGGAGTAAGACCATAGTTTCCAGTAACAGAAAAAACCAAGACATCTTAACAATACAGAACACAATTTTGTAAAAAGAAAAAATTGTACGAAGAAATACTTTTTACATAATTTTTATGAATGTAACATTTCCTCCTAATTTTCTGTTTTGCTTTAAATAAAGTTTTGTTTTTCCTTACAACAATCGCAAGATAAAGGTCTAGTTATTACACTGTGGGTTTAAAAGTGAAAAAAAAAAGATAACTAACAAAAAAAAGCTAAATTTAAAGAGTGGGGTGTAAAACACCCCACGATAGCAGTTGTGTTACCTGAAAACACGATAGTACTTGAGGATTAAGCAATGATATCGTAATTTCAGTAGATGCATTTGGAACAAGCTTAAAAGTTAACATTGCTACCAAAGAAATCGAAATAACCTTTCCTAGCCTCTATTTATGAAGCTTACAATGTGTTACATAATTTCGAAATCATCGATAATAGCAAAAAAATGTATTCCCACTACGTAACCAGTTCTCATTTAATTACATTAATAAATGATATTTCAATTGTAAATGGAAATGAGCTTTCCTAATCCTATTCAATATCGCTTTGCCCACGCGTCCCATGAAATTTATGCAATCAGGGGCAAAAAGACAACAAAACCGATTCCATAATCTTTAATACTTGCGCGATGAATTAAAAGCAATTACTCAATTAAGAGTCGCAGATTTATGTCAATAAAATATATGAGCTGTATCTTGCTGGGATATAAAATGTAAATAGCAGCATAGATCTATGCGGTAAACCGTCTATAAATATGCATATACTTCATAAGCCATTTACTTAAACAAATTTAATTTGTATCGTGACACATGTGTAACACTTTACGATTTGAAAAATCGGCCGATTAGGTAAACCTCTGCGTATAGTGCGCCCGTACACTGAGAGCTAATCCGTATAAATTGGAAATAATTTATTGCGCAATTATCCTACTTTATTAATACGTTTTCTGCAAATTTATGAATATTCAGTATTAATTAAGTGAATAGAGGGAATGCGTACATTAAACCGCGTATCGTATGTTATATCGAAGGTATGAGAAATTTATGTGAAAACCGGAGGACGTTCCCTCTACTAAATTATTTAGATAAATAAGCACGCGTAAGCTAAATAAAATATTATTCACTGGATGCGTCTGAATGAAGCGAACGAGACGTAATTTCACGAATTATAATCACCGTGGATCTAATCGTTACTTGTAAGCGCATTCAGCCGGAGAACGTTTTATTTACGAGAAATATGTGCTTAATTAGCAGCTCTCGGCAAGACGCTACATTCTTGATAGATGTTTTATAATATTTTATGTGATGTAAGAGTGTTTGGGTATGTACCTGAGAAGATGGCAATTTATTTAGATTTGAATGTGTTGGGTACACATCTGGAGATATTAATGCGAGTTGTATATGGGATACAACGTTGCTTGCCGAAAAACTTGCGACGCTGAGCATATAAAGACATTTATGTATATACCTAGCAAATTCATGTATTAACATTTTTTTAAACGAACAACAGAAAAATGCAGCAATGATTGATATAGAATTTAGACGAATTCTGGAAGGAATTCATGTAACTATAATGCTTTTCATGTTTATACACCTTCAAGAAACTTTTTGGAAAGAACCTCAATTTGAGCTTCATCAAGAATACATTTGCACGCAAACCTTTAGGTAACCTTCAATAACTTTCCGTAATCTTTTTCTTCTACGTCTCTACCATTCGTGCTTTTGTATGGATCGTATCGTCCTCTCCTTTTTTTTTTCTTCTTCTAGAGAGTATAATTTTTACCAAGAAGGTCCCGAGACAAATAGGAAACAACAGGATAGACTCGAGGAGCCTTGAAGGTACCGGTAAAGAGAGATAGATTTATAGTTGATGCGACTTCTTGGATCAACGAATTAAAAGAAAAATGAAAGATTTAAAAATGAAAAATTGTTTTGTTATTGCCCTTTCCAGGTTCCAAGTTCCGGCGAGCCTGATATGAGTGTTTCCGTCTACTTTTGTCTTAGAACACTTTCACAGTATGAGACCCTATTATTACCCTTCATGCCTTTATTGATTATTTTATGTGGCTCTTTTGGAAATAACGAAAGGGGTTACGACCAATGAAAGGCATGTTCACTGTTTTTTTTTTTACCAGCTTACCTGCTTTTCATTTCTTTCGAGTCTTTGGTGGTTTGGGATTCACCGCAATGTAACGTGGTTATTGGCCTTAGTTTATGTACATAATCGTGTATCAGACTAGATTCGCAGGTATAAGCCTTTAGCACTGCCTAATTCTTTCCTCAAGATCCTTTGTGAAAGATACTCGATATAGGCTGCTTCAGAATGTGGATGTGAATCAGCGTTAAATCGAGCAGGACTTCCAGGGCAGGTACGCATCACACCTGTGATGTTGAAACATGCAAGTCTCTAAACTTGTTAAAGCTGCTGTTGCACAAACTTCTGAGATATTTTTGGACACCAAACCAGAGAGGTATAGGTGATCATGGACCATATTATTGTTATATATGACCAGAAGGTCGTTTGAGGCTTAAGACCCCAGTTCGGTATGGTAGTGACACCGTAATGTTTTTTTTGTTGAAAGTATTTGCCATTTATTAGAGTAATATAGCATCCTTTGTGGAAAACTGGGGCTTTCGATGCACACAGAAAGAGAATGTCTACACGCAAGGAAACAGTATTGTCTTGAATTTAGAATGTAGGCTTAATCCAAGGAAGTTATCCTATTCCGCGCAATACATTTTTTCTCTTGTATGGAAACAAAAGACTACTTTAGATATTATATTCCTTGAACGAAAATTATCAGGAAATTAATTGGTTTCCTCGTTTTTCTAAGCTCAAAGGGCATATGCATTAATAGTTACAAACTTACATTTTGCCAAGTACGCGTTGCCCAAAATGGTTCGAAATTGATTTAAAAGAATGTACAAACCATGTGTTAATTCAATTCCTCAGCAAGACAAATCCTATAACATGCTCGAGAAGGTTTACATTATAATTCTGGCCACACAAAGAAAACACCATTTTTTTTTTAATTGAAATTACAACACATCCACACCACAAGATAATTATATGAAGCGACATCAATATTCCATCAGCCGGATTTAATGGCTTCAAAGGCGTCCAAAATGTGGGAACCTCCCCATTACGCCGTGTTATAGTATGTAGTTTATTGTTCTCCCTTTATATTGTTTACAAAATTCTGGAACCCGTCGCACTCGGATATTAGCCGCTATCGTGCTTTGAGATCCTTCGTGGATTGGTATTAGTAGTGGAGCACAAATTAATAGCCCCTAAAAAGTTTATGTCCATGCGTGGTCATAAAAATCCAAGTATATAATAAAATGTTTTAAACGCAATCGTACATCAAAGAGGTCTACAGCACGGCTATTGCGATTCGGCGTTGGATATCCTATTAGGAAAATATACAATAACGGGCGCATAGAACAAGTAAGAACCATAGACCGTCGGCTATTCTATACTCGTTGAAGAAAATTGGTTTCTTTTCTGTCCTTTCCTATTTAATTAGCATCTAAATTTAGTACAAATGAATGGTCTACCAATAAACATTTCTAAATATATGCTTAGTAATAATTTTGGGAACACATATGGCTTGACTCGACTATTAGCATCTGAAAGGAATATATTTAGAGGTTGTTAAATGTTCGAACGGAAAGCATTTACATTGTGTTTCGTAAAGCATTTTCTGTTGGAATTTTCGTAAAGATCTTATCTACTGGTTACTTAGCTAAGACGGGGTTTTAATCCTGTTGCAGACAGGAAATTGAATTCGAGTCTTTCGACAAAAAACTCCCCCTAACTTTGTGGTATAACTTTAGTCCTCTATATGTTAAGCGGCTGGACCCTTTTCTGCGACACTTGCTGAAGAAATTTGTAATTAATTTCGGAAAGTGATCTTCTGAAGTTTCTAACTTTATTAATGTTAATAATTTAAGACGGAAGCCTATTCTGTGGCAGGTAGCTATCCAAAATTGCTACTAAATTACTAAGATTTAGGTTGCTGCTGAAAGGTAAAGAATAAAATACCTTTTAAATTGGCTTTTGCTAATTACGATTACTTTTCTTGATACTTTAGAATGATTGCTGTAACTCCTTTTTAAAGCTTTTCGATACACACAATAGAAGTATTTTTTGAGGCTCAGGTAAATACAGAGTGTTTTATCATTGCATTAGAGTTAATTAATTATTAACGAAGGTTTTTTAATTTTTTTTTGACCGGACTGTCCGGTATATAATAATCAATAAAAGCAAATTTCAAAGTTTAAAATTTAAGATTGAAGATATTCATTTATAGAATAATACACGTTACTTAGTAGAAAATTCTTTGTCGTTGATTTAAATTGTTATTCTGGCATCTATTTTACTTCGGGAGGTTACATGTTGAAATTCCTGTGAAAGTACTGTTGGTGTGCAATCATATAAACGGAATATTTAAGTTTTTCGCTTGCCCGGTTTGAAGTGTATGAATGTTCTCTCTAATTTGTAGATTCGTGATATTTGATTTTGGTTAGCATAATTTACTCCGTCTGAACATTGACGGGAGAATCATAATTTTGAAATATTGAAAGAGTGATCCATATGATGTCACTTATAAGACATTGACTATTGCTTGGATGTTTTTTTTTTGTAGTTTAGACTCTTAGTGCATGCGTAGAATGCGCTGATGTTGGTATTCCGTACATCATTATCCAGCGAAAGAGTGAAAAGTATGTTGCTCAAATCTTCGCAATCTAGCAACCGCTTTATTCACCTTATCACGTAAACCGTTTTACCGAGTTTGATGCATAACTGTCTAGTATCACACCCACGTTTCTGATGCATATTTGTTGTTCGTTTACTGTGAGTCTATTATTTTGTTGATGTCCAGATTTACAGCACGAGTTTTGTTGTTTGGTTCTTCTCCATTCAGGCAGAGACTACTAGGGATGTGTCGTCTGCATATAATGTTGCCAGAGCCAGATAATTTTCATTGTAGAAAGGTGGGTCACTTATAAATACGATAAATAACAAAGGGCCCAGAATACTACCCAGAGGCATTCCGGAAACAATACTCCGCACCTGGCTCATTTCGCTATTCCATTTCACCACTTGCTGACGGTTACTTGGCAAAGATTTTGTGAGTTCCGTAGCCGTCTAAAAATAATTTGAGGTCCATACATTTTGCTCAGACCATAAAAATGAGCTAAGAAATGACTGCGAATCTCAAGTGCGACGTAGATTATTATTATTATTATGCGTTCTTTTTGCCATAATCAATTCCAGTATTTTGAAAAAAGTTGGCAATATATAATATACACTACCGTTCATATATTTGGGGACGATTAAAAAAAAACATTTTTTTTTAATTCGAATAAAAACAAAAAGTTATTTGTAATTTAATTTACTTCTGTACATTGAGTATACTATACAAAACTAAAAATATTCCAAAAAGAAATGTTGTACTAATTATAATTAGGTCTATACGGATTTTTCGTCGATATGTCCACCCTTTGACTTAATTACTGCGGTACATATTCGTGGCATTCTTAGAATTAAAAATTTCAAAAATGTTGCTGGGATCTCGGTCCATGCTTGCTGGAGCTCTCTCCATAAATCTTGTGAACTAGTCACTCCTTTTTGACGAATCCTTCTGTCCAGTTCATCCCATATTAATGCGATAGGCGACAGGTCAGGAGACTGAGGTGGCCAAATCATTCTTTTTAAACGATCTTCTTCTTCCAGAGATGCTAGATAATTTCTGCATATACGAGAAGAATGCTTAGGATCGTTATCCTCTTGAAACGTAAAGTTTCGACCTCGTAATCGTTCCCCACTTGGTACAGCATTCTCTTGTAATATTTTGAGATAGCCCTCTTTACGAAGTATTCCCTGTATTTTTACTAAATCACCTACAGCTGCTCCCGCAAAACAGCCCCAAACGATTACGTTACCTCCACCGTGCTTCACTGTAGGTAGAATACACTGCTCACTAACTCTTTCACCAACCCTCTTGCCTAACAAACGTCCTCCGTTTGAAGACAAATGTTTCAAATTTGGACTCGTCTGTCCATAGCACGTTGCACCACTGTTCGAATGTTCAGTGTCTGTGTCCTTGTGCCCACTACAATCTTTTTCTTTTATTTTGAACTTTCAAAAGCGGTTTTCTGGCAGTACTCGTCCGTTTAAGCCTGCCGCAATTAATCTTCGTTTCACGGTCGAATGCGAAATAGGATTTCTTCGTGAAACATTGACTTGCTGCGTTATTTCCGGAGCCGTTAGGAATCTGTTTCTTTTTGAAACAAGAAGTATGAACTGATCCTCAGCAGCTGTTGTCTTCTTTTTGCGTCCAGAATGTTTCTTATCGGCCAAAGAACCCGTTTCCGCCACCCGTTTTAATGTTGTAAATACACCATTTTTCGATATTTTTAATTTTTTCGCAATAACTGCTATTGAGTATCCTTCATTACGTAAAGTAATAATAGCAGAACGCGTTTCGATGGAAATTTCTTTTCGTTTTGCCATTTCAGCACCACCCATTTATTACGATAGTTAAATTTAAACTAAACTACTATCAAGATCGATTTTATTTTAAATACAAGACGATATCTGCTTTGTTTGTTGTAGTAAGTGTTCTATGAATCTCACATTATTCCTTTGTGGAAATATTCGACAATATTTTCAAGTTTACGTTTATAACCCCATAAAAGGGATTAAGAGGAATTTTGCCTGAGGCTGCGGTAAAATATAAATTTGATGGGATAGAAGAGAATACTGTTGTAAATTATGTTAATGCATATAGAAATGTATACTCTTTCATATAAAACACAATCAATTGTCAATATTTCAATTTTGCTTATTTTTCGGAGTTTTTCTTAGTCGTCCCCAAATATATGAACGGTAGTGTAGATCTATAGTTTGATGCATTTGCAGAATTACCCCCTTTCATAATAGGAGTGGTTCTAGTTTTGAGAAAAAGGTGTTTAACCCACGGGCTGATGATGAAGGTATTACTTTCATTACTTTTTGACCTGCCTGTCGCTTTATTACTTATGGTCCATAATGTTTTCTAGGTGTCTCAAATCATGATCTGGGTTTCCGCCTTTATAGTTTTGTGATGTTCCGTTTGTTGATTATAAGATTCTTGTATCTATTAAACATCTCTTTTGTTTGTGTCATCTTGCGGTTGTAAATACGCTCCATATAAAAAGTTCAACGGGTCTTAGATTTTCTGTTGGTGGTAGACGTTCATTATCATATATTATTAGGTATACTTCATAGAATACGCCATAGCTATGCGCTCCGTTCCACGTGTATATTTTATTAAATACTAAAAGTAATTCATTTCCTCGTTTATTTCCTCTATAACATGAGGAAAACAACAATAATAACAACAACAATAAAGTCAACAACCTCCGCACGAACGACACAGCGACTACCTCATTATAATTTCCATGTAACCTTAGCAACGACGTATAATGAATAATTTAATATTTATGAAGTCATGTGCGCTGTGGTCTCGAGATAATTGATATGTGATTCATCTAATGCAATAATAGGGTATGCACCGATGGCGTTACGAGGTATTAATGTGGGTCAAAATGTATAAACTATAACGCGCAAAGTTGACCCTCAACGTCAGTGATTTATCATGTACGTATATACACACGCGCGTATTTATACGATCTAAAAAGGGGGAAGGGTGTCCGCCGTAAACGAAGCACTACTTCTTAATAGATTTAAGCTCTAATTTCGAATAGTCACGATACCCGTTCATATATACGATGATCACACAGCATCGGGCTTAGTCAGAAGGGACTCACTAATTAGGATATATTAATAAGTACTACCATGCAGTTGAAATTGAATACGCAATTAGAGCCATTACTATTGTAATTGAGAAAAATTGAACGGGGAAGCGCACAAGTCGGCTCGTTAATTAGATTGTTGCGCATAGATTAGAGAGTACTCGCTACGTCTGGTGATTGGATGTTTCTCTTTCTTTTTTCCTTTGCGTCGCCGTTGGTCGCCGTAGAAGTCGGATAATTAAAACTTTTTCACCTTGTATTATGCTTTAGCATTCGACTAAACAAGCTATTGTTTCATAGTTGCCATTGTTCATTGCATTTTATCGAGAATTAATCAAGGACATTCGATGGAAATAATTACTGGGTGCACTTAGAAAGTAAGTGCTATAAATTTTATTTCTTCGGCATTCTGTAGTGTTAACAATAGCTACTGACTCAGCTATGTAGGTGTGGATACGTTGCACCTGTATTGTATTCGCCGAATAGCTGCAACGGTCCCGTTAGAATATGTTCTTACATTTAATTATGTAAGGCATGGAATTTAAAGGGTATAGATAATAAAGATATAAAAGAGAATTGATTGTTTGAGTACTTCCTGGTTTCTTTGCAGCCGTAAATAATTTTTCTTTGCTTTCATTCACGATTGCAGAAAAACCACAATGAGTACTTACTGCGAATTACACTTGATTACAGCCACGAAGAAATCATTTAATTGAGAAAAATTATATATACTGGGTGTCTATTTAAGGATAGACAGCAATGGCAAACTCTACAGGATTAAAGAAAATCAATTACAAAGGTATGAGCATTAATTAGAAAATAGCTTTAGTGTTTAACTGACCGCTTGTTGATATTACTCTCCACGCATGGTCCTTTCTCTACTTTCCAATATTACTTACATCCTCTAACAGCCAATTACGAACATTTTTAGTGATGCTATTTTTAACGACCAATTAATTCGTTAAAAGAAAAAAAAATGGCTACATTAATATTATATAGGAAATAACCAGGGATAATTTGGCAGTTTGTTATAATACTTAATTGTACGGTAACATAGACCTAAATACCCTTCAAAAGTAATAATTACTTTTCCTTAAAGCGAAATGTCTGCTAAATTATTTTGTAATTTTCATGAGGGGACACCATCTACACTGCCGTTAAGAGAAGTTCGGTCGGTTGGTAAAAAACATGAAAAGGTTACAGCAACAAACGAAACTAAAAGCAAAATGCAATTTTATTGTATGTACAGGTAAAAAAGACAAAAATAAATAAATAAAAAGTTATTCAGGCCTAATATAACATACCGAACATTATATTTTTTTTAATCGAAAAAGCCTCCTTTGCTGTTAATCACCGCTCGAACTATTCTAGGCATTCTTTCGATAAGTTTTGTTAAAACGGATTGTGGAATTTTAATCCATTCATGTTGCAGAATATTCCGTAAGCGTTCTTGTGAACTTGGGCATATTTTTCGGATCCTCCTGTCCAGTTCATCCCACAACAACTCTATAGGGTTCAAATCTGGGCTTTGTGGGGGCCATGTTATTAGGCCATGCAGGGTGTCCTGTTCTTCTTGCTCCTTTAGATAGTTCTTACACACTAACGCAGTGTGTTTTGGGTCGTTGTCATGTATGAATGTAAAGTTACGGCCTATTATACGCAAGCCTGATGGCACTGCATGATTCTGGAGTACTGCAAAATAATTTTCCTTCCTCATTACACCCTGCACTCTGCATAAATCTCCCGTCTCAGCAAAGAAGAAACATCCCCACACTAACACAGAACTACGCCCTTGCTTCACTGTTGGCACAATGCAGTCCGGGATCACTTTTCGGTTTTAGATCCTCGGACATAAACTCGTCGATTTTGCCCAAAAACCTCAAACTGTGATTCGTCAGTCCAAAGCACGTGTTTCCAATCATCTAACGACCAATCTAGATGAGAACGGGCCCACTGTAGCCGTTTTGCTCTGTTGCCCCTCTGCTCTGTTGGAGGGTTTTCCAATGGCAATGCGTCCATGAAGGTCCGCTTGTTGAAGTCGACGTTTTACCGTACTCGCCGAAACTTGTTCTTCACGGCCGCGATTGACTTCGGCTGCTATTTGTGGCGCTGTTAATTTTCTATTGCGTTTACTCATCATCATACAATTCTCAAATCATCAGCTTTTGTTGTTTTCCTAGATGCTCCAGGACGAACACGATTTTCTATAGTTCCAGTTGTCCGATATCGATTTATGATGTCATTTACTGTTGAACTTCAAATATTTATTTTTTCAGCAATTTGTCGCCCCGAATATCCTTCTTCAAACAGCGTAATAATGCGTGAACGTTTTTTTACACTGGCAGGCTTGCCACGTGCCATTTTGAAGTACATTTTCTTAAAACTTTCGCGCAAAAACGACAGATGCACACCGACACACGTTTAACAGTAAAATGAAGCAAATTTATATCTTTACGCCCGTGATAAATAAACAAGAATGATACTGCGGTATATTTCCTAAATGTTTGTTCGTTAATAATCCCCAAACGTTCCGTTTCAAAAGATCGGTACTTCCGAGAAATTCTTGGAATGATAATAAAAGGGACTTTATTGTGGTTGTCGCAATATTTCTACTTTACATAATAATTTATGGCTTTAATCCCTTAGAAAAGAGTGTACGCCTAATATTTTTCTAATTTTATGTATTAATAATTGTATACGGTGTGATATAATAGATTTTTATTGCATGACCGAACTTCACTGAACGGCAGTGTATATACGTAAACAAGCAAAATTAAAATTCTACTATGGGTTAATATAACACGTTGATGCCGCGGAGTCTTAACTAAGCGACGAAACGAACTGCTTCGTTCGGATAAGAAGGACTACACACAATAAAGCTGTCGAGTTTAATTTCCTCATACATGCACTCTACTCCGAGTCGATCAAAACAAAGCAGCAGAGGTTAAACTCATTATCCGTACACATAAAAATACTGATAACACGAAGCATAAAGTAGTGCACTTTATTATTACAATCTCTTGTCTTCGTTCACATTGCTTGGTAGTGCATTATTCATTAACCGAAGTGGCAAGGTCGTCCTGGTTTAGATATTCTTTTTATTCAGCGCCTGATCTGATAAATGACTTGTTGTCATCCGGATGACGAGGGTCTCTCGCTAAACTAATTATTGTTATGTCATAAAGGTGTGCATACTAATGTTAAATGTACACAGAGAATGTATAAAGTTGTCATCGGAAGTTGTCTTTGTCAAGAAATGGAACGTCTTTATTTAAATATTTGTTCATGCCGTGATCTATGGTATTACAATTACTGCAGATTAAGAACTTCCATTCGAAAATGACGCCATATACCAAACAAGAACGAAATAGTCCATCCGGGCAATCCTTTTCCAAACACAAGCCGATGATTGGACGGATTCTTATACGGCATAGCCTCGGTAAATTAGATAACCAACCGTGTAATTTAATAAAACCTATTAATTTGCAGTTTTCCTATTCCGATATGATTACACAGATCAGTCAGCGGTGCTGTAAACCAATTTTTCTGACTTTTTCTCAAATTACCTAGCCAGCAAAATGTTCAAATATGGTAAGCAATTTATCTCGTACCCCGATGCAATATCTTAAAAGGTCAACAGACACAGCTGTTATGTAAATTGCTGCCTAAGCTGCTTCGTATCTGGGTTAAACTAATTTCATTTTATTGGGGTATATAGGTTCAATGTAATCAATAGCTTGTTACTTATCTTGTCCCATATAATCTTTATAATATAATTTAATTCTATACTTTAACTAATTGTATTTGAGCACAGCGTTATGTATGGTTTAGTGTCGTAAAATGTGGCCCAATATTGATATCTAGTTTTTATGGAAGACATACGGAAGGCCTGGACGAAGCTTATTATAAGTAATAAAAGCAATGTTCGACTAAATTACTAAATGTAATGCTGTTGGTAATATTCATAATTTAATTTAATCACTTCCAGCTGATTCGGGATGTTGCGTTTGTGAACCAACAGTGCCTAGCATTATTTCAGATCATTGAGACTAAATAAGTATAATTGTTACTATGCAATTAATTAAAATCGTTATGGCATTATTAAACATAAAACTTTGAATCTAGCCGACATTTGCACAATTCTTTTATTGCAGGATATTGAGATACTTTTAAGTATAATTTTTATATACACGGATTGTCTGACAAGTTTCCAGCCCAACACATTTGACAAGTTCAGTTTTATTTCTCAACATAGACTTCTTCTAAGACAATACATTCTTCCCAACCTCTCTAATCTGTCCAAATAGTAGTTTTCACCTTGTTCTGCGAAGCAGACGTTTGCGAATGTGACGGCCTGACGGAAGAAAATCTATCCTACCTGTGAATATTTTAATTTAGGAAACAGAAAAAAGTAGTGAAAGGTCAGATACGGTGAATTGCATCGATGGCCTATTACTTCGAACCCCAATTCCTGAATTATTGTCACGACGACCATTGAAGTGTGCTGTCTTGGTCTTGGTCTCCAGAACTATTCCAAAAAAACAGCCACCATCACTTTCCCAGGCGATGAAACAGTCTTCGCTATTTTCGGAGCCGATTCACCCCACGCAGCCTATTGTTTCGACCGTGTCTTGGCCTCAGGGATCCAAAGTTTCGCCTACAGTTTATAAAAGGCTTGCTTAGAACTGTTTGCATTGTAAGTTATTCTAAATCTACTTAGCACTGTGTTGAACGGCCAACGTACTGATAAAACACATGCTGGTGAATAAGTGAGCCAATAGTTCATCTTCAGCTAACACTGAAGGTGATGCCATAAAATTGTTTTAGATTTCGTCTTCGTTTATTTGTTAATTTTGGAATAAGTAGGAAAAGTTAAATTTCTTTCTGACTACAAACCTGTATGAAAATAAGTGTAAAGAATCATTAGAATTGCAGCCTTTAGTAGATATTCTAAATATGTTTATAATGCTACTAGGAAACACGAAAATAGAAGAATTAGGAACGTAAGCAAATTTAGAAGTATTGGCAGTCGCAATGAGAAGTATGTTAAATAAGTCTTTTATCTGTCTTACGTGTAAATGTAAATGTAGGGTCTTCAACGAATCTTTCCTAAAATGAGTCCAAAACTATTTTCTCATTAAATTAAAAATCTTAAAACTATTTTAAGAAACTCCAAAAAAAAAAGTAATTAGAAATTGCCAGGTATAGTGCCATGGTAAACGTAATAGAACAACGTACAATATACAATTTTAAACACGCAAACCTATAATACCCTGTATTACAAGAAAAATTCTCCAAATAGTTTCCTTACAACCAATTACCTTTCTCTGTGCAAGCATGCAAGGACATGCTTTTGTGTACTCCTTACATCACACAGACTCCTTTCGTTTGTGGTATATCTCACCGTTGATACGACAGAAATTACTTTCGCTCCGCAATCTGTCAAGTAAATAATACCTTCAGCACAACAAAGGATTGCGTGGAAAGCAAAAAAGAAGCTCGTGTTTTTCTGTGTACAACAGGAAATTGTCTGGGAATCACAGAGCATACATAACGGAACTATCTGTCTCCTGAATTCATTCGCCGGCAAATAAAGGAAAAGATCTGTATCGGTGCGAATTACAAGGTATCAAACGAATGTGTCCCATCAAGCGAATAGATTGTCTAGATATCCTATCATGATAAAAGATATTTTTCAAAGAAAAGTTTTTTTCTGAAATATTTTGATGGTACTTTTTCTTTTACGTTGGAACTATTGACGTATTTCTTTTCTGTGAGCAGTGTTTGATGTGGGGAATGAAGGAAACAACACCATAAACATTTTATATAGATAGCTACGATTTCTACAGATATATGAAGCCTCATCCATAACACCGCATATTTCAAACCAATTGCAAACAGGAAACAAATATTTAGTAAGAAACGAGAAATAGGTACCTATTTTAAACCTAATGGTGGTCGGATATTCCCGAAACGTTGGAATAAAATATAAACATGGTATTCTACGTAAAAGGTCGCGATGAATGGACATTTTTAAATAGTTTTAAAGTTATAAAGGGTGTTAGCTGAAGTCGTAATCACGAAATCGTGTTTGATTATTTATTAGACTTAAATTTGGCAATTTTACCAAATTTAGACTTACACTCAACCTGTTACAACATCCCATAAAAGCTGGCAAACGCGGGACAGTCTGCACATAGTTGCAGAGCAATCGATATACCTGGCATAGACATTCAGCGTAATAATAATTTATAGGCGTCTTCATTACATTAATCCATAATATATCGTTCAACCAGTGCCGTGCACATATCTACCTTCATAGGTTCGCTTTTAAGAGGACAGCTAATAAGGTAATTGCTTATTTCCTGATAACGGTATACAATTTGGTTGTCGCCGTAACGAAGTGCAGCATAAATTTTTCTTTCAACAAGTGTCCGGTGGAGCTGCGCGATTCTGGAGCACGCGACAAGCTGCTGACGTTACCAATGTACTACATATTTTATTAATAAAATTATTGACTTTCCGTATCTGTATATATGTTTGTATTACGGAAGCAAGCCTTACTGGCGCACTGTTTCTTCTTTCTATTAATTACATATGTTGCTACTAAGTAGATGCAAAGCAACACTGTAAAATTACAAATACAATCGGATATGATTGTTTTAATTTATTAACTTCAATAATTTTCAACCTGTTTTAGAATTACTGGCCACTAGTACAGCAATTTTTTCTTTCATCAAAATTCTTCTTTTCAAAGAAGTTCCAAGGACGATCCCAAGATCTATAGAATGATAGCTATTTTACTGGAATTTCTCGAAAATTTTTTATTCAAAATAAGGTCAGTTTTTTTGAAGAACGGTCTTTGTTCAGCAGTATTATTACCGTAACAAGTCAAATATTCAAGCAGTAATAAAATTTATTGAAGTTACTTTCAAATCTCAATCAATTTACTTCACTTTGTGGCAATCATATAACGTGGAAGGAACGTGGCGTTTTTTTTTGCACGTTTTTCATTGTTATTTAAGATCCTTCTACATGAAACTAGCCGCATCACTATGTTTATGTTAGAACTAGGGCTTTTTCATTGAATAAAAATTTAAAAAATTGGATTAAACCGGAAGAATGTGGGAAATTATTTTTCTTGCAGCCGCTGCGCTATTCCCCAAGAGCCAAGGGTTCGGGTTGGCCGTGGCAACTACGTTGTTGGATTTTTGCTTGAGTACACGCAAAAGATCCTAACGTTAGTAGTGATAGTATCAGAACATAAAGACTTCCTCTAAAGTTGTTTCAGTTAGATTTAGATGACCGTCAGCAAGTAGAAATAAACTAACTAATCTCATATATCTGCATGTATTCCACAAGAATCTAGATTTAGTAGAATTTTATTCATAGTTTTCGTAAATGACCTACCACACAATTTAAATTTTTGCAATAGAATAACATTTCCAAATGATTGCTTTCATAAGTAAAGAGATAAAAAATAACACATTATTGTTAATGAAGGAAGATCACTAGTATTAGTCACAAGCTGCCTGGCGACATATAAATTAAAATTTAATTCCGATCAAGTTTTCACAATTATTACTTAAACTGAGATTAATTATTACTTAAGCAGAGATTATTAATATTCCATATTAATAATCTCTGCCAAGGAAACGTTTGCATTTTCTACAATAGAAAAAATCCATGTACAAATACTATTTTAATGTTAAAATTTATTGTTAATACAATATAGTTTTGTGCACTGCTTCATCTATTGTACGAAGGGTTTCTAAACTCCAGAAATATCAGATTAACATCTAAAGTCCCATTATTCTACGAAATGGGCGTTTATGAATGAGATGGCTTTCTCACTAAATGGAAGTCTCTGTTTTCCAAGCGAAACTTTGAATGTAGGAAATAGAAAAACACTCCAGGGCCTGGATTCAGTGAATAAGATGGGTGCTCTATCAACGCCAGTCCCAATTCATGAATTTGCTCGCATTATTGTTATTCCTTTTTCAGGATGGTTAATTAATACAATTCCATCTCAATGTCTCGGATGGTCTTCTTCATTTTCGGGGTAGATTCATTTAGATTTATCTACAGCTATTAATCTACGCTAAACTCCGACTTATTTAATTTAAATTGCTTCAAGAGAACTTTAAAAACGTGCGTTCAAAAGTGTTTATATTCCGGCTCGATATTCCATTTTTTCCATTTTTACTGAAACACTAACATCGACTAACATAGACGACTGTTAAACAACAACTGAGCAGCCAACCAAGCTGATATTTTCAAAAGTATCTTTTGACGCATGCGCTATTATATTACCAGAATATTTTTAGTAAGTAACGCCACATTTATGTTGATGCTTAAAACTTTTCAGACTACCCTCGTACAGGTGTTAAATTTAAGTTCGATTCAGTAACATTTGCACAATCACAGCATTGTTACTCAGAGTAGCTTGGAAATCACTTGCACTGCTACTTAACAACCATTTTATTGATATAAATGACCACAGTTACACAAGAAAATAACTTTCAAAACCTTCACATTAGAAGTTAAGGCTTTAATGCTGCTATGAATGCGCGTGTATATATTACTGGATGAAATAAAATTATTATTATGTGAAGTTTGAACTTCAATTGTCGCAGAGGTTTCAAAGTAAATCTAAATATGTATGTGCCTCTAAAAGGTTTGCCTTCACTTTGACTTCAACGCCAACGTCGCAAATTTTGTACTTACTTTTCCATTCATAAATAAAAGGATTTTCAGAACATTTAACGCTGCCGTATTCTCCCGGTGCATCGTATAAACTCAATTTCTACATATATACATCCATACATACGTTCTCCCCTTTTCCAAGAATGCATTTTGTTTTTATAAAAATATACGAGCTTTTTGCGGGGATCCGTCGGAAAGCAGCAACAAATAACATTACAAAGCCATTTGCTGACAATAGTAACTACCCTTGGCGGCCGGGACAACGCCACCATAACTTTAGATTTTCATGCGTAAAGGTAATGTATCACTGTCGTGTATTATTTACGCGCACTAGTCCCCGCCAGACGTACACACATTTCCACGAATTATTCACAGGACTACCTTTGCGATCATGGTAGGTACTAAGCTGTGGGCGAAGTGTGTTAACTGAGAATAATAAATTTATTTCCTCGGCGAACACGCATAAAACCGATAGGACGGTCAGCCATGACTGCAGCTAATCCATTGCGGTACGTGCATAGATCTATAATTCTAGCCACTACAGAAAGCATTCTCTTTAAAGGAAGATTTTTGTTGAATGTATCTGAAAACCATCCTTCTGAATACAGTGAATGTAATCTTCACTGAAGCTTCTAAACACATATTTATCATACTCTTATTTAATCCCATTATTTATCTCGAAAATCTTTCCAGGAAGGCATTCACTAAAAGCTCAAGGTAAACTTCCATCACACATACATACACTTACGGGCAACATTATTAAACTTTCTAGCTCGATACCTCCTTCCAACCCTCGCGAAACAACGTCGCGTAGAAGAGATAAACGTAATCTAATGATGGCATCTTCTGTTCCTGACGACGAAATATCCTCTCAGCGTGAAAATTAAACTCCAATTAAATAAGAAGTCGGGGATGCAGAAAGAGAGAATGTATCGTACGGATGATGAAAGAGCAGCCGCGTGCATCTGCTGCACTTCGTTCTTTTCGCGTGTTGTTGCCTCTTCCTCCAGCTTGCCCGCCATGGGGGTGCGAATTGGAGTGTGGGTTGAATCGGATTATTGTTTTTGGGATGAGGTGCGGCGGATTTACGAAAGAGATGCGGGAACGGAAGGATGAGGGCGGCGAAAAGGATTCGCTCGTGGGTGTTTCGAAGCGAAACGACGCTAATCGTTTCAATTACTGAGATTCTTACGCCCGTTTGCCTATGCTGCGTATAAATCGTCGGCAATTTGCGTGTGAGGCAAACGCTCGTGATGTATGAATAGGTATAGGGGTTCTTAATTGTTTTATTGCCAATAATAAATCGCTCTATGATTCGTGATGAGAGAGTATGCATCTGTCACATTAGGGAAGTACGCAGATTATTGATATGGCGACAGAAGTGCAATAATGCCATTATTATTGATTTTATACGATGAAGCACTCCCGGATCCTATTTAATATCTCTTTTTTTGATTGTATAAGTATGCAGAAGTAGCTTATTTTTCATTACCGGCTTAATAGCGGTTTATTTACGACCCGTTTAGCTTATTTTTCCTTCATCCCGCTTGAATGTACATCCTTTCCGCTAAACAAACGGTATCGTGATTGGATCGTCTTGATCACGAAGAATGGGATTAGTTTGCTAAATAGCAATAGGCGAACGTCGCAGACCAGTTAAAGTAAAAACTTTGCTGTAACCCGAGAACACTTGCTGATAAGAATAAGACTGTAACCCGTGAACGTCTTAAAGTAATCGCTTCTGGGATTAGTATTTACATTTCATATTACGATTCAAAATAATGCCACAAAACTACATGAGTAAAGCTCCTGCGGAAATGAAAAGCTTCTCGTTAAGATACATATTCACATAGAATATATGCGCGAAAGCCATTATCAAAGCAGCATATGACATTAACTTAATAATAAAGCTTCTACATTTTCCCGTTCATATTCATTATCTAGCCAATTTAGTTGTCAGTTTCTTGGCAACCACGCTATTTTTCTATACATTGAGTAAAACTATAATTTAGCGCTGTTAGGCGTCCATTTACTTCCTCTTCTTTTATTAGCGGTAAATAACGGATCCTTCTTCCGCACTTTGTCTAGACGGGAAATTTTGTAAGATTCGGAGGTTCTATGGCGAAAATATCCCGTATTTTCATAAAATAACCGCTGTTCGTGTCGCCCAGACACATCGTTAAAAGGAGAAAAACTTTTACGAGAAAAGTGACGCCATTTTGACCACATCATCGTCTCATCCTCTTAATATTAAAACTGCATTTATACCATCTCACGCAGTTAAATAATATATACGAGTGGCAAAATTTACAACAGGAACAGGATATAAAGAAGACGGACAACTTTTATTGTTCTTATTCGTATTCAGTAGGCGTTAGGCACGGTCCTGGTATTCCAAATCATCTTAATTTTTATGCGTTTTCGTATAAAAGAAGAAATTATTAGGTGCCGGTTGTGTAGCGTAATAAAGTAAAGAAAATATCTATTATTTCTCGTCTTTTATTACACGAAGCATTTGTAGGATTCATTATATAGTAGAAAGTTACGTAAATATATATACACGACAATGGTTGCACAATGAGAGGCTATTCAAGTTTTTATTGTATGGTTTGGCTGTTGTAACGCGACGGCTACCGAAGACATTAATTTCTGAAACCGAATCTTTAGGAATGCAAATTATATAATAACTTCTACGAATAGTCCAGAGGTTACAGCTATATACATATATACGCGCTAGACTGTCTAGGTAAATAGAAGCATTAATCTTTGCGCGCTTAAAGCTCTCACCTTGACATTTTACCGTGATTTATTCATAATGCATGTACAATTGTCTTCACGTATTGCATTTACAAACAAACACGAGTGAAATATCTGAGACAATTTAACTTCTCGTATTGTGTACGATGTCGGTCCGCGTTGCTTCGCTGCCTGTCATAAAATACAGGCACTTAATGTCGCAAGGTAGGAAACTGCATGGGAGATACTATAACGCATGGGTTTTGATACCTATGGCTGCGTTTCGTGAATTTATTTCGGTAGGATGTTGTACGCCTGTTTATTGTCCGGACATTATAATAACAAAAAGGAAAACAAGAACTTAAGAATGCAATGTACATCTATCTTAAGCGACTGAAAAATGCCAGCAAAGCTGTTGCCGTAATGGAACTTGCGTTATGGAAATGACTATTTAAGTTGGAGCAAGTCTAGGACAGTGCGGTACAAAAGTTCGAACCTTGATTAAGCATTACTTACAATTGAAGTTAGCCGATGGAAGCGCCTAAAAGGCTACCAATTAATTACGTCCTCAGCATTTTTTAAACATGACCTGCTGAGATATTGCATTAAATCTAAATCATTGGAATTTTGGAATATCCCACAGGTTCTTTAAATTAAATTCCAGTTGTGACCCTTCGTTTTTTTTTTTATTTTAGAGTTCATTAAATTTATGTCTGAAACTTTATAGAACTTTTTCATGTTGAGGCCAGTAATTTCCAATAATTCCCCAAATTTGTTCATACAAAAAACAACCTTATAATTATTCTTTGGCCTCATTATGGCTTAATACATTCTCTGTACAGAGGCATACAAAGACAACCCAATATCCATCGCCCTGTCAAAATAATAGTCATCGGAAGGTACGCTCCTCCATTCTCTGTTTCTCCTAACGGTGATTGCTTGTCAATATTCCATTATATTTCTGCATCTAAATGTTGATTACGACATTCAGGCGGACGTTGTAACCCTCCTATACCCATCGTCATATTGTCGACGACGGTTCGGCCGTAGTGGGTCGCGTCGCTTCATGAAATTTATGAATATTTTCTCGTCTCGGTCGGCGGAGAATGTGTGGAGTGATTGTGAATTTGCTACGCTTGTCTCCTCTTTGTCCTCAAACGAATGCACAATAATATTCTTTTAGGAATAAATAACACGTGAAGGTGTACGTCGCATTTTAGAATTGCATTTTTTCGTCGTTCGTTATCGATGAATGCGGCTCTCTGTGTGTGTACTAAACTATGTAAGAATAATGATGTTTATTTTAGCGAATGTTGCCGCTTTGGGATGAAACGAAATTGTGCAATTGTACGGATACAAACCTACGATTGCTTGAGAAGGAAGTAATAGAAAGTTTCTTAAGTTTTTGAATAAATAATCTTCATCGACAATACGATTTAATGAAACACAATCGGCATCCACTATATTCAAATGAATTTGCCACTATGGAACTATCTAGTACTATTTCATGCTACAGTACTAATATTCCTTTCTCCACCGTATTGTAGCATAACAATACGGCGTCTGATTATGGACCCCTCTGTTGTTAGAAGTGTGACCTCGACCGCTGTTTCGGCCCCTGACTGACAGACTACTCGGACTGGTTGGGTGTTAGATTCCAAACGATTGTCAAACGCAGACAGCTGAACGCGTGGCAGCTTAGATAAAACACGTGCAGTTAATGATACAGAGTACCGAATGTTTATGATGTTGATGTAATAAAATATTTGCAGACGGGAATGATATGTCGATGACGTGAAATATGGGTCTATATTTGTAGGGGACTATCAGAAACACATTTCAAATCGATGGTAATTTAATTTTATTGTTATGTCTTATGTGAAAATGGAATTGGCACGTTATGATATGGTCTTCAAAGTATACTGTAAATGAATGAATTCAAGATAGATCTCAGAATTTCATATTTCTGAGATCATGTTAGGGTAATGGTAATGGTAATGGACAGTCTTTGAAGAGGCTGTATGTGTTGAGAAATAACAATCATAATGATGTACCATTTAGATTGAATTTGACTTCGCTAACCCGTGTTGTACAAAGTATTGATTATTTTTGGAATTACATGTTTTTGGAGTGATCTTTGTATTAAAAAGTGAACACACAGATCACAATGGATGAATATAAAGTTTCTTCAAAATTGTATTCAAGGTGCGACGTACTCTGAAAAAAGAAGATTCGGTACAGATAACCTGCAATTTAATTACCGGTTATCCTTACCTTAAATTTCATTTCAACCGTAAAAAGTAAACTTTAGTGGCCAGATTAGAGTATAGCACTTTTACCTTGTATTTTTCCAACATAGAAATTTGAAACCTGAAAGATCATCTGAAGTTTTACTTACCTACTTGACATTTATTGTTCATTATTACCACTACAATAAAAAATTGCTTTGGATTTATCTGCGATTGTGAATAAATAATAAAGTTTTAGGCTCACCCACGTGTGTAACGTTTTCGCAACAAATAAATTTTGAACAAGTTTGGACTCTAGCTGCGCAATTTGATCGCCATTTTATAAAAATCAAATAAAATGTTGGTTCTAACATTTTATGGAACTGGAAAATTATGTTTCAAAATTGAACAAATTGGTTTCCCATGTTTACTCGTTAGTCATTTATATCCCATTTCATAGTCATTGGCTATCGTATTCTGTTTATAGTTGCTTCTGTTTGTCTCTCTCATAATTTTGTCGTGGGCGAGACAAATGTAACATAGAAGTCATTTGTTTGAGTCTTGTGCGAATGTCTAGGGCTTCAGCCACAAAGGAATGGTAAGAAAGGATTGATAGCAAAGACCAAGAAAGGTTTTAGATGGACAGCCATCAGAAGGAGGATAAGGTTAAGGTAAAAATTTGTTATCATTTCATTTTTGCAAAAAAAAATGTTCGAAGTTGTGCTCAGAAAACAAGATTTGGATAATTAAAATAAGATATTAACAGAATAAAATTGATTATTTCCATTTCCACCGTTTCTAGAGCAAAATGTTTGTTGTGTGCTAGGCGTTATGGAAGTTTACAATAAGTATGATAGACCAAAAATTTTTGAATTGGAATTTCATATTTTGGAATTCCGCTCTGCTTGGTCTGAAACTTATTTCTAGTTTGCTTTCGATTTTTCAAAATCAAGTAGGCCTTTACAGCTGAGCAAAAACTATTTTCGTTTCAGGTAAAATACTTTTTCCGTTCACAGCACGCCAAAGTGTGCAGCAGGGCGGAATCCCAAAATATGAAATTCCAATTCAAAAATTTTTGGTCCATGATACTTATTGTGAACTTAATCCGGGGGCACACTGTACAGTTGCGATCTCGTTGCAAATTTCTTAGGACCTTAACTTCCTATTCACTGGGTTTAATATGGTGGCAAGCTATCCTCAGGACAAAACTCGCTTTGTAGAACAGATATGGTAATGCTCGTCATTGACAAAAGAGCCTCTGCACAATTCTAATAAGAAGATTATTGGATTAACAAAGGTAATAAAACGTCTTTACATTTAGGCCTTCACTACCACATTTTGTGGAGAATACCGCTATTTATCAAATCACTTCTTACAAAAATTAAGTTATTTCTACGTGTTTACACACAATTCTTGGAAATTGTTTCCATCAATTCGTAAATTACACTCACTCGCTTCCATGAAAGGCTTTCAGTCACGATCTCACATTAGGAAATATTTGTTAAAATACCGAAAAAATATGATTAACACTTGCAGCAACGTTTCGAAACACACGATGCCGTCGTTGTACCAAAAAGCATTTTTATGTCGGAGCTAGTCTTTCTCGCCGGCCGAGCGATAATTTGTGAAGTCAATTGGGTAATTATGATTGATGATAGTTGGCGGTAGAAAGCCGCTTGCCTCCGTGTAGCTTATGGATCATCCGCTCTCCGCTAGCGTTTAAGCAGGCGTCGTATTCGTTTAGGGCGTTAGGATTTCTTACAAAATTATTGGTTACGCTGGTGTACGGTTGCAAAGTAAAAATCTAGTGTGTTTGTACGCTATATGGGCGGACAATCAATCTCAATTAAACGCCGATGATATCTGTAGGCAATTATATGGAAAGGAAAAGTGACTTTTTTAATTATATGAAACTTAGGTAGGTATTACAGCGCCTTGCGACATTGGTGTAGATGGATAACGTCTTATATGCTATACAAACAAGATAAAAATCGAGACGCATTAAAATAAATTGGCCGATTAGTTCCATACAAAGCATTTCAAATAAAGAACACCTGTATACATTTAATAGGCTTAGCCTGCAAATGATTATGAAAGGAATTCTACGCATATCTTACACAATTAGTAATTTTTGGGAGTACTACTTCCTAGTGAGAATTAACGACTTTTATAAGCATTATAAACTATTAAAATTGCCTCTAATAGTTTAAAATTGTGTAAAATAAATAGTTAAAAAGAGATCATTGATGTTAATTAGAACTGTCGGAGTATGTTTGATAACTTTTCAGCCGTAATCGAATATTAAAGCAAATAAAAAAAAATATTTAAAAGGGAGAGATAATAATTAGAAAGTGAAGCTATTTATTTACGAGATATATAACACAAATTATAAATGATATCTCTAAGCAATCATACCGAAAGGAAAAGTGATTTCTTTAATTGCCTACATAATACTTCCAAAACCATTAATGCCTTGCCACATACACAGATGAAGTGGATAAGATTCACTTAAGATTAGTAAAAAAAGGCCAATAAGAGGCAAATATCGTTGACCAGCTCCATCCATTATTACTATTTATAATCTGATAAGGTAAGAATACTTTAGGACATTTATCCTACAGACGCAGAATCCCTCGATTCTAGAAAGATTTCTCTAAAGAAGAAATGCGAATGGCGATTATAGTTTCGAAATTAAATAAATAAACGTCTAAATATAAAAAGATCCAAAAATATACAGTTAGCATCTTCTTCGATTTAAAACCAATTAACGTCATGTTTATAACAACGAAATAAGTTATAGAACCATTAAGTCTTTAAATACGGATTGCTTTACGCGGAGTATACGTGTGGTCGCCGACTACGACACATTAATTCTTTCTGCAAGCGGCTGTAAAAGTCATGAAACTTCCTATATCTAATGGTAGTTCAAACAATACGTGACCATAAATCAGTCAACGTAATCTCGATGAAAAGTTTACATTCCCTATTTTCGCGGTACTTTCCAACAAAAAAAGTCCGAGTTTATTGATACGAAGACCTACGTCGAAGATAGTATTCCCAGAACTCTCCTGAATTATTCCTCTATTATATCACGGCGATACTTTCTTAAATATTTATATATAAGAAGAACCGTGTTTACCCGTGAATGTTATCTGAGTGGTAGTTGTTACTAATGAAATTGTTTACAAGTGCAGAACAAACAGAATTATCGATGAGCACGAAGGTTTATTGGCGAACCAATCTCTATTTTAAAACGCTGTTTTATGTCGCATCAATCGCGCGGGCATACGATTTTATAGTTTCCTCGACATTAATGCAGCAAGCAAAGACTTTATTGGTCAGGTTAATAGTTGCAATTGGTTAACTAACTTTGTAAACGATTGAAATATGGTTATTGTTAAGTTGAGACTCGCGTTAAATTATCTATTCTATGGCTATTATTACATTACATTTATCTTTACTTGCTAGAACAAAGAGCGTTAAGAGTCATATTTTACAGAGCAGGTGTTAAACGTCAAGTTCGGCAATATTTTACTTAAAGCACGCAAGGACCAGAAGAACTCCGATAAATTAGACGATGGGTCAAGGAAGATGGGGGTATACTAATAAGTACAGAAGTATAAATTAACACTGCTGGCAAAGTTGTATATTTGAGCCTGCTCATCATATGGGGGCAAGCTACATGTGTTACCTACTACATATACTACCGCTCATAATTATTTAGGCACCCACGTTTTCTTACATTATTTATACAATATTCTGTTTTTAAAAACCATTCTTCCACAAATGAATACTTATTTGAAATAGAATTATAATACGCAAAAATCTATTCGACAAAGCTATTTCAAAAAAACTATTACCTGAAATAGGATTATTGTCATAAAACCCCCATTAATATGCAAATTCAATAAGAGGGCGTAGGAATTCCCGGAAAGATTTATCCGTTTATTATAGTATGCGTAATGATTTGATACTAATTTTGTGTAAGTGTAAGGTAAAATTTCCAAATTAGGATCAGTTGTTTTGTAGTATTCGTGGTGGTAAGATCATGTGCGAAATACAGAGTGGGGATTGTTTAAAATGCCGAAAAAAAAGGAACTGAGTATTGAAACGCGTTCGCTTTTAGTTGCCTACCATAAGAGTGGCAAAACTAATAGACAAATTGCCCGAGAATTAAAAGTACACCCTGCTACTGTCGATTATAACATTAAAAAATATAAGGCAAGCGACAGTATTTCTAATAAACCACGAAGTGGAAGGCCAAACGTGACAACAGTAGCAGAAGATCGCGAAATTGTAGTCACCAGCAAGAGAAATAGGCGAAAAACCGCTCCGGAAATCACCGCAGAAGTAAATGAACATCGCGAGAATCCTATTAGCGTGGCTACAGTGAAATGTCGCCTACAGCGACCCGGTCTTCATGGGCGAATTGCTATGAAAAAGCCGTTGCTGCGGAAAGTTAACAAACGAAAACGACCCCAATGGGCCCGTGAACATCGAAATTGGACTGCGGAAGACTGGAGTAAGGTGCTTTGGACTGATGAGTCCAAATTCGAAATTTTCAGATCTCGAAGGCGAACATTTGTCACACGATCGGTGGCCGAACGTGCAAGTGAGCACTGTATTGTCCCCACTGTGAAGCATGGGGGTGGATCGGTAATGATTTGGGGCTGCTTTGGTGGCACAACTGTTGGCGACATCGTCAAAATTGAAGGTACATTAAAAAAAGAAGGTTACCGGGATATCTTACAGCAGCATGCGATACCTTCAGGACCACGAATATTGGGTCAGAATTTTGTCTTTCAACAGGATAATAACCCAAAACACACCTTCAAACTATGCAAGGAATATTTGCAGTGTTTGGAGACAGAAGGAGTTTTAAAGATTATGGAATGGCCACCCCAGAGTCCTGACTTGAATCCAATTGAGCTGCTGTGGGAAGAACTTGACCGATACCCACGTTAATCAGCTCCAACGTCCGTTGGTAGTATGTGGAACGCTCTACAATCAGCTTGGGTGAAAATAACCCCAGACACGCTCGCAGAGCTGATTGCAAGAATGCCGCGCCCTTGCGCTGCAGTAATAAAATCCAAAGGTCACATTGACGAAACAAAAGTTTAACTTTGTAAACATTTTTCTTTCTTTTTGATGTGTATTGCATAAAACTACGAAATAAATACATTTATGTACAATTCTGTCTTATTTTTCTATGATTTATATCACAAATTTGGGGTGCCGAAATAATTATGAGCGGCAGTGTATATGTTATTTTCTAAATATAAGCCTACTTGTTTTTAAATGTTGAAGTACTTATTATTTTATTATTGATTGTTTATATTAACACCTACATGTATCGGGTATTACCAAAAACGAAAGCAGAATATTTACTTCCAGAATACGACTTATCACTAATACGTGTAGAATGAAGGGTTGTTAAATCAGCAATTCTTTGATTTTATCAAAGGTATTTATTCCTAGTAAATATCAATTTGCTTGGGTTAACACATATGTTTATTTAGTCAACCATTTGATTCCAGCAAGTATTTATTAAACGGTAGTTAAACAACCATAATTTATCAAAGTACTGCAGCGCAGCGGTTTCAACAAAACCTTATAATTTTATCATCTCATTCTTACAATCTTAGCACTTTTACATATTTGGCCTTATAGTAGAAGAGGGTTTATTTTAGGCATAACACTTTATAATTTCTAACATCTCTCTATGTATTTTTATAGAATGACTTAATGATCTTTATTGTTTTTGGGCTTCTCACTTATGGGAATATAGAATCACATGTTTTTCCATTATAAAATTATTCCTTAATAACAGACAATAATTAACCAAATGAGACAGTGAGAAATCGGAAACAATAGAAATTAAATAGGGCCTTGTTGAAGGATTTATACGACGTCGGCTCTTATTCACCATATCTGCTAATGACCACCATCATTAAGCTGGAAAACATGGAAGACACTGAATTGAATCAGAACGAATTTGGGTCCAGGCAAAAACTTAATGAAATGGGATCTAGCAGACGGAAGCGATAATAGATGTGGTCGCGACTTAGCCTTACAAGAAGAAAGCACTGAACGTACCTCAATATTCGGCTGAAAAAACTATAGATTTCCAGACAACAATTAAAAATAAACTAAATGATTACCGCGGTATAATTTTCTAATATTACTAACGCACGTGTTAACCTTCAAGGCGCCATTAAAACCACTAGCAACTGGTTCATGTTAGTGGTTTCAAGGAAGAGCTGAAGATCAATCCTGCACTCCATGTAAAAAAGATCTGGGAAAGGCAGAATACGTTCTATGCAAATGCTTTGCGTTTAGTCATAAACGATATCAACATTTCAGAAAGCCATTTCTAACACCTGCTGAACTAAAGGATCTTGCAGTAGTAATAATGTTAATTAAAAGCCTCCAACTATTCGAATACGTATACGACACAGTTATACCGAATCGATTTAGGTCGCAGTGACTAAAAGCATCAATACCATGATTTGTCTGAGTAGTAATAGTAATGCTAGCGGCACCAAATTTCTGGGTATAGCGGTTGAAAAGGATGATCATCCCGACATTCTGCATGGCGAACAACTTATCAGATACTTAAAACTGATAGACATGCGATCTCGTGCGAGCTGTTTATTTCTCTATCTTCTACAAAATGTCAACAGATGAAAATAGTCATACAACTCGGTGTATGGAACATCCTTTAAAGAACAAGAAAAACTCTATTTTTTATGTTTAAAATAGTAATTTACGTCCACAACAAGAGAAACATGTTTACTCTTCCATGTACGACATAAGGGTTTGCGAACTTTCACAGCGATGCTGCAAATCCTCTAAAACATTTTTCCTCTCGATATAATCTTGACAAATATAAGATTTTTCGATTTCGAAGGAACGAAATGTTTTACCTTTTTCGTTATGTATACGCATCGTCTGCTTTGTTTACACATAGAGTATTGATCCCTGTCGGGAAAAGATAATATAGCGGGTATATTTAATGTGCTCATATTTGTACAAGTGAACAATACCTGTTAGTTTGAGTGCTGTGTCTACAAACTTCAATTTGTAGTGCAGTTCGCGTACATACATAGGTCTGTACGGCGCTATATGAAAGATAATTGTTCGTATATGCTCGAAATTTACACCACATGCATATGGATGAAGATGCATATACATACTATGCAGATAGATTATGACAAGCTGTAGAATAACATTGATGTATATCTCCATAATTCGCAAAACCAAATTAACAATTCTTTTTAATTTAAGAAAACTCAATTTTATAATCCAATAAATGCCAGTGAATGTACAAATTAAGTTATAAGGGACGAAGTAGTCGAACTCGTCTTCTTCTAGGTGCCACACCCCTATATTGAAAGTAAAATTAGTTGAAATTTGTCTCGTCATGCTGGATTACAAGTGTGGGTCTGTAAAATATACGATTCTAAGATCTGTCCGTTCTCGCGTCTAGGCGTTTAAAGCATGCGTTAAACATTTTTACCTGCTTCAAGAATGTGAATAACAATCACTTAATTAATTTGATTTTGTTATTACTAGCAGTGTCCATTTAAAAAGATGTGTTAGCTTTTGATTCTTGTAGCTATAAATTATTCACGCCTACATTACACACATTTTTACGAAATTGAATCTCTTTGTATTTATCCCAATATACATAATTGAATGTACAAACGAACATCTGCATCATTAAAATAGCGGCGTTTCGCAAGCTTTTTCTGCATGCCAATTCAATTTCATCACTTACAATTTTCAGGGTTCTATCGACGAGACTACAATAGCATATCATTATATTATATGAAATTGACGTAGCGTACCACCATGCCGGTTCGAAAATAGGGGATGGGTGGCTTCGTTTACAGATTTATGGAGGTCATTGTTAGTACGCAAGCATATCATTCACAATGGGAACGAAGCTCGGGTGTATAATTGCAAAATCGATAAATCAAAATGGTGAGACGTTTTCGTAATGTGCATTAAGAAAAATTTCTACCTGCTCTTTGATTCTTTCTCTAGAAGCGATATTATGGTGACAGATGGACTTTGACTGCACGCTTGTATGTCTATGTGGGAAAATGTTTGTAAAGGCGTAAATCTTCTGAACTGAAATTATAGCATAAAGGAGCTTTTAAACGAATCGACAAAATTTCATGGCTGCATAAGAATATTATGTCCAAACTTTTGAAAAGGCTTTAGATAGAAAAATTCTTTGTTAAATATCGAATAATGAGATTGCAGGGGATCTCAAAAGTGTTTAATGAGCGCAGTTTGATGTCCGCCGGTATAGAAACTGGATTCTACAACTTTTTCTGGAGATGTTGATAGAAGTTTGCGTCAAACGTTTCTTTATAAACGCATTTTAAACGGTTCGGTCAACGAATTTCTGGAATGCGGAGTTACCTAGAATACTTTATCATTTCCTTGCCATACACATTTATATTGTTCATTGTCCGTTTTGTACGCAGACAACGTCTTTTTATACATTTTATTTATCATTTATCATTTATAATTTCATATCTACATTATTTATGTATTATTATTTATTGATGTTTTGTCAATAACATATGTACGATCACTTGACACATAGATTAGAAGTCTGCGTTGTTCACAGTAAGTAATTTAAAGAAATTTAATTTCAAATATTTATTTAAATGGACATCACATCCTAACACAAACCCAATATACCTCTTTCTTAATTTCTAGGTAAGTTGCCCTCTGCTATTACTTTTAATTAGCCGAATTCCTAATAATATATGATTTGCAAAAAAGAGTGCATTGTGCAATGAGAAAAGATATAGTAATGTAGGCTTCCACACCCAGAGTCGGTTAAAACTAAACCTGTTCCGAGTTCGGACCGTATCATAGTTAAACGAAAACTCGACGATTCGTTCACAATCATATGGGGCTTCTTGAGGAGAAGGAAAGGTGGTAGGCAACAGTTAGCACAGTAACTCGGCGTGTAAACCACGCCAGAGGCGAAATTAACGGAGTGCGAAGCAATTGGTCACGGGCCAGAGGCGAAAATAAACTGCAGTAGTCGCTAACAGTTGCCTACTACTTTTCCTTCTCCTGAAGAAGCCCAGTATGATTGTGGGCGAAACGTCGAGTTTTCGTTTAACCATGACGCGGCCCGAAACCGGAATACATTTAGTTTTAAAAGAAAAAATATGCGAAAATAAATGAATAAATTCTTCTTATTTTATGATTTTGATTAAATATATTGTGTAATTGTTGCTTAGAAGTAGCAACAATTACTAGAGAAGGAAAACTATAAAATTTTGGATATTGGCAAGACCTTCTTTGTTTTTCATCAGGAAACCTGTCGTGTTATTTAAAACTTAAAACATCTCTCGATTTTTCATGCAGGGGAATACTAATCGGTGAGCTTTGCCCCTGAAGAGTTTTCATATTACGCCACCATCGACGTTCTTCTTAGTGCAGTAAAGGAACTTTTCTAAAGTGAAGATCTAATTCAAAATCAGAAAAGTTCCTTTACTGCAATAAGGACGTTGATTACATCGAAATCTCGCATCCTGAAGAATATTATTTCTATCAAAACTGATCTGCACTTTCTCAAGTACAAACGCAATTTTTTTGTTTATTTCTGGATCCGTATAGTTTCTATTAACGTTTTGTCTGAACACTTTCGGGGCTTCTGTTGCTGCTGGTGGTCAGTATGCAGTATTAACAGCAACATCAACGTCCCATGGGAGTGTGGACGCAACGTCGAAGGTACGATAACGACGCGATTCAATTAGCTGTAATTGTATAATTGTTTTCCACACAACTGTAAACGATTGTTTTTACATTACGATGAATATAAAAAAAATATCTCGCTGTGACTACATGAAAGAAATTAAACACTACTCTTTTAACGTCGTCATAAGCCGTAACTTGGAATAAAAAATAAATAATGTAAGAAGTTTCAAGGAGTATACGAAATTGCAAAAATTCTTTTATACGAAAACACTCACGTATCTTTTTATATTTATCTTGCCCTGACATAAATTACGTTAAACAATACTTTATACACAAACTTCCTCTGTTCACGGTCATTATATTTTCGTTCCGCTTAAAAACGGAAAAATAATATTAGCATAACAAACGCATATTTTCCGTCCGTAATACGCAATTTCGTAACAGCATTATGACAGCGATTCGCGCACGGCAACTCTTACAGTTTCCAGAAATTTACCTAAAACATTCGAAAAGCCGAAACTCTAAATATAATACGAACGCGACCAAGCTAAATACATTATTATTAGATAAAATATGCACCCCGAAAAGCGTAAAAGTCGCGACTAAATGTATTCAAGATGGCGACTTGGTAGGTAACGAAGAAGGGGTTTCGTTCCTGCCTGGCGTACCCTTGCTTAACCCGGTACAACGCGATAAAAATTGGCCCTTTCCGTATAATCATTCCTTACAAATAATCTTTAACAATGTATTATCGGACCCCTAAAGCGTCGAACATTCATATGGTTATCCGCGTTGTGCCCTCTTCTAAGCTTAAATCATGCTGACCCGGGAGTACTTTGACGTGATCCTCGGATGGTGATGTTTTTTTTCCTTTTTCTTTCTCCGATTATCTACCAGTTCCACCCGATCATCTTCTTGGCGGGTATAAAAGGCTTTTGTGCTTGATGCCTTTATCTTTTTGATTCTTTATAAATCTGCCACATATGGTGTCCGTTTTCTGTTGATTACATTCTCCGCAGCATGGTCTGTAATTATGCGTAATTTATTTTGGGTAAACCGCTACAAAATTAATTTCGCCTTACAGGTGTTAAAGAAGTAAGCATTATGTACCATTAAGCACCATTATGTTGTCGGTTACCGGAGGAACTTTTCAGGTAGTTTTAACAATTATCCTCTCGAATTTTAATTCATATGTAATGAATAACAGTAGATCTTGGTGTAGCTGACATAAAGAGCTTGTAGCTTGATTTTATTCAGCCAATTTCGTGGAATTAAAATATTATTAACCTCGGCAGATTTCCTTACATAAATTAAGTCGCGTAACGTGTAATTTGCTGAAAATTAAAAAAAGAAAGAGCGGACACGGTGAAAGCTTATTCTTATTATGTTACTACTTGGATTTAGTACATATGTACTGAAGATGTTTCTTCCTTGGCGCAGATTCACTTGTATTCCTCTGAATGGATTTATTCGAAAACGATGAACGATTTTGCTTTATCTTTGCTTATATTTTCTCTCTAATTTTTGCGTAGAATAATGATTTTGGTAAGTACACCTTATATTTTGCCATTTATCAAGTTCTCGTGTATTTCTACCTGAGAACACAGGAAGAAATACAGCGCTTTTCTTTGGGCCATTACAATATTGTTGCCACAGTTAAGCTAAGATTTCCAAGAATAATAATAGTATATTACTGTAAACAGAACTATTAGCGCATAAAATAGTTCCTCAAGGTTCACTAAATATTTAAAAGTCTTAACATACGGCATAGCTATGAAAATCGAGCCAGCAGCTTTTTAAAGATTTTGAAAAATAGTTTCCGATTGTTACATATTGGATGGTATTTTTACGCAAATATACTTTCACTTGTGTTGATTTTCTTAATCAGGTGCAATAATTATCTTTGTTTCTTTACTTCACATGGTTTTCTTTTCTCTTGTTCTCTTTTGTTAAATAATTAATACTGCTTTGGATTGTAGCAGACGCGGAGGGAGTAACTGTTAAACATCGCTTCTTCTTTGCAGGCTCACTGTTAGGAAGAATAGTTTACATGTTTTATACTTGTAACTGGTCCTCGCTGGTCGTCCCCCGCTTCAATCCTTAATTTTTTCTTTCTCTTATTTTTGACTATATTTTTATTCTATGTAACTTATACAATAAATAGTTCCCTTTCCGATAACTAAACCAGCATCTTCAGCGGAACAGAATTTATTGATTTCTGTAAGTCTTCCAACCGATGCGTCTTTATTACAAAACAAAACTACGCAGAGCAAGTATCTATCCTCATGCATATAAGTTCTTCTGCCCATAAACGGTTAAAACTACCTCAAATAAATAATATCCGCATACGTATTGATTCGTACAGGCGATTCAACGGCACTACGTAAATTAAAATCGCAGCACGACTCTATATTTATGGAAATTCGAGCGAACCGTCGAACTCCTGAACTACCCTAATTATTCGGTAATCTGCGCACATTCGTCGTACCTTAATGACTTCGATAAATATTAATTTGGAAAATTAAATATGCCGGAATTTAAATTAATACTCGATAATGACGAGGACATAAACTGCTGTCCTTCGCGACGAATTCAAATTAATTTTCCATACAAGGCAGCGACCATCATCGGCGAGGCGTAGCCGGGCCACCACCGCCGTAAACTCCATTTCTGCGACGGAATAAGTTTATGTTTAAAGTCGCTCGGGCAAGTTAAAAGGATTACGGAGTTACGAACTGGCTGTCCTAATCGGATTTTAGTAGTAAAGTGTCAAATATTATGTTTTCTCTTTTGTGTGTGAACCGGGCGCCCCGGATCCCACAGCAACATTGCATTATGCGGAGGGAAAATAAACTATTTTCGAAAAACACCTCTTTGTGGTGTTAAGCTTGTTTATGTCCGTTCTTAAGAGGATGACACGACGCCTACACGAAAACGCTAAGATTCTCCGACGGCTTAAATTATGCATACTGGCTTCATTAATCCGAGCATTTCACAATCACATGTACGATTCACTACGTAATGAAGTTAAGAGTTTACGAGATACGGAGTTGAATCAGTACCGTAGTACCTATTTGAATAAATGGCTAATTAATTTGGATAATATTGTTTTCATCCTCTTCTAATTATCTCATTTAGATGATAATTTAAATCCGACAGGATAAGATATGATGTGTGTATAGGGGATTGTGCGAAGGCAATTAAAAGGATGCTATATAGCTACGTGTACAGCTTAAGTCGTATACATAATGTCTAATATGAGTTTTAGGAAGACGTGGAAATGATTTGTTGTATTTGCATCGGCCTATTCCTTCAATTCTGACGGTCCAAGGTGATTTATCTCTTCATATTTTCTTCAAATCTTCCTGGACTTCTTAATAGTATCATTGATCAAAAGGTCTCGTTCTGGTAGGACATATCAGGACAATCAAATCAGGCAAAAGCATTCATATCAGGCTTGCTAATACTCTCAACAAAGGAGATCTCGGAATACTAGCGAGCTTATTGGTAGCTCATGCAGCCTTGAAGACCGTTTACATAAACAAGGAAGGGTTGGCAGTCAATTCTGTCATCAATGCCACGAAAATCTGGAGGCCGCAGAACTATTTATATATTTGGGTTGCACTGACTGAAGACATGAATGCTTTGACTCGTCTTCATCGATTGACATTAAATGAAGTTGAGAAGAACGAATTTGTTTTGGTCTTCGAGCTCTAGCAAACACTTAAATGAGTCCGCAATGGTTGAACCAACTTTTGTAAGTCTTTAACTACATACCCTTATAGGATTTGGCGTTTAACACATTCTCTTACTCAACTACGCCCACACGATTTGGGATACTGTATGGATTCACAAATTATTTCTATGCAAGGTCATACGTATTGAATGAGATAAAACGGCAGATCAACATTATTTTGACATGCTACAGGATTTAGTTCTCATAAATATTTCTAATTTAATCAATCAAATAACTGCTACCCAACTAACATGTCTGGTAATTCCATAAACACATAGCTCATGTGTACTTTCAAGCATCCCATTCCCTGATTTTAATACCAAACATGGAATTTGCAATATACTTTATTGCGCAAAATAATCTCCTGTTCGCATTATTAAATCAGCTAAAATAACTTCACCCTAGCGTACATACCATTCGCAACACACGAGATACCGAAACACGCTCCAGGCGAATTTCAACAGCTGTTACATTAAGTGCAAAATAAACGCCACTTCCAATAACGAGAGACAGCAGAGCCGAAGAGTACATTAACCAGACTAGCATTTCAGCGAAGTGTGTAAGTGTCAAACGAAATCCAATATATCAGGTTTCATTATAAGATGGCGAAGTTTCGAGCGGGGAGCTTCCAACAGCCACCATCCCAGACCTGACACCAACACCATCAACGCCGCCTTATATCATTTTCCGACTGAAATTACATAAAGTGCGTTTCATGATGATGGTCGCACCTTTTTTTGCGCCCCCTTTTTTTTCGTGCATCCTTTTTTTTCTCCTCTGCACAAACAAGCATCGTACATTTAATCAAATCCACGCCTACCCTTCACGCTCGATCAAAACACATAAGCACGCAATAAAATATCGGCAGCGTTTCTTTGTTTCCGAGACAGCGTAAGGAGGAGGAATAAGAGAATCGAAGATACGCGCCTTTTTTCGTCTCCGATATGGGGTAAATGATGATGACGGAGAATGGTTCGTGAAATGATATGACAGAGGCACTGTTTCGACGCACGAAATTGATAAAGGAACGACACAATGATTTTTGGAAATGACGAGCATTTCTCCGGCAAACGTTAAAATTCTCCTATACAAATAAAAATAAGGGCAATTTTGTCCTTTGAAATAAAATAAAGGGGAAATTATTGGATCGTTTTCGTTTTTCCTTTCCTTTCGTAGCAACTTATTTTATCAACACCCTGTTTTATTAATCTGGAGCGTATGAACTTTATTTATATTTTGCAGTTGTCAATTGATGAGATGATGGCAGGAGCTGACAGAATATAAATTTTCTTTAATGCCTTAATATTTACTATTTTTGTGTGATGCCAAAATTTTCGAAAAAGCAAGTAATTTAATTGACTAGATAAAATTGTCATTTTTCTGAAATAAGAGCCCCTAGCAGCCTTGTAAACATTGATTTAACCAACATTGTCAAATTGCCAATGTTGGTTAAATATTAACGTTGCCTAAGCAGTTAATCCTTGAAAAATCTCCGTTACTACCGTCGGGTGGCAATTTGCTACTTTGTACTTGTATCAAAAACTTTTGTTAACAAATGTCGTGACAGACTCTAAAATCATATTACGCAATATTTTTGAAAGGCTCACGACAGTTTGAAGAACATATATCTCAACAGAGGGTGTTTGCCAAATTCAGTCGGGAAGCTGGAATGGATCCTTTGATCTCATTTCAGCTATTGTCATACAGTGTTCAAACATTACAAATCGAATATCACTTTTCATTTCAATTTGTACACAGATCTTTAGATAATTATAGGTAAATGCAATTAATTTAATAATAGGATAGGTCTGGCATATGGTTACTAAAAGTATTAAGAACGGCATGTATAAGTGCAGCTTTTTTTCAGTACAGTATGGCATGCCCTATACTAGCCGAATTTTGAACCAATCTGCAAATTATGTCTTTTCCAAACCAAAATAACATAATATCTAGGCGATTACTTACGCAAAATTAAATTAGTTGTGCCACTCTGTAGGTAATCTATCTGAATCTGGGCTATTAGATATCTTAAACCTCCATCTCTATCTAAACTAACGCAGAGATTAAATTATGAATTGGGCCAAAATAGTCTCTAAATACAAGTTCCCATCAGCTAAGGTCACCTCTAGGCCATATTGTATATATATATACTATACTTCCTATACTTCTACTATACTTCCCCTGTTTATCTCATTGCTGTATTGACAAGGTATTCACAAGTAGCTTATATATTGCCAAATACAGAATCGGATGAAACTTGGTAGGAATATAGAGTATGTTCAGTGACGCAAAAGATTTCTTTTTATCGGCACCCTTCCGAAGATGGAATAATGTGGAAAAAAGTGCTTGCTTCTGAAACACTCTGTGTAGCAAACGGTTTTTATTTAAAAGTTGCGTGTAAGCGCAACACTGTGTATATTCCGCAATATGAAGGAACTTCCGATATCAAGTAAACATCACTTCTAACTCTTACCGTTCGAAAATTATACCGAGTAATATGAAGATTAATCAATTTTGGGAGGAGTGTTTCGCCCCTTCAAAATTAATTCCGGCAAAATTTGCGCCTTTCATATTTGAACGCACATTCCTACCAAGTTTCATCCAATTCTGAATTTGACACCTGGAGAACTTACCTTGTCCGACCCGAACATCAGTTTAGTCCGGTGATGTTGCAGTTTCCAGCATTTAGTCTACCCTATAGAATGCATTAAGCACTCATTTAAGAGTAACACAAAACTCACTTAAATTGGCAGAACCTTGTGATATAAAGTCAGACACAATTTGCAATTCAAGAGAAGAAACCCTGTTTGAATTCCAGAATACTGGCAATTTCCAAGTACGTGTGACAAAAAGGGAATTGCAGCCAGTATTATATATTTCCTTACTTCCCATTCACATCAAATTTTTTCTAGTAACTCCATTCGAGGCCAATATCCTTTCCGTTTGTTCTCTATCAAGCACTTTACCCTCATATCACGTACGCATTCATATTTTCCCGAAATATAAGGTAACAAACGTTTCAGCACAATTCCTATAACCTCGCCAACGGAACGGAACGTATAAATCTAATATTTTACAATTCAATATCGCCGTTATTTTTCACCTAAATGGTAGAAACCTTTAGTTCGCTCGTCCCTACATCTACGCCGGCTTTAAACTACACCGAGGGAGGGTTTTGCGGCGGGCAAATTCTGTACAGCGAGGGTCGGCTCAAAGACCAGCCAGCGTTGCTTGCCTTCTATATACGCGAGCACGCAGCACACGTCGATCTGTCAATAAGCGAGCGTACAGCTCTCTGCAAATTCTAGCACAAGACCGTAGTTCGGAAACGATCGATTTGAATAATACGGTTTGCCATAGCTACACTCTCTCTCGCCTTAGGGCCCTTTGATGTCGGGTGTGCGGTTTCTAATGCACCTGACTGGGAATAATGGCCGGGGGAGAAGGTGGGGAAGTATAGAAATTATTTTTTGCAAAGGAGAAATTCTTTGTCTAGGTTAGAACTCGTGTACAATAGAGCATTTCGATACTCGTCTCTGTTCGCAAAAAATACGCCTCAAAGAATATATTTTGAGTAATTCTAATAGTCGCTAAGTTCAACACAACTTTTGTTAAAGCAGTAAGAAAATTTCTCCTTCCAGAAAAGACACTTTTGTGGATTCAAAATAAGAGGATTGTTGTCTAAAGTACTCTGCAGGCCTGTTAAGATCTTGATTCAGCAAATCGATAGTTGAAGCAAGTTTACCGGGAGCACAAGAAATTTAAAGTTAGTAGAACAAGTAGATCATGCTGAGGTGTGCATTATATACGGATGAGGACCCAAAGTAAAGCTCTGAGAGACACCAGAAGTAACATTCCTCAACTGCGAGACAGCCTGACCTAACTTAACAGGCCGAGATCGACCGGAAATGCAACTGCGAAAAAGCCCAGTATCAGACAAACCAATGTGATGAAGTATAGAAAGCATCAAGTCGTCAATAGCACAACTGTAAAAGACGAAATCCAGACTGCCAATTGGGAAGAAGGTTATTCTTTAATTGACGTACCATAATCCTTTTCATGACTTTAGACAAAGCTGGGCGAAGATAATTAAAGGTACCAGGTGTAGTACCTTTGGGCCCAGGAATAGCAATAACTCTCTTTCAGGCAGTCGGAAACACAGAATTACTCAACCAATGGTTTATAATATAAGTAAAAGTGATTTCTTAACGTAACTTTATTGTCCGTCGACTGAAGTGCAACACTGTTAGAATAACGGATAAAGAAGCACATAACAACACATAAGACGTGAAGAAACCACCAAAGTCAACTTACTAATAATTAGTAAAATAAAAGTTGGATAAACAAGGCTCTATATTATCTTATGAAATATTAATCCATTTAACTGGCTTTAAAGCTTTCCAGTTCAATGTACTTTAGCAAAATATCCTCCCTAGTTACCTCAATTATCAACCTCGAAGTACACTTTATTGAATACGTTTCCGTCCTTTTGCCTTCCATGAGTAAGTTCTAAAGTGCCACCACTTCCTAATTAAGTCGTTCATAATCGCGGGAACGACCGAGTATTTGTTTGCCGTTCAATTTACTCTAGCGAATAAATCAAAAGTCGTAACCAAACACGAACCACGAAGCCTACCGTCTTTGTCGTAATGAATTTACAAAGTAAGATGGCTCACCTCCTTTTACACATTTTGACGCGAAGACTCGCTCGCCTGTGGTTGAGCGACCGGAGTATTCCGTGCCGCGAGAAGCTCGAAATAATTAAATCGCACAGGAAATTTTGCGGGACGCAGATTTCCAGGGGGAGATAAAACCGACGCGGCGCGTCGCTTTACTATTGACGAGAATGAGTAGCTCCTCGGATTGGACGGTTGAGCCCTTTCGCGTGGTAAACGAAGAAGCGAGAGAGATGATAACGCCGCCGCGGAAATGAGGGAATGATGTTACCGGAGGAGGAATGGGTATGGAAGAATATATGCAGGCCAAACAGAAATCAATTAAAATTAATCGTGTATCGTCTACTATATACGATTTAGATTTATTATTTGATTCAATTACGAGATACATTTTTAATTAACATTAATGATGGGGGTTAGGTTGATGTTGATGTATTACTGGGCCAGTTCGTCGGTAGATTGTACGTAGAAAGATTTCAAATGAATCCGATGTGGTAACTCATTAAAGGCGAACGAATCATATTGTATCTGTATGCAAACGAATAGCTTCTCAGCTTTAGTCTGTTATGAGTTTGACGGGGTAAAAACAAGGTAAACTGGGAAGAAAGAGGTAGAGTAAAAGTGGTTGTCAAATTGTGCAAAATAAGTTAAAAAATCTTGGTCCAATTAGCAATAACACAATAACAGTAGCTTCTAGTAAAGCAGCTATTGCGTTAAAGAAGCAAAATAATTGTTTAAACCTTAAATGATTGAGACCTGGTGACGTCAGTATCCAAAATCTATAGATTACTCTGTTTATTCAAGATTCGTCGAAAAAAGATTTTGGAATATTTCGTTTAAGAATAGCATAATCTGAAAATTTTCTATGATGTAGAAAAAATCGAAAGAAAGAAACATCAAGTACGACACTCGCCAAAATTAACAGCAGCGCAACGAGATTGCACGACTATTGAACATGTTATCAACGGGTAGTTGACATATTTGCTGAAAATAATTTATTACTGCTTGCCGCAGTTTTCCAATATTCGCTAGCGGATCTTCTGAGCGAAATACAGAGTCTTTCATCATGCTCCAAAAATAAGCATCAGGTGGCGTCAGAACAAGTGAATCAGATGAAGCTATAGCTTGTTGTATAGCTTGTTGCGCCATATAGCCAGTACCTGGATGTTTACCGTCGTTCTCAGCAAAGTAGCCAAAGCAAGACTTGATATATGTTCACAAAAAACTTATGTAAAATAAAATTGAACTTGTTGATTATTTTATTTCGTTAAAGGTTGAAGATCTGTCTAAAACTTGTGATTCTATTTTTCATAAGTTGGTTACTTGAAATACGTCCTTCAAATAGTTCCCTTAAAAAAACAGATTTAATGGATACGAAGCTACAAATCAACCTGTTGCCTTATTTTTCAAGTTTAAACCGGTGTTACGTTGTCACCACCTGGGTGTCCTAAAAAAATTTTCAGAATGAAGTAAGTATTATTGAACGATAAATTGCGAATACGATCCTTTAAAGAAAGAAGACCATGTTGCCACAAGTTAGGTGGGGACATAAATACCAGGAATTGACGAAGTTCCGGAGGGTAGAGAATAATTTTTTTCTCTCGTAAATATTAGATATAACCAGTTCCATTTAAATAACTTTTGCAATAATTTTTTACGAGTCTTTTCTGTTGAGACAGATTCTGAACAAATCCCTCCGAATTACCAATTTCCATTTTTTTCTTTCAGATTCCCCGCTGATACGTCCATTCTTTATCGTAGTACTTCCAGTTATTCAGCTAGCCTTGCTTCCTTTCCTTTTATCTCACTTTCTCTTATCCGCGTCCTTTCTTTCGAACAAGGCAATATGAAGCATAAGCTTTTGCGAAAGTTACTATAGAAGTCGTCATACGTTTCATCTTGAAAAAAAGAAATATCTACCGAATTCCATATCTCATTTACGTCACTAAAACAAAGATCCAACATCCATTAATATTCATCCGCAATAGGTACAGTAACAAATTAAGAGTTGCGCTACACGCCAGACTGTACGAGAACCACGAGGTCGAGGAGAATAATTATAATTAATACTCCTTGTTTGTCGTCTTCTGCGAGCAATCGAATGTAAAAACGAACAAACCCACACGTACGTAACGCTGACATAAAGGTCCTCATCCACTTTCTCCCTTGTAATTAAACTCGTAATTAATGAATCGTCTCAGTCTACTATCTGTAGCCATAAAACAACTTGACGCTATCTCAAAGGCGAGCCAGATGCCGAAATTATTCATCGGCACTTGAAATTTCGACGCGAACGCTTGAAACATGATTTTGCATGTGTTTGCGTGCATGTAAAAGGGCATTTTTTTGGCAAAAAGACAGCGTAGCATACTGTAGCGTTGAGGCTACTGGACACGATCTCGGTAGAGATTTATGACGTGGTGTGATGGTCGTGTAGTGGTGTCAAAAAGGGAAAAAACGACGAGGATATACTTTAACGTAGTTTCCTGTAATGGATACGTTTGTAACTTGGGAAGTATGCGCTTGGAACTCAAGTTATATTTAATTTACTTTGCTGAGAATTCTTAGAATCACAACCATATTTTAGAGGTGGCAGTACTGTAGGAGAAACCAGTCTTTTACACTGGAGCATAAGTACAATATAAAACATTTTAAAACTTGCTTCTTAACTATGTATCTTATGACTTGTTACTTTTCCTCCTGTATAATATATTCTGAGCATTCACTCCAGATCTGGCATTTTTCGCCCTGTATATGTAAAGGCCTGTTAGAGTTTAGAAACTCAACAACAATTTTGATGTTGTGCAAATGTTGCGACAATGAGTGTCTTGAGCACTTGTTCCGATTGCTTAGTAGACTTTAGCTATTTAAGTAACGAAAGTTATGTTTGAGGATAGACAAGTGTTTTGTAAACTACCGATTGGGAATACCAAATATTAAATAAAATTGCTTCACAAAAAAAAATCAACGTACTTAAGCATTTGATGTATATACACTCCCCGACAAAAATTTAGACGCGGTAAGATGTTTTAAGGTTCTGTACTTTGAAAACAAACGACTTACAAACATTAGTGTATAAAGTCTCTTTCTATTATTTTGTGGTCCTCCTCTATCCTGTGGTCCTATCGTGTGGTATTGTTGCATTGTAGTTTTTTTCGATATCATCCGGTATATTGAATAAAATTGATCCGAGTATCTACCCTCGGACAACACCGTATATTGATTTGAATTACTTACCGTGGTATCTTGATTCATGCTGTGCGTATCTTCTTTCGCACATACACTCCCCGACAAAAACTTAGACGCGGTAAGATGTTTTACGAGTTTTAAGGGTTACAACATTTCTTTGCGAAACTAGCAAGATATCTAATTAAGTTTTTATTCATAAAAGTAAAATAAACTTAAAAATATCTCCTCCAGTAATATATGAACTAAATAATAAATTATTACTCCAATGTTTAAACAATTTCTGCGACAAAAATTTAGACGCTCTGTTGCAAATGTAAAACAAAAATCAACAAATGAGTGATCAGTAATGCGTAGATCCTCCATTGTTCTTAATCACTTCCAATAGTCTGTTATTAATAGATTTATATAAATTTAACACATAATTTTGAGGGATATTCTGCCATTCAGTCACTATTGAAGTTTTCAGTTCCTGTACCGTGAAATATTGACGGCCTCCGCCACAAACGCGACGTGCCAATTGACCCCACATGTTTTCAATAATGTTTAAGTCTGGCGACCGTGCCGGCTACTGTAAAGTGTTAATCTTTTTCTCTTTAAACCATTCAGTAATGGTTTTCGCTTTATGAATTGGCGCGTTATCTTGCTGAAAAACAAAATTGCGCCCGGCCCATTGATTTCCAAGACATAGAAGATTGTCACGCAATAAGTGTTTATACGTCACAGATGTCATTTTGTTCGTGCAAAACACTATCTCACTTTTATCGCGGAATCCAATCGCTGCCCATATCATCGCAGATCCACCCCCTAATTGTCTGGTCATTTTCACTTTTGGTTCCTTTCTCAGATCATGATAATAATGCGAGTACCCATACGGTCCGTCCAAATTAAAACGTTTCTCATCGGAAAATATAACTTTTTCCCATTGTTTCTTCCAGGATATGTGTTCTTCAGCAAACCTCGCTTCTTCGTGTTTCGTCGAAAGTGGCGGTTTTCTGAACATTTTCTTCGGTGTTATTACCGGTGACGCCTTTAAAATCCTTTGAACATTACGCACGTGCGTTTGCAGGCGGGGGTACTGTTCTGCAATAACTCTCGCCGACGCAGAAGAATTGGATGCACACCGCAATATCATGCGTTTATCCCGCTCACTTACAGCTTTCGGTCGCCCCTGGCCTTTTGATCTGCCGTAATTTTCCGGATCTTTTAGGAAACTTAACGCAATGATCGCTTCTTCGTAACCGACGAGCAATTTCCTTCTTACTAACACCATCCTGGTGCCAGGCTAGAACTTTACCCCTTTCTATCAAGGATAATTGTTTTTTTCTACCCATATTGCAATCACTTTACAAAATACAATTTCTCGTGGTGAAATGTGTACACTTTACCAGCACAACCACTGCATATAGAGAGAAGTATCGAATTAAAACATTTTTGCTTATATTAATGTAATAAATGCACAGGGTCTAAATTTTTGTCGCCTTTAAGATTCCTATTTTGATCTGGGAAAATCTCAATTACCCCTCATAAAGCAATAAATACCCAGAAATATCTATAAATGGACTATTTACATAACAAGTATTAATAACCTTCATTTACATTTTATATAATGTCTATAAACTTTGTGTCGTAAATAAAAACGATACCGTGTCTATGTTTTTGTCCGGTAGTGTATATAGAAATGTACGTTGATGGTTGACAGTTTTAAATATATCTATAATGACTTTTCGTTGTTTGAATAGGATCTTTCCTGAAATATTAATTTTTCCTGTGCAAAATGTTATTTTACGGCGTTAAGCGAATCACATGATCATAAAGTAGATAACTATTTCTTTTCAGATATGCCACGTGTCTATAGAAGACAAATAGGCTAGTGTGATGTCATGGATTTACCAAATATTAGTCCGCTGCGTGGACGTTTAAAAATGAGGAAAAACCAGCAAAAATTATGCGTTTCTGAAGTGTGTCGAAGAAAATGTTTTGTCTCAATTTCGGGTCATGCTGCTACAATTCCTTTTAGAAAATCGAAGAACGGTTAATGCCGATTAGCATACAACCGTTTGTTTACCGGAAGAATAAGTTGATAGAGACATTACCTTCTTTATAATAGAAATACACTGCCGCTCCCACTATTAATCCGACGGTAGGTCCATGACCCTTCCTGACATTATAAATTGCATCGTTACCTCAACATCCTCCAATAGATTCAATCTATTAAAAAAATCGTAAATATTACAGCATACCAAATAAGATAAAACAAAAGACAAAAACACTTATACAACGCACTCAGTTGAATGGAGATAAGCCATCGCGCATGATTATTTCACTTTTTCTAATGACGAAAAAATACCATCTCCGCACAAACCCTAAACCCATACGAGAGCCACACACGAAGCCATTGTAAATTCTCAAATTGAATGGCTCTTTGTGTTTTGTCTATATAGATACATATTTATATATTATAAGAAGAGAGTAAAGATCTAGTAGGCGATGCTAAACAGAAGAGTAGGTTAGGTATCTAATACACAATATACGACGGTCCATAGATAACCTACTTGGTGGTAATGTCACATCGCGATGCATCATCGTTTTCGTTGTGACGTCATCGTCGAGTTGTGTAAACAACATTCGACGACTATGGCTGTAGAGGATGAATTCAAGTGGTCGGTTTTCGTCAACTGAAAATCGGTATACGCGTTCGCGTTGCCATGAATATGGTAATGGTAAGTCTCGCGAGGGAAGTTTACCCCTCTCTCGACTCTTCGATATTAATATCCGACTGGCAGGCGCCACATGAAAGGAAGTGGGTACCTCGGTGACTTCCATCATCTACATCTACGACATGTAATGCCATCCCCGCGTTGCGCAATAACTATCTGCGTATACCTATCGTTTTACGATAATTATTGCTATACATATTTGTACATTGACTGTAACATATTGCATCGACGTCGTAGGAATATTGCTTCCGCTCCGTGATTTCCTTCGGCTTCGCTTGTCAAGTTAAATCACTTCATGAAAGTCAAGAACACGAAACGCATGCTAAATCGATCTAGCGAACTGATTACATTCGAGGAAGTTTTATGATGTCTCCACTTCTTTCTTTTTTCCTGGTACCTTATACGTTTAAAAGTTATATGATTCAACTATTAGATCGATAAAAATTTACATTATTGGAAAGTTAAGCCTGAATCTAATTGGGGCTTATCGTTGAACAGGACTTTGGAGAAACTACAAGGAACTTGAAAATTATTCAAGAATTATCTGCAAGCTGTAGTTTGCTTTTTGCTGAATATTTTGATTGAAGGGGAACAAAATAATAACATCGGTGATTACATAGCTCCGCTCGAATTCTTCAATTTGCTCGAACAAACAAAATATCTTCTTCTGCAGATTGTAATAAGTTAATTTAGTTTTTAAAACTGAAATATAGTATCACTTAATAGTTGAGTGTAGGCTTTCACGACCGTAATCCATTGTAGACATATCTATCGCGTGATGTCGTGTAGTTAACATTTTACTTGACGTTTCGCTAACCATGCTGTCAGCTTCTTCAGAAGATTTCTAAAGACTGGTGTTGTTGTCTCTTGCTCCTCGTTATATATCCCATTTCTGTTCCGCTTTGCTGATCCATAACCGTTTCGCTCTGCTGATCCATAAATGGATCAACCTACAATAGTATCACTTAAGATTGATTTATTGTTTAGACTCTTCCAAAACAATCTCTTCTCTCTGGAGGCAAATTTTTGTAAAACTGTTCTTTTCTTTTGCCCACACAAAGCTTGCTTATCGGACCTATGTTAGCCTTTGAGCTTCACATGCGCACAAACTTTACACAATACAGAAGATTGAAGTTGAATCGTGAACGGTGGTGAACACATTCACAAAATAAGCCTTTCAGAAAACATTCTTTTTGCGGCAGAAGCGTTGGAAATGGTATTTGCACTATAAAGGTACCGGAGAGAACGAAAACCTGGCATCGTTTAATTTAAGGAACTTTTATACACCACCTCGTAGGATAAACCGTGACCTGCCAACCTAAAAATAGGTACCTACTGCACAACCATCAATTACACTGTTTATTTTAAAATATCCGCCTCATTATCCGTAAAATACCATTTCATTTTTATTAAATCGATCCGAATGGTGTAGCCGGCTCGGCTAAAATCCTGTTTAGCCCGATAATAATATGTCATTAGGTCTTTCTCTAGGCGCGTACCGCATGAATACTTAACCACAATAATAACGGTGCGTCGGCTTTCGAGTACGTGCCGGCCACGTTTCCTTTTCCTGCAACGACACCAATAATTAAGCTATCATTACACATAATACGCCGTAACGCCATGATGCCGCGCAGAGAATCGGCACCATGCCAAGAAAATTGATGCACTTCAACACTTACGACTAATCTAACGATACGATTAGAAGAGAAGAATCACGTGTATGTATGTGTAAACGTTTCGAAAAGAAAAAATCACTGAGGCTGAACAGTTATGTCTTGCATTGTGTACGTACGTATAAAAATCGTGGATTCAATGATTTATCTCAATCATCAAAGCCACGTTTCTCATATTTTAAAGAGTTCTTTAGAAATCACATATATGAACTTTCCCATGTTGGGTCGTCCGTAGGATAGGATGAGAACTTGTTAACTATCCAAACAGAATTGGTTGCTTATGAATATATGCTATCACGTAGAAGCCATACGTCATAAGCCTCTTTCTTTGTAAGCCTATCACGTAAAAGCCATGCGTTATAAACTTAAACACCTATAATATCTTACATGGAATTATTTTTCTATAAAATGCAATCACTTTCACCCCAGGAGAATGCAAAGCCAATTCATTGAGAGTTATAGTATGCTTGCATGAGATTTTTTAAATTACAATGATAAGGTTACTCTAGTATTAGAACTGTTTTCATGGATCAACATGGAATGACTGCTTTAGCAAAATATTAAAAAGAAGCATGTGGGATACACAATTTTTAAGACATATTGAAAGAGAATAATTGAAATAGTGTTGGTTGCAGCTTCTCAATTTGCTCCTTTGGAAATTGAATAATGACAAAGCGCCAGTCACGAAAGAGCAAAATCAAATAGAATTACTGGACTGAGTTTCAAGGACAATGCGAGGGGAAGCCTAGTGAAATTCATGCCGCTAGATAATCCAACAAAATTTATTGTGGAGATCAACTTTGTTAACCATTTTTCAATGTTTTGGTACGTCTTCCTTTCTTCCAAATAATTAAAAAGTACAAACTATGGAGTTGAAAATATTCTTCTGTATTGCAAAACTGGCCCTTTGTAAAGTGTGTAGGCGTAAGGAGGTAGTTGCACAATATTCGGCGACCAGAATCAATGCCAGAAGAAGATATTTATTTGATTATCCTTGCTTCCTTCCCTATCTTCTGTTTCCTTTCTAAAACTAAATTTACATCAGACATGTTAAATTAACGGCTCCTTAATGAAAATAGTTTCTTTATGATCCCATCAAAAGTCAAGTTTTCCTCAAATCCAAACCTTCAAGATTTCAATTTCAGATTACACGTTTCTGTTTCTACCATTATACCTTTAACGCAGCAAATTTTGATTTTAACATGATAGTTTAGTGGGATCAGTTCTTGCACAGCAGACGACCGAAGTAATAAATTACTATCGCGTGCTTACGCATTAGACTCGCCCATAGGGCCCCCTAAATATATTCTTAATATGTATTAATGTTTTCGTAATCAGCAGGTCGCGTTGTTCGTCGTTACACCGGCCCACTAATTAACGGTCACATATACAAATTACGCTCACCTAGCACATTTATCATCCGACGTCACATTCTGAATGGACATAAGCTTTATATACCTGCAGGAATTGTGGGAGGGTGCCGGACATGTTGTATACAAAACTGACGCTTTTTCGCTAAAATGGCAGGAAGAATGCCGTGGACACCGGAGAAAACGGTACGTCGGAAATTATTTATTACTCTTTAACGTCGGGAGGTTGTTAAGCTGTCCAAATACACCGTAAATTAAGATGTAAACGTGAAATGAGAAAGTTATGTTTAACATAAAATTTATTCAAATAGGATGAAAGAACAAGTTTCGTGTTTAATTAATACGATGATCAAACTTAAATTTTCCTTTCTCCAGCCAATAAATGACGAATTCTAAAGCAATATTAACGATTTCTGTTAGCAGAAGTAGTGATATTTTTAGAACGAATTTGTGTCGATTATATAGATCCTGAACGTTTGCCGGGTGTGGTGATGATTTTATTGCGCCTATCATTCTGCAAACCACGTCATACACTGTTTCATTTGTTTTCTAAACAATCTTACTCGAATTTAATAAAGACTATCAGTACGACACGAAAGACTTCTTTTGTGGTCAAGATATCTGAAAGCAAATTTGAAACTGTTCCTAATATCTTAGTTTAATTTTCCTTTGCTTTGAATTAGATACGTTGATGACACATTTTGCAAAGGCGAAATGAGAATAAGGCGGGTGTGGTAATGTTTGTCAGATAATTTTCTCGAGTACTTTTTGTGGTCTGAGGTCTTGCGTCATCCTGTAAGAATAACACCTTTCCTCGATTGATCGAAGAAAGTTTCTTTTATAAGTGCTGCTTGAATTCGCCGAGGCTATTCGCAGTACAAGTTAGCAATGATGGTTTAACCAGTTTACAAGAACTCATAATTGGCAATTCCGGCCGGACTCTGGAAAACCGTGGAAATTAAGCACGTTTACCAGCTAGGAATAGCTGATAAATGTGCAAACGAATGGTTTAATCGCTTGAGCAATCTCTAAGCACATTGTACTAAAATTTGCCTTCACAATCGGTTGAATATCCTCGTTGTTCGTTACCTTCATTCTCTCACGGTGTGCTTCAATAGTCAAGCGGAAATCTCCCGAAGAAAATTTCTTGAACAATTTTTTTGCTGTTCGTTCACTTACGGCATCATCCCCGAGTACGACACATATTTTTCGTAGCTTTGGTGCAGAGTTTGTGCCCACAGAGCAAACAACCACGAATTCAAGTTTTTATTGATTGCAACTTCAAATTATTTTAAAATATGAATTAAACAATTGTCACCATAGGTGTATGTTTTCAATGAAAGGGGGATTAATGCTAAAGTAGATAACTGCACGAACTTACTTGGTCACCTAATAAAATGTTTTGATATACCTAATGTTCAGTTAAGCGCACCTACAATTGTATCTTGATCGCTAAGACTAACAAAAATATCGATATTTTAATTTCTTTAAACATTTCTGCTCTGCAGAATTTGAATTTGCAATTTAGGGTTCATAGTAGAAGTAGAAAATTACTGGTCATGATTACCATTACTCTAAAGAGCAAATTCCCTAAATCCGGTAACTAACAATCGGCTATATCTTCGTATTTTCCCATTGAAACCAAGAAAAATCGTTTTTTACGAATTCCTGATTGATCAAAAGCAGTTAATTGCAACAAAAAAGCTTGAGAGACACGTAGGAAAGATAAAATCGACATCGCGTAAAGAAAAGGGTCAGCCTCTACTTTATCACAATTGAAAGCGAACCCTTTAATCCTAGAAAACCAAATTTCCGTTCCGTTACTTTTTAAAACCTTTCCCTCTTTCCTTCTATCCAAGATCAATTCCTATCGGGCGGTCCTGATAAATTTGTCAGTTGTAAATAAAGTCCCTTTTGTTATTTATTGTCTGCGCATATACGCGCGCCCCTTAGACAGCGGTAGTAGTATAGACCTACCTATTTAGGTCTAGATTGTGGAAACCGATAATAAATATCGGAACATCGCATCAAAAGTAAAGGCGCCACACGGAAACGGTCTCTTTTCCGTTATAAATCACGGCGGTGATTAAGGTTGGCCGGTTCCGATATATCTATATCTCTATGCCCACGTAAGTACACCACAATCCATAAGTTTTGATCACGTTGGAACGGAAATCGAGTTGCGTCAAATGCGAATATTTATCGATTGTGTTCTATATATACAATACGGCATACTACAACTCATAAATTGCTAGTCACTCAGAAAACAAAATTACTTTATATAAAATAGTTATTAATATTATTGGTATTAATTTGAAATGTTCCTACAGTTAGCACAATTTAGTAGCTTATAAACCCTTTTCGAATGTTGGAGTAAGGGTGGCGCATTTTTAATTACAGCCAACGTATTTATATTTCTCTAATATTTCGTCTATTCTATCGTAGGATGTGAGTCTTCATCCGAACGAGATTCGAACCAAAGAGGCCGATTTTCGTAGTGCCTATTCGTTCCCTTGTTAGCGATAGAATTTGTCACAACTCACGGCTTATTACAATGCGCATTTCAAAAAATAACACATACAGCCTGTAATATGCCATCTGGGTACGCGATCTTGCGTTTAACGATTTGACTTAACATTAGCGAGTTTCGGCAATTTTAATATATCAACATTTACTACCCCACAACAACAAACATTTACAAATAATTTTACTACTCCCACGAAATTATCGTCGGCATCCTAATAAAACCCCGGACCCGAAGAGAAGAAAGGCTCACGTCTATAAAAGGTGCTGAAGAATTAAAAATGGGTTAGAAGGGGAATCAATCTGACGGAAGCTGTATGACCGCACTTGGGTGAACGTCACTCCACATGGCGGTAGTGATTTGTATTTTTAACAACATAGATACCTTCCTTAATAATAACTTGGAAAGAAGAGAAGAACCTACTTTTTTGTTTACAGCCGCAAGATAAAGAAGTATGATCTGCTTATATATAATTCATACAATTTAACAAACAGATCGTCATTTGTTTTTCTTTATTTGTTCCCAGAAGCTTCATACAGAACGTTATATCTGCCTCATTGTCATTGAACATTTCCTTATTTAATGCGTTGTTGGAGCACTTTGAGATTGCAGATATTGATGTCATTGCCTATCTACCTATTTGCAGAAAATAAGTGTACATGTTATATACTTTGTTTAAAACTTATGGAGGTTCCTGTATATTCCCACATAAAGAAAATATTTTTAGCACGAATTGAAATGGAACTGTTTGTTATAATTTGCAACAAGGTTATTACAATTTTCATATACAAACCTTCAACTTTGTACTTTATATTATAGAGGTGGGTTGGAGTTATGGCAAGTATACCTGAATACAAAAACAATCATAAAATAAAACTATATTGTAAAGGTTGCGCACAGGGACAGAAAAAATGCTGCCATTACGCCCACGAAATGTTAATTATTATTAACGATTTATTCCATATATGCTTTTTGGAGAATTGGTTACTCACGAACACCATAGCATCTTATATGGCTTTATATTTCACCTATCTGTTCGAGATAATGATGCTTGCTTTTGTTGCCAAATAAGTTTTGTACAGATTTTAGAAACCATGCAAGTTAAGCCTTAGTAACTTTGCGTTACATGCTTTGTAATGTTACGCCGTTTCAAGGTATGGAACATTAGCTAAAGGTCCCGTCATTGGCTGTTAAGAACTTAACATTTTGTTTTTTGTTTTATTTTATTTTATAAATGTAACCATTTTTATTTATTTGAAAGTAATATTTTGTTTGTGTGTATTTTATGATAAATTGAATGTTTGGTTTGTTTTGCGTTGTATAAATTTATATATTCCATATTTAGCATCATTTAAACTTTAACGTGTCAATGTATGGTAAAAATACGTATAATTTCTTATAAAGTCCGCAAATATTTAAAATTCATCAATGTTCTAATTAAAACTATCTTTAATAGTCATTTATTATATCTGTTTGACGAAGCTCCTGCTAATGCATATATCAGATCGAGCGCTAGGTAAGGAATGTCCGCCAGTTACCCCGGTAACGTATACTTACGTACAAGTTATCGAAACTTCGTTGGAAGTCGAACGTACGAACTACCATGACTGCCTGTCTTCTCTCTTTCGCTTTTGAGTCACGCAGCGCTCAGACCCGCACTATCGTTGGTTTCTGATTTTTCCGCTTATACATGGGGGGACAGCAGCTCGGAGCAAGATACTAGAGGTGGTGTATCAAATAAGTACACGAAATAACGCGAGCGTCTGTGTAGCCGCGAGTTGTATAGCATCTTTTTGCGGTAGTGATCGGCTATTTGCTGCTGTCGCCCAACCAGACGCTCAAGCTCCGGTAGGGTTTTGTGGTGGCCCTAGCGTTAGACATTGAGTGTCCCGATACATTTGAATGCGTACACAAAGAAGGAACCGAATTATGAAATCCAAGTAGTATGCTATTTATGTATTTGAATTTATATATATAGATATATAAGGGAATTATTTAATAAATATATTTTGTATATCTACGTACTGTGTTTAATTTGAGATCAACTGATTAAGCGAGTAAACACATAAGAATTACATATAAGCAATTGGTCCTTTCGCCTCACAAGAAAGATACACCGAAGCAGACGACTAGCGGCATTGTTCTTCAAACTAGGAGAACGTAACATTGGCCATAGCAAGCGCATTTTGAGATAGAATAAGTAAGCATACTAGATTCATTATTGTTTATATTTTGACTATATTCTGAGTCAAAAAGTAATATATTGCGCACGTGAAAGCTATAGCTCAAATGCAAGAACGATGTCTTCGAAATGTCCTTTGTATAGATCGTAAGCTGTTGTTTATTGTGAAAGCGTCTTCCGGTAAATGCTACCGAACTATCATCGTTTTCTAATTAATAAATATATCACCGTTGATTAGGTGGTTAAATCTTTCAAAAACTCTAAATTGGTAGCATCGAAATGAATATCTCACATACTTCCGTAATATACTCAGATTAGCGATCATTTCAACTACTAATGTGAGCAATCAAACAGGCGCAAAACCCATTTCCTTATTAAAACGTCAAACCATATTAGTGTTTAGCTCATTCCAAATCAATACAAGTAAAATTACTTATAAAAACAGGCAATTTCGCTTCGATTACCGCTTCAATTTAAGTATTTTTCGCCAACTAACCGATAGTTGCTTCGAAAATGTAATCCGAGTCGATAAATATATTATTAATTACAGAGTTGGAGCGCTGTCGGCGGTAATAAATGTTGCAGCGCCAGTCTGTGTAATTAGACCCAAAGGATAGGTCCAACTAATAAGCGCGGCTCTCGCCCGAAGCTCTAAAATCATGAAACTCCGTCTGCGTGAGGTATACGGAGAGTGAAGTGCAGATTAGGCCGTCGCTGTACGTTACTCTGGAATTATAGAAAATAATTCATTAAGAGGATCCGTAATTGGCACGTTAAATTCGTAATTACGCCTGCCCTCTTTTGGAAGTGGAAAAAAACAGGGTAGATGTATTTTAACCTTTCCGTGAAACGCTAATTTTTACTGCCGCGATTATATCGTGAAATTTAACGGGTAATACTCAACAATGTGTCGCCATGACAATGGAATTCGAGTATTATTTACGTGTTGTTTGTTGTTTCTTTATAAACATGGTAATCAGCTTTGGACGATGGTGTTTGTAGTAGGAAATCTCTTCAAAGATAATTTACGAAAGGAGCAACATTTCCTTGGAACGATTTATTATTTGGAAATAAATTGTTTTAATCTTAAATTAGGCCTGACTGGCATATTATAGAGGTGTTTACTTAATTATTTTAGGGTTTATAATATTAAAGAGAAAATATAATTACGTGGAGTAACTTCAAAATAAATTCCGGCTGATCTCTTCAAATATGCACATAAGATTGCTTCCTGGCCATCCATAAAAACTGCCTAAAAAGTATTAGATAATAAATTGTTTGGATAGGCCAAAATCAGGTTGATTTATTGAAAAGATGAATTGAATAATAAAAAATAAAATCGTGTTCATTGACTTAATTTTGTTAAATAACAAAAAATTATTATATTAAATTTATTACATCAATGAACTAAGTTTATCAAATTATACCCTATTTATCGATATAATAAATACCCAGTCCAATACAAAAACAATTTGTTCCACACCTATACTTTGTCTATTTGTACTTTGTCAGTCAAATGTATATAATATGTAACGTAGTTCACAAAAATTATTCTAATTATATGTTTTATAATTTAGGCGACAATAGCTAGTGCAATGATGTAAGCTGATAGTGATAATGACTAGTATTATGTGCAATTCTGCTTATTAATAATGTTGAAAAGGTTGCATTTATTCGAGAAAGATTGGAAAATGCTCTCTTGATGCCCGTTTACAAAATCTATGCAACAGAAGACAAAAAATATTTGCTTTATTTAAGAATGTAATGTCGTTTTACCAAACAGACCGAACCTCAATGCAGAACAGGAAATCAAGTAAAGGATGTAATTAGATCATAGCACATTTATCAAGCAACTGTAAAAACGGTACACAGTCTTTGCAATACTTTCAACTCTGTACAAGCATGGTGGTTTCATGTAGAAAATTTTCATTCTATTAATCCTAGTTCTGACAGAAAGCTGGTGAAATAGGTCTTACGACTGCTTACTGGTGAGCAGAGCAACTTCTCTCAATCTTATCGGTACATAGTTTAATACGCTGCCGGTAATAGAGTAATGTCTTTCTACACAAGTTTTTCAGGAGGTTTTCACTACCAACCAGTTTCTAAACTTCACCATCTGCGGTTGAAATCCTAGAGCATATATTTTATAGATACTTTCGTTACCTAGATTTGGTAGTACAGACTAGATCTTAAAACTATGACGTTTCCGCACCCTCTCTAACGCTACACGTAAGAAACCCCACGTTGTTTCAAAAAAACAATTTAAATCAGACTTGAACTTGAAATCAAATTTAAACACTACCAACACTGGACATTACTTTGAAAATATACACACGTCCTCTCTCAAATAGAGCTCGAGATAAAAAGTCTCAATTACCTTAGCATTTCTTGCCTCAGTTGTTACGGATAGCTTTCGTTTATTGTCAATCACGGCCAATTACAATGAACTGTTCATTTTGAAACAGATGTTGTGAAAGCGCTCGTGGCTGAACGGTATTAATTAATGAGCGACTTTTAATATATAACGGTAACATAAAGGTAGTCATCATCGGAAGCAGTTTACGTGGCAATTTTAAGATTAAGCGGCACAGAAGCCTCACAAATGGTAATCGTCGCTTACAAAGAAATCTCAATTCGCTAAGAGACTGAGGTAGTTCGTTATTTGAGAATAACTTTGCAGAACGAGAACTTCATAATGCGTCTTTTTCCTAGATTCATTTAATAGAAACCACTGTGAAGTCTCTAAACGCATTTCCATATTGAATAATCTTCGTGTTATAACATCAATTGATATTCGAAACGTACAACTTCATTTGTAATAAATCAACTAGAATGCAAAATAGGTATATTCAGAATCGCTTAGGCAGGAATCCGATATTCCAATGGTAATTGCCTCAAAAATGGTTTATATTCAATCAATGCCTCGACCATAAAGCGTTGCGCAAGCTTGAAAGAATATCAAATCTACTCGATAAAGTATTAGACTTATGACCACGGCTTAAGGAATCCACGACATATTAATCAGAATAACGTATCAATTTACATTGCTTTTAACACCTATCAATAACCTGGCGTATAGGGACATCTCGTAACAAATTACCAAGGTATTAATAGTGAAGGTGCATTAGATTAGTATTTTTTATAGCTACTGTGTATTATGGTGTAAGAGGTATTAGAAATCTTACTTCATTAAATTGCTGCAATTGTTTGTGCTACGAACATATGTTAAAAGTCCTCCATGAGTACTTAGTCCCGCATATAAAACTTATTTCCTGCGCTCGAAACATGTGGGACTCATGGCACATAAAGGCTAAATGGGCGAAATGAGCGTATGAAGACTTCGCAATTATGATCACCTGCTGTCGCTTAATATACAGTACATGTCGCATAATGGATGCTTGTTAAAGTTAAACCTGTTCATATTTGAGAGTTGTCAGTTTAATGAGTGGTTATGTTGGTAATTTTAATGACCGTATATGCGTAATTGTCCGCGGTGAAGTTTTTTGCTTGATAATTACTAATTAAAACGTTTTAAAAATGTAATCACAACAAGGATACAAAAAAGGCAATTTTCGTTATCAGAAGCAAAAGTGGTATCATTCCAACAGTAAATCAGTAAAAACAGTAAAGTCTGATTAAATCCATAAAGAATATCACGTCAATTAAATAATATTAGAATTATTCGATAAGTAATATGAAATCAACGTTACTGGTCTTTCCTCGGAAATTTTAAGATAATGCTTTCCATAAGCATCAAATGTTTAGAAATAGGTTCTTTAAACTCAAATAGGGATTGTGTACAATACACCATTATTGAATTCATTGAATCAATGTTGAAGTTGCAAATATGAATCCATTTTTATTCCAAAAAGGGGGTTTCAGAGAATTTTGCATATTATTTTTTCTATAGCTGTAAAACCTGTTGAGAGCAAGCCTTAAAAATTTAATGTCAGAACTGATATATGGCACAATGAAACGGTTTGATGTCCAACAACTACGATTTATGGTCACAGTTTTTGTGAATTATTTTATTCTTACATCGCAATTCGGCGTCGGTTTCGCGTTCGTTGTGCACTTCACGACGTCGACGAAGCACCTCGTACCAATCTAAACAAGTCTTGGATCCGGTAATTTAATGAACGTGGTTCGAATGTAAAACATGCACTCTGATCAGTGCAAAAACAAGGTTCAGTCACATAGGTCCAGTGTTTCTCGCATCTTCAAAAACACTTGAAACTACATTCTTTTATAACTGAGCTAGTGCAACAATTAAAGGAAACTGATTGCCCTATACGGTTATACGGTTATTACTAAGTTTGCCAGACGATTGTCGAATTTTCTACTTTGATGAATTTCATTGATTTACGTTTCCGTATCTTTCGCAAGTTTTAGTTTTAGGGCAAACATATATATTTCTATATAACCATGCCTTATCTGCTGGGTCCGCCCTATCGGATGCTGTGGCAAGTAAATAATATTTCTCGAGAGTAGGAATGGAACAGGCGTTGTTTTTTCTCACATCACCCGGTCATACGATTGATAATGAGGATCCACGCATCTGTTTCGGAGCGACTAATTAAATTTATGTGGTGTGTGCCGACCCTTTTGTGTTGTTTAATGGGGAATATTATCATCTGCATGGTTACGTCAACAGGCAAAGCTAACGTTACCGGTCGCAGAAAAATCCTCGGGAGAAACATCAAACTCCATTATATAGCCCTAAAGTTACTGTTTAAGCAGCAATAAATACGAACAAACAGTCATTATGAATTCTAACAGGTGCGTTGTAATGCCCCTTGATTTTGTTGATCCTGTCCTCCAAGAATTTGATGATTTTAGCTCTCAACACAAAACTTACGTTATTTTGTATCATTGTATCTAAGAGATTCAAGAATCGTTGACGCTTCGCAAAGGTTTACGCTAGAGCTAAGTTCAGCTTTCTATAGGCTAGAAAGATGGGAGGAGAGAGAATTTGTCCTCCCAATATGCGCGTTTGGCCTAATCCATATCCATACAATTATATTCAGGAAGAGATTGACTTATGCGCAAGGGTAATGAAAAATCTGAAGCATCGTTTGGAAAGGTGCCAGCGACGAAATGAGCAACATTTGTCAGCGGCGAAATGGGCAACGCTTAGATGATATGGTTCTCCATACACTCATTTTCAATAAAGTTTTATGATCTAAATAAACTTAGTCGAAAAAGTTGACGGTAGCTCAGCAAAATTAGAAAAAAAAGCAAAACTCTGCGACACCGTGTATTTTAAGTAACTCTAGGAAAAAATTATAGATAAGTTTCATTATCAAACACTGGAAAAATCTGCAAGGAGTTGCCGTGACTTCTTTTAGACAAATTTTAAGCCATTTTCGTGTATTTTTTATGTATATTCTAATGTAATTTTTTTCTATGCGAAATAACATCAAATAAAATAATAATAGTAAGTATCTAGCCAATTCCTTGAACCATGAAAACAGTTATTTGATTTTCAAGAATTTAACTGATTTTCTGTTTTAACGTAATTCAATGAAGGCTTCTTATGTGTGCTGTTTAAAGACTTGTATTCGATTTTATCGATGGACTTTTGTTTAATCAGGAAACTTTGCGCTAGCAGCGCTTTCGAGAGTAATGTTTTATAAACGACTAAAGTAATTAGTAGAGAAATTGAACGAACTAAAGTAATATTTGGATACTGGACAAGTTTTCAATCGGTTGTAAATCTCAAGAGTACAAACTTCTAATCCTAACATTTAGTTAGGATAAGGACGTCAGAATTTTAGGAAAAGTTTAACAATTCGTATTTGTCTTAACCAACTAAATAACACGGTTTCATCCACTAAGCAAAAAAAGGAATGCTTAAAGAGAATTTTAAATAAATTGTAGCTATTAACGTCCAGTTATTCTTTCCTTGATTAAAGTGAAACGAGAAGAAATATATTAAATTTCATACAGCACTAGAATGTCATAAACTAGATTCGCACCATATGAGACGCTAACATGGCACAGCAGCGACCTCTATTTTGCAGTATTAAGTTCTAGACACGTAATTGTAAAATACTTTGCTCGTTGGAACGTCTGCGCGCAGCAAAGTGTCATATAAAGTTTCGTCGGCTTCAATCCGTGTTCAATATGAGGAACAAATGCTGACCTCCCACGACCCTGCGCTCGCACCGCCAAACCAAACGACCACGAAATGCTCTCAGTCCTATTAGTTGACGACAAACCGCCGGCCTCTTGAAAATACCACAAAGACGGCGTCTCTCTGGTTCTATGCTTGCAATACGGTACGTAGGTACTCGACTATACATGCTCTATATACGGCTAGGGCTAAGTAGATGACTGCATTTAGTTCTTCGCACTTTGAACAGAAAATCATGAGTCACCGGTGAGAACTTTAATTAAACAAGTAGTAAATTACGTTAATTGTATGAGGTTTTAGCGCCGCGGGGTTGAAGGAAGTAACCGAGACTTTAATATGGAGGTGGTTGTAGCACTAGTAGATAGCGTAGACGCTGTAATGAAAATAGACGCGGTTTCAGTTTGTACTTCCTTATTAATTTTTGGTTTAGTTCATTAATTACTTCTACCGGCATCTATTGCTCACTTCCACCTTTGCTTTTTGCCGGGAAGTTACTCTTACAGGTTGGAAGTGTAACGTATTCCGCGCACCGCAAACTCTTTTTATTTAGTGCGGGACCCTGAGGCATTACCGCGTATTAATTGCTTTAAAATTCAATTATTCGTACATTCGAACTGTGCAAGTTGCGTCTTAAACGGATTTTAAGCTATTAAAACATCTAGTTAGTGATGGGGATATGAGATTTAATTAAAAACTATTTTTAAAGGAAAAGTTAACCATCTTTTCTTTGTTTAATCTTTCCCAATTTAGGTTATTATCCAGATGAACTCTTAAGAACTTGTTAGACTGAAGTTGTTTTATTGTTTCTTCGAGAACTCTGAATGGTAGACTTTCGCTTAATTTACGAATTTCTGGTGTAAAATGAAGCAACGACAACAAGGCAACGTCAGTGGCTCAATTACAGATCCTTGGCGCACATATCGCCCTAACCGCAATTCTTCCTCCGTAATGCATTAATATTCAACTATTTGTTTCCGATCTCGAAGATTCCATTCAAAAACTAGTGTTTTAAAGATCCCGCACGAGCCCTTGGGTATGACAAAGATTAGCGCTGGATGGGTCCCAAAATTGCTGAGCGCGGTTCAGAAGGAACAACGTATCGAATATAGCCGAAAGTTACTTGAGCTATAAGGCGAGAACACGATCATAAACCGAATAGTGACTGGAAATGAATCAATAGTTCCATGCCATGATCCTTTGTCTAAAAGGGAAGCATCGGATAGGTGAACACATCCCTAAGAAGGCCAAGGTGACACAAAACAAAAAAGGTGATGGCTACAATTGGAATGGAGAAAGCATCTTGCATAACACTGCAGCAAATGCTTGCTACGCCCGCTAACACAAGCCATCATCGACAAACGCAACTTGTACCTCTAAAAGCTTCACAAGAGGTCTGGAGATGGAATGCCCTCAGAGCAAGATGAAAATTGTGCTAGACATCAACTTCATGTATATTAACAAAAATGAAAGTTGCATAGTTCGTTTTGAAAAAAAAATGAAAATAAATAACACACAGCACTCAAAGCAGGGACTGAATCCCAACAATTCAAGAGCAAACAAAAAAGTAAATTACTCGCTTAGCGGAGAGTATTATTTACTTTGCTCTTAATACGATTATTGCACCACAATGCGTTCATTCTACTTCCATATTTACCCGCGGTAAGTACGTACTACGTACACAGTAGAAGTACCTACTCCACATAAATTTCTTTGCACTTCTTAATCTGTCACTTGCATATTTACGATATTATTGTGCGGTTGGTTAACGTTTAGTTACCGTTTAGCCGCACGAAACTATCGTTTACGAATATAGTAGGGTATTGGCAAGAAACGAATCCGCAATAAATATCGTATCTGCTACATTATACTTGGCGCTCTATAAATAATGTCCCAGCACAGTTGAACGGATCGTGCCATTATTTCCTACGTTCGACGACTACGAGGACAACAGAAAAAAGACGAGTTGTTCCTCGAAAAAGAAAAACGACTCTATAGCCTGGCTACCGTCGTCGTCATCGATCCAGCCTGTAAAATTCAAATGAACCGGTATATGGTATAATGCACACAATACACACATATACATACATACAATGAATTCAGAACGAGAGGAACTGCAACACGCGGTGAAGGCCAAAGGGGGACTTTACGTAGTCGCTGGTGACCAACAACAGGATACACGTATGTAGCACATGAACACGGCCTGTATGGAACAACAATGGAACGCCTTTAAGGCTATTAAATATACTTGCAACCGCCGCGAATTTTTTTCGGAGATCGTGCAATTGGCACATTAGCAAACACCGGCAGGCAGACCGACTCCGACCTGATGTGTCCTTATAAGAGAAAATATGTTGGGCATTTATTGCTGCATACGCTTCGCAGTGTTGGCCGCATAAGAAATAAAAAGAAACGGTTTACTCGTGCAATAAAACTTGGCCATGCTGGAAGGATATCTTTGTGAATAATATATGGAACTGTATCGCAAGCACTGCTTGAAATAAATTGAGAGATGCAAATTTTTTCTAAAAAAAAAGATAATTCCAGTAAATATAAGACTTGTATAAGTTAAAAAGAAATATATTTGCGACAATGCGGTTCTATTAAAAACAATACAAGTGCGGGGGGTATTTCAATAAACGCTTTGGACTGTAAATACTGCAAAGACTATGATCTTTCCGGCCTCTGAAATTACAATTTCTTGCAATAATTTGGCCAATAATCTCACGGATATTGTTTTTTAAATCATCAGTTATCTGTGTACTATTTGTGTAGACTTGGCCTTCAAGAAACCCCAAAAGAGAAAGTCTAATGGTGTTATATCGCACAATCTTAAAGCCCGATCGATGTCAACATTTCGGGAAATTACGTTTTTCGTGCAATAAATTTCCAGTTTCTTCGGCAGTGTGGTAAGTAGCGCCATCTTGTTGGAAGAAAAGGTTACCGAGATCCACATCTTGTAGAAGAGGCCATAAAAAGTCAGTCAACATCTGACAATATCTTTCACCATCGACAGTTACTGTTTCTCTATTTCCATTTCCAAAAGGGTAAGGTCCAGATACATTCTGAGAAGGAAATTCACATCAGACGGCTACACAACGAAGATACAATGGCTTCTCCATAATCTCTCCAGGATTTTCACGTCCCCAAAAGCGACAGCTTTGTTTATTAACGTAACCACCGACGTGAAAAAGGGATTCGTCGCTGAAGGCGCCATAGGTCTAACTTTAATTTTTTACGTTATTGGGACCAAAAATAACTTCATCATTGAATAATGAATATCCTACGCTGTCGATTATCATTCCGATCATTCCGATCCATTCTCTTTCAGTATTTATTACCGCTAACATTGATTTGAATTTCCATAATCAATGCCATGCGTGCCAATCGCATTTTTATACTTCTCGATTCATATTGGAAACGTCACCAGTTCATGAAATGCGTTGTACATCATTAACGACTAGGTAGTACAATAATAAGAACCTCCGTAGCGAAAGATAAACAATAAAAACAGCAGAGACGACGCGATGTTTCCAGGTGCCTCGATTTCAGATTCAGCGGATTGCCTCGCCGGTAGTTGTGAAAAAACACAGGACGGAACGTGGAGAACGGGCATAGCGTACTGGATAGGAATCGTAATTAACTTCACGTGGCAATAAATTCACTCCACGCAAGCATGTACTTAACTCAGCGCGCCGCGTTTACAGCTAATACGATATTAATTACAGGAACAGCGGCATCGAACTGACATAAAAATGAAAATTCCTAGACAACCCATATTCCCCCAATGCGCTGCATGACTCATTGATTGGTATCGAATTACACGGTCTAGAAATACAATATGCACTCGCGATGCTTTAACTTGATACAAAATTTATGAGCATGCGATACCATTAGAGATATTAATAGCATTACCTCGTTCTTTCGATGCTTTTTGCCATAGACGACGAAGTACGTCGTTTACTTAATAAATGAATTTATAATGTCATATGTTTTACTACCTTTAAGTACAGCAAAGAGCGGAAGCCACCGTATAAGTTTTCAAGAAAACTTAAATATCAAACGGTCATTAAATTCTTTCATTTCAAAGGCAATACGCTCGCGTAAATTAAAGCGTAAAGAGATCGACACTAATTACGGAGACTCTGCACCATCATTTGCTACAGTGAAATTGTTTGCAGGGTGGTCATACCAGCTTGGTTTACAATTAATGCTCGGGGCGGCTAAAAACTGCAAACACTAACACCAATAACAACGTTCACTAACAAAAGTTCACTAAGTGGTGCTAAACAACCGTCGAATTAAGATTAGCAAACGCATCTCGATGGAACGTGTTTATCATGTATTGACAAGATTTGGGCATGAAAATACTAATCCTGCGCGCTGCATGTCGCTGCTCACTGAGGATCAAAAACGCATTCAAATGAACATTTCCAAAACCCTCCCGAGGCAGTTTAAGCGAAATAAGTCGGAGTTTCAGTATTGATTAATAGCTGTAGATGAATCCTGCCAGTACACTTCTGAAGCTAACGCACAGTCGAAACAGTGCACTGCGAAGGATGAATCGGCTACGAAAAGGCCAATACTGTACCAGTGGTCTGGAAAGTGATAACGACCGTTTTTTGAGATAGTCATGGAATTGTGCCAATCGATTATTTTGAAAAAGGAAAAGCAATATAAGCTATTGTAGGCATCTTTGCTGGGCAAGATGTAGGTAAATATAGCGGAAAAACAACCGCATTTGAAAAAACGTTTTGCTCCACCAAGACAACTCTCAGGCTTCAGTGATCTCCATAGCAAAAATTTACGAATCGATAGAGAATTTACCCTCTTCACCAGATTTTTTGGGCGTGCACTTTTTTGAAGTTACAGAACATACTCTGCGTAAGGTGTGTTCGTAACCGTAACTTTTGCATTTTATGGGTTGGCACACAAGACGAGAATAGAATGTGATGAGTGACGATGATGCAAAAATTAATACGTATTGTTGAAACTTCGTTTTAATGTAAAACCAAGAAACATATGTAAGTGTGTACTTAACATGTACTTAGCATGTTTGTCAGTATTTTTGTATCACCAATTCGTTTCCTCGTATATCTTCCGTTGTATTCGTGAGATTCTCTATTCTTCTTTATCCTTGTTATTCCGGGTATCATTAATAGTACATTCATGCATTAAAGAAATGATTATTACATTAACTTAAATTTTTTACAACAATGAACAAAATTTATCAGTTTATCAATATGATAACTACACGTTTATTAAATTACTTTGTGAGAAGTAAAATAAACTTTAGGGACTTTGCTGGGCAAGGTGTAGGTAAACATTGCGGAAAAACAACCGCATTTGAAAAAACGTTTTGCTCCACCAAGACAACTCTCAGGCTTCAGTGATCTCCATAGCAAAAATTTACAAATCGATAGAGCATTTACCCTCTTCACCAGATTTGATCCGTTTCCTGGACTCAGCATTCACTCGGAGGGCAGATTTTCAGTGAATGAGAAGGTCATCACATTCCCAACTAAACGCAGAACAGGATGCCAACTACTATTTGGGTGGAAGCTTCGCTGGGAAAAGTGTAACTTATAGGAAACTATGTTGACAAATAAACTTAACTTTGACAAAGAAATACTTGTTTCTGTGTTAGTCTCAGACTGCCCTCGTGTATCTTTCTTCATTATTTACACTTTAGCTCAAATTCCCTAGGTTTATACATGTGTAGATGATCTTTCTTTCCTTATTTACTGTGTCGTAGAAGCTATAGCGTTCTACAAAAATGTCCGGGTCACTTATATCGTTTTGTAATTGTTTTTGCGTTAGAGTTATCCCGAAAATGCTTATACTCAAATTTAAACTACAATTTCTCAAACTGGCTTCTTTACCACAAGTCGGAGAAGGTATTAGTTGTTTTCAAGCGTTCTAGAAATGAAATATTCTAAGTGATGATTTTACAATAACTTAAAGGATTTAAGAGATTTTAAATCTGCAAGGTAGTATTCACCCAGCACCCAAACATAACTGGCAGACACTGGAAAAGGTAAATGCAATTTTGCAGTTGGCTGAAAGTGTTTTAAGGTTATGTTTTCTTACATGAAACTGTTGGTTAAACAATAAACTGCTACTAAACTGTAAGATTTGAAACAGCGTACAACGTGCACATGTATAAGATAGATTCCCGCTCGGAAATTCCCACAGATAGCTCAGAAGAATCTCTATCACATGAAACCAGCCGTGAAAACCTATATTCTTTGATTATTGATGTATAAATATAACCAAACGTTATATTTGAAATTGTTGTTCCCCAAATTTGAAATTGTTGTTCCCCAAATTTGAAAATGTTCGCCCCAAATTTGAAAATGTTGTTCATTATAAATGATATAGTTTGCAAGAAATAACACCTCTGAAACATTCCAGTCCAATTGGATGTTAAAAATAAAAATCTGAATATATTGCCTTCATATCGATACATCCTTCATATGCATAAATAATTTACTTCAATATTAACAAACAATAAGCTACTTCAAGCTGAATTAATAAATTAGATTAAGCCTTCATAAGTTAAGCTGTTCATCGATGCACTATCAAGTCCTTGATGTATTAATATTTAATAAAAATTCCACGATATAATTTCCTTGTTTGCGATTAGCTATCAACACGTAACTATGTTCTCTGAAAAATCCTGGCAATAGCCAAACGGTTCCGTAACAATCCTTCAACGTCAAGAAGGAATTTTATATGTATAAGCCTCGGCACGCTAATATCATGCTATGTAGGGGGCTGAAAAGAAAATTACAGAATCTTATCGCAACGTACTATCGCTTCGAATTCATCAAATAAAGATGAATATTTGTATAAACAAAATGCGATGACGAAACGTTACCGCTTGTTGTAGATATTTAGTATGGAAGTGGTGGTTATTTACTTCTTATCTTTGTAGATGTAAACAAGGACATTTTACCCCAAATATTGTTTGAGAGATAATGTGGTTAAGAAAGAAATAATTTTTCTGTTGCTGAATTCTTGTTATTTCCCTGAAATTTATTTCACACATGTTTACCTGCCATTATCTCTTACGTCTCATGTAATGATTATATTTATTTTAAAACCAGTTTTCGTTTTTCGTCTTACGTGCATGATATGTCACTGACCTTTAGCAAGTAGTAATTACTTTCACAACGCCAATATTCAAAACAAGCCCAAGATATATCTGCAAGAAATATATAATTTACATATATGTGTTATTCCGATATTCACATTATCGAAGTTAGGCCAGATTCCTTCTTAGTGGAGATAATACTTATCTTCACTCCTAGTGAGTCGAATATGGGAAATTATTGTATTTGATTGTATGAATATACACTGTGTTCCAAAGATAATCGCAGATATCGACTAATACTTTACGACTTGTACATGATATTTCAACATAACTGACGAAACTTCTAGGATAAAAGCATATAATTAGCTTAGAAAAAAAATAGAAAACCATATGCCACATTTAAATGTTACGCTTAATTTTTACCTTAGGAAGTGTAAAGAATTTCAAATAACATTGCAATGTGGGTTGAAATCAACGAAAACAAACATTTGTAAGTTTCGATTATGGACCTTTCTTGGGAGCATTTCTTTTCGAAAAATATAATTCCCTAATTTATTTCTTTTGGGCTTGCAACGTATCACTTTTTTGAAGTTACAGAACATATTCTGCGTAAGTTGTGTTCGTAACAGTAACTTTTGTATTTTATGGGTTGGCACACAAGACGAGTATAGAATGTGATGAGTGACGATGATGCAAAAATTAATACGTATTGTTAAAGCTTTATTTTAATGTAAAACCAAGAAACATATGTAAGTGTGTACTTAACATGTACTTAGCATGTTTGTAGCACAAATTCGTTTCCTCGTATATCTTCCGTTGTATTCGTGAGTTTCTCTATTCTTCTTCATCCTCGTTATTCCGGGTATCATTAATAGTACGTTCATGCATTAAAGAAATGATTTCAATACATCGCGCAACAAACAAATTATTACATTAACTTAAATTTTTTACAACAATTAAATTTATCAAATTCAAACCTGTTTATCAATATTACAACTACACTTTATTAAATTACTTTGTGAGAAGTAAAATAAACTTTAGGGACTTTAGATTAGACGTTAATAAATATATTCTTTATATCAATAAATCCGTTTATTGAATAAAGTGTATTTAAGATTCTTTTATGCTGTATTTTATTCAAACAAATGTTACTTTTATACCTAGTTCTTCAGTGTGTGCATCCTATTTTAAGTTGTTTAATATTTTTATCCCAAAGCATTTGATGAACGGTATTTCTTTAATTTATGTTAATAGTTTTATTTGTTTGCATTGCTCAAAGTGATATATTTAGCCTTTGGTTCATTTATGCTCAATTAGTCGTTAAAATACCAGCTCTCTATTTCTTTAAAGCGGGTCACGCAGTTCATTCCTTTATATCGTCGCAACGATGATGACGTTTGAAAAAAGTATATGGTAGGGTTCAAATCCGTATCCATCATTCTGTTGTAAAGTATTTTTGCTCTTGCTGGAGTATAGAAAAATACATAAAAATAGATAACATTTCTCAACTAGATAATTCAGATGTTCTGGCCCTACCGTGTATTTTATCCTCACCCTGGATTCTAACGAAATTTGTAGCTTTCTTTTAATTTAAACCGAAAATCCAATTCAAGCAATAAATTAAAAACGCAACTTAAAAACTACAAAGCAATAAAAATTATAAGATACACATCATAGTTCTTTTTGAAAGGCAAAGATAAGTTACATTTGGGATGAGGTGTATTAAAAGGACTAACCAAAGGCACTTATTATTTTAGCGTTAACAATTTTATCATTAAAGCTTTTATTTGATCTTTCATAATTTTATATAGCTGATAAACATGTACGTGTAACAGGATTACAGAGATAATAAAAGTGTTTCCAGAAAATGTACAAAATATTATCTCTGTTTATAAATATAATCTCTACGCGATGCTCATTCCTTTATTTTCGTGGTATTGTAAATTTAAATAGCTTGGATATTGGCCCCAATCAGACGAAAATAGAACCTAATTACGATAAAAGATTAATTTCGGTATAATGAGATCAATATCTATCCATAAAAAGGTATTATTGACCGAATTAATTTCAGGAAATCGACTTAATAATTCAAACCTACCTCATTCACTCGCTGCTTTATTTATATATGAGTTCTACTCTACTACCTTGCCATTTAAGCATCGCTTCATGCGGTTATCTAATAAATTTAAATCGATAAACTTATCCTTGGAAATAGGAAATTGAGCAATTAGACGATTTATTGTGTTTCATAGGAAAGAAATGGACTCCTCCGATTAGGTGCACGAGATCCTTACGGAAAAATGCTCGTTAAAAAAGGAAATCCAGGTATTGTTTGTACGTTGCACATAAATCACGTTACCTTAAAGGAATATCAACGGGACCAGTTTCTTTACCTAATTGGTATAATTAAAGAGGAAATGTTTGCGCAAATTTCGCAGTCTCGTACTGTATATGCTGTATCCTTTTATTCCGTTTTTGTCTCTTGGCATATAAGACGGACAATGCGAGCGTAGCATGTCTTGCATTACAATCATAGACATTATAACGTAAACGAATTACCAACAGCATCGTATCTGCATTCTTTTATTGTAAGAAGCCGAAGGAACCAAGAAAACAGATCTCTCCATGTGTGTCTAATTTTACGGTTGTAAAACTAGTTGTATTGGAAGAATTTCCAAGTTATTATTCACAAAGAATATTCAGATTTACTAGCGGAGAGAAGGAAAAGGTCTTGTAATGTTTGAAGCAAAATTGTTCCAGGTCTTAATAATGTTATGCCAATTCCTCTTTGCATCGATCGTGGAGATTTTCGCATTAGCCTTGTTCAAATATTAATTACAAATCAGTCAAACGCGATTCACTAGTTTGTGATTTTTGTTTGAACAAAGCTATCATATTTGGATAACTTCTAATACGCTGCATTTGATTGTCGCAACAACTGATAACAAGAATTTCGAAGAAGAGTGGGGTTATGTATTCCAAAGGCCAGTGGAACTATGAAATGGATAAAAGTAATATTTAGTTAACTTGTTAAATTACTGTATTATTTTCATGAACATATTGGTGTAGTGGCAAATGCATTCTGCATTTGCAATTCTGTTTAAAAAATTACAAAAACCAGTAATTTTTTTCAATAAATCCATCATTAAAAGATTTCTTTTTGGCTCGTGATACCAATTGGGTAGCACATATAGATGCCATGAGATATTGACCTTAGTTAATTGAATTGCAAAGAAAACTGCGTCTGCTGCGAGACCACATTTTATTTGTCTTGAAATTCTTTCAGTGAACTCAGCTACACTCCATTCTTTTTAATTTGAATAAATTTGACATGGGAACGCGACTAACTTAAAATAAAAGAATATCTGTAGTTTCATTTTAAGGAACGAGCGGCGTACTGGCTCACCCGTTTCATTGCACAACTTTTTGCTCATTTTTGCTATCATTTAATTCTTCTTCTCTAATCTTTAGTTCTTCTCCTTTTAAGTCTATTTTCGTTTATTTGTATCCAATATTATTTCCTCTGAACATTTTTAGATAGACTTCTCTAACTAATTTCCTAGTCAGCTGTTGATCTCAAGAAGTAGAAGCGCGCTGGATACCGTAATTTGATCCCTGCTCTGGGATCCACACCACTATCCACCGCTAATACCTGCAAATTTTATGCAGAGTAATTTTTACTAAATGTATTCTGAGAAAATTTTCCATTGTACACATAAGTATTTGTCGACCCTCTCTGATTCTCACTTTTTTTTTCCAAAACGCTTTCCTAAACGGAATCTAATAAAACCATTTTCTGGTACTTAGTAGCCCCACGGTTATATACCTTTTATTTGAAACTTTTTTCTTAAAAAGCAACGCTGTTGCTCTTCCGTAAGAAGATTCGTGAACTTTTGTGACTTTGGTTGCTGATGATGAATTTTAAACTTCAACTTCAAACAACAGTGTAATAATATGTCCGACTCAGGCGGCAAAACTTTGTTGAGTGGTGTTACCAGTGTTGGAGTTCGAGTTGACAACTGCCAAGGTGAAGTTCTCATGACTTCCCTCACTCCATAGCGAATGCCGAGTGTGAATATCTTAAAACACTTCACGGACTCAGGCGTAATAATATCTGATGGCTGGTCGATGCCCTCCTGTGACTGGTGAAAGCTGTTGAGGTTTCGAAAGCGTTGACTGTTATAAGTGTAAGATAATATCAGCATAACATTAACTTTTTTTGGTATTCGTAACTCCTTTGTGAAAGTTGATATTTCTTTGGATTTGTCTCTAGATTCTTATATATGGCGTATCAGTTTTTGAGCAGAAGCCAAGTTGAGATTCTTGCAAGATATCTTTGAGTGTTGCTCGAAGGTGGTAATAAATGGACATTCCCTTTCTTAAGGTTCACCAGCTTCAACTACTAATAACTTTTGGAGAAAGAAATAAAAACTCTGACCAATGCAGGCAAAACACTACGATCTATCACTAGAATGAACAACCTCAACTCGTTACTATTTCCCATTAAATTATTACACAGGCAATAGTATGGGATTTATCAACCTTCGAATATTCAACGTTTCCGCTGTAAATTATGCTACAACTGTGTGTGCAATTTAAATACGGTTTACAAGGTTCGTATTCCTTTGCGACGTTTTGACAATGTATTGTCCGCGACCGAACAACTTGCCCTCTACGGTTATCTCTCCAAGGCTTATGGTAGGTCTCTAATTAATTATGGAAACCGGGAGCTATATGTAAAATAGCGCGCGACAGATCAAAGATACGGCCATATTGGTCGGGTTGACGGTGAATTATAGAAACGGTAGCGAGGTCCGGCCGCCTATTGTTTATAGTTCCTCGAGTGGGTGGTGGTTGTTGGTGCTCGTATTGTTGTTGCGCTGCACCGCTGTCTTCGAACTCGTGTACGCTTGCTTGCTTTGTTGTATCGTTGAATGTTTTGTATGTATGTAGTTTAATCAGGAGTCGCGATGGAGTTTGCGATTCTTGGTAAAAGTTTGTGAATAAAATAAGACGCATAAATCTAATATTCTCTTTCTTATACGGGCAAGTAAGCTCGTTGCGTTTTAAATCGCTGCTGAGTCATACATAAGCGATATTTACGATGTGGCCATTGCAATACTTGACGTAATTCTTTTCAAAACGGTGCAAGACATCTGCAATATAAAATGATAACTTTCAAGGGTTCCTTTCGTAGAAAAATGATTATATATATATAATACCGTATATACCGAAGTGTTTGACTTCTTGAATGTGTCTGTATCAGGTTTTGAAGTATAATTTGCTTCCTTGTGGTCAAATTAGCTCAGTTCCCCAAGGAGTAAACTTTAACTAATTTCACAAGTTTGCCATGCATGAGGCATTAAGCAGAAGCCATCATGGCCACAAGTATTCAAGTTGACCCTTACACGTGCGAGCTGCATATGTTAAACCAGACTGTTTCAACTTTCAATTTCTCAAATTCAGTCTAAGGCGGCAGGTACCCGTGTGTTCATGGTTCTAATATCATAAATCGAACAGTTCTTTTAACATTAGTATATATATTCTGTTAAAAAGAATTACAGGTTGAATTTACAGTTAAAAAAAAATTAAATTAAATAGAGTACTTTAGATGAATATTAGTAAGAAGAAAAAAATATTTGTAACCTTTTGTAGAATGCCCGGAGAAGCCGACAATACGTGGGACGAAACGTAGCTAATCAAAGAAAAGAGGGTTGAGGTTTTCTTTCCGGACTTCTTAAGACCTTAAAACCCAAACTAATTTGAGTGTTATAAGTAAATATAATAGGCAATTAATAAATTTCTTTATAATTCCGTTCATGTGTCTGATTACTTAATAAGAAAACCGTATTTTTTACAAATCAAATTAAAAATTGATAATAAGCTGCAATTTTCTGGAAGACAGCTCTATATATCATAATTCTTTAAGTAAAAACAAATGGCTCTCAAAATTTATCTTACGAACTAATTCATAAAAAAAATACAATATGATGTACCTGTAAACCAAATCCAAATGCGCAGCCGATTTCTGAGTTAACTGAAAGATTGTTTATATTCTTTAAATCGAACATAGTACATGTTTCTGCATCAATGGATGGAGTATCAAATTCTAACCAAAATATTTTTATTACAGTATGCTCCTAAAATGGAAAGCAAAAGAGATACGGCAAGCCTCTCCTAATCAGTCAAAATAACAAATGCTTTGATTTCTTCTATCTAATTGCCACGGTGTACCGGAGGAACAATTGCATTTCCAACTGTACCTAGGAAAACTACTTTTTCCACCAGGTCACCTACATATTACATAGTAACTTGTTATTTAAAAATACATTATTTTTAATATTTTAGAAAAATACATTCTATGCATGGGAGTCACCTGAAATACCCACGCAAGTGTAGTGCTACAGAATTCCTTACAGACTAAGTAAGCTATAACTTCTTAAAGCCAATGGTTTGTCCCCCGAAAAAACATACTACTTACCCCATTTTTCAAGTTACAAACTCCCACAATGCTATAGAAATTTATGTTTCGAAACTTTCTAATAAATAACAAAATTATTTTCCGAATACAATCTAATATCTGATGGCGACGAAAGTGGGATTTACTGAACCTAAGACCCGGCTTAAATTTTATTCCTCTGTAAACTTTAATGTTTAAATATGTACAAAAATTTCAAAAATATTTACGTGCATTATCTTCTATTTGTATATGGAATCGTACTGACGATCAGCATAATACATAAAAATCTGTAACTGCCAATCAAATGCTCAAAATGGACAGAAGATGCATTAAATCATAATGAAGAAGACCTTGCTTTAATCTGTAAAGTATGCGAAGGAAAAAAATAAATAAATCGTTTTCGTCATTCTTATAGGCGTTTCGAATTTATTCTTCTTGGCTGTAACGCATATGACTCATAAGTGAAGCTGCCTTTTGTTACTTATTACTGCCAATATTGCTTAAATATGATTTGCTGTATAAGTAATTATTTTTGCATGACAAGAAGAAAACTGTATTTTTAATTCCTACATCAATCAGCGTGTGGTAGGAGGGTCGTATATACACTACCGTCCTCGGAGGTTTGGCCACGGGAGAAAGTTATGACCCGGAATATCAAATTGCATTTGCACCCAATTATTGTAATCTATTTATTAGTCCCGTCTTAATGTTGAGACCAAGGAGGTAAAGATCTTACGGGATGTCTTCTTTCTTTTAGAGGCCCATCCCTACCCAGCTTGATCATTTAGAACGTTTGAATGCAATTTTACTTACTGTTTGAATATTATTCTGATAAGCGATACTGCACAGTAATAACAATATTCAAAATCCCCCAATGGTAAATGAATAGGTATTGGTAAACGATCCAACCTCATAACTTCACATGAAGAAAGTTATTCCAGCATGCAATTGCTGAAAAATTCAATCTATCTCCGTCGACAATAAAATATACTATTCGCAAATAGACACCACAGTGATAACATGTGATAGTTTACTACAATTAATAAGTACCGGTTATGCGGCAGCTCGTAAACCATTGCTACGCTGCGGTAACCGATTGAAAAGGCTGCAGAAGACCCGCGAATATCGGAACTGGACGGTAGAACAGTGGAAAAATGTTTTATGGACGGATGAATCAACATTTAAAGTATTCAGTCAAAGCAGCAGTGTGTTTGTGGGGCGGTCCACTGATAAGAGAATGCTTAAAAATAAATACGGTGGCGGTTCAGCTACGGTTTTGAGTTGCTTTTTTACTCCGGAACGTTATACCCAATCCGGAGAATAATGGAAAGAGGACTACCGCAAACCGGAACAGGAATATGGGCTTCTGGGCTTCGAGTAATCGGCAAGAATTTCAATTTTGCACACAGTATCTGAATGAGCAAAAAGAAGCGCATATTTTACAAGTTATGATATGGCCACCATAATTCCTGAGTTACTGTAGGATGAGCTTCGTTAGAAGAGTCCGAATTGTTGATCCCACTTCCAGGTAACAACTCTGGAATGTTCTGCAAGAATGGAGTAATATCCCAGATAATACACTAAGAAAATTAATCGAAAGGATATCGCAAGTTGTTCAAATTGTTCTCAATACAAAGGGTGCATTCTTTGACGAAGAAAATATTTAAAAATTTACTTAATAATGTGTAATAAAAAATTAATTTTACATTAGATTTTGATAGTTATTATGCTTTAGAGTAATAAATTTATTTGTTGATATTAGTCACCTTCTATTTTTTGATTTCTTAAAGTTCTATTACTTGACCAAACTCCATTGGACGGTAGTGTAAGTGATTTCGCATGTATCTAACGATAAATCAACATCATTTAGCGTTGCTTCACTTTCCACGATGTGTACAATGTATTACAACTTATTTAGAAGTGTATTTGCACTATCTGGAGTAGAAATATACAATCAAAGTTGAAAATTTCAAATGCACAATTTATCTAAACACATAAACAAGCCAGATAACTATCACGCCTCTTTGCGTGTTCGTACTGATATGGATTTTGGAACAATATAAAACCCATACCTATATCTACCAGTCGTTTTTAGATAACGCCATTTAAATGAGACAAGCCGAAAATTTATGTAAACGAAAGCAACATGTTAGAACGAAAGATATCGACGACACCAACCCTCAAGGCAACAAACGCCTTTTAAAATATATTCCTTTAAACACGTACGTCGAGAGCATATTGGATAAATAAATAACTTTAAGCTCCATTAGCTTCACACAATACCCTTGTATAACTAATTTGATATATGTGGCATAATTTCAAACAAAATACTCGTATATTCCCCAATGTCTTACATTACAAAACTCATTGTTCGTTTCCTTCGTTACAAAGTCGGGGATATTTATTTACCCATTCGAGCCAACGCATTAGTCCTATTATATCTCTTGGTTGGGTTCGACCGTTCCCTATTGTCCGCTCGGGAGATGTTTGCTCCCGATATCACCCGACGTATCTTTTCAGGTCTGAGTAAACCGTATTTAACGTTAAATCTGTTCTAACGTTTTATCTTAGTTGCTAGTTCCTGAACTAATAGTACAACGTATGTTTTTCCATTGACTAACTGTACAAATACGAACGGTCGTATCAGTACTTTTTACACTATTATTAGTCCAAATGATTGATTACAATGATTTTTTTCTACTGAGACCAATAAACAAACAAAAATAGGGAGGAATAGCGTTTAATGAAGTGTGTTTCAACAAATGCATAAGCAAACATCTTTTTAGCGTAGTATCCCTATGATGAGTTAAGTCATGTTTATAAATACGTGTCGCTTTTTTTTGTATCTTATCAAATGTTATTATGTCCTTCAAGGTGTCAAAGAAGCTTTGTAAGTTATCTGGCCATGGAAATAATCGATTTATCGAATCCTCACTTTTTTTTTGTATCTACTCTATATCAATTATAAAGGTCAAGATAGATCAAAAAGTGCCTGGTTCAATATAAATGATGCATTAGCAAATATATGAGCTGCTATATATCGGAAAATATGCTGGAAAAGTACATAGATTAATTCGGAACAATTGTTTCGGGAATTCGTTGATTCCCATAGTCAACGGTACGATTGAATGATGTGAGAAAAGATGTCAATTTCGGAAAAGTGTATCTTGAGGTCTCGAAAAAGCAGAGGAATGCGTTCGTACAGTAAGCGGCATCTTTGAAGCTTGCAACGTTGAGCACTCTGCCCACGGATCTTGAGCGTTAACCATTCGGTGTTCGGATCCGTCGCACCACATTTTTTATCGCTTTTGTTTGTTTGTTTCTTTTATTCCGTTATCACCTTTATTATTTATTTATAATTACAAAAAAAAGAAGATTTATAAATCAGTTTTTTTTTATTTGAAAAGATTAAAACGTAACACCTGATATTTTTCCTCTATTTACACATATTTGTTTGTGTTCGTTTGTAAACATTTTTCTATATAATCTGCTTGTTAGAAAAATAAACGCTTCCGATGAAACGAATGATAATGTCAATCAAACGTACCAGATTCGACAATTTGAGAACTAAGTGGCGCTGTAGCCACGTCCAGATTTTTAAATGAAAATATACAGAGTTGAGCAAAGTGAATTTGATATCTCTTTGCCCATATAACTCTAATAGTGTTCCTTACCAAACTCTTGGGGTTTGGGTTTTCACCTAGATTACGGTAATATTTACGTGGGGATAAATTTGAATTTTAATATAACGTGTTGATTTGAAAAAAATGCGGATTGACAACCAAATATGATTTAATAGCTGCATATCCAATAGCAAGAGCGGTTTTGTAAATATACTACTGCTAGATGAGTATGTATTAAATTAGATTTAATTGTCAAATCATATATTACACATAAGAGTTGAGTTATGTAGAATTAAGACGATTAACATGATTAGCTTTCGAATTTATTTCTTGTGTGGTTCTGCATCGTAGATTCAATGGAACTGTCGTACAAACTTTAGATCGTTTCTAAACCTAGTAATAAGGGTATAATATCCTTTGCTGAAGAATGTTACTTAACTACTGAAACTTGCCTCCAGTGTTAGTTCGCAGCTTTCCATTTATTTTGAAACTTGTCCACTTTTATAATGACACAGTCCTTCTTTAGAGAAAAATGCGTTTCATTCCTCATTCTAGCGATGTGTTCAAGTTAGTTTCCACATGAACCACTTCCTCAGATAGCAGAGACAACTCCCACTTTTTAACCCTATTATATTCGTTCCAAACAAACTCGCAATCAAAGCACAACATCAGGTGCATAAATTACGCCATAGCGAAACCTATGTATACATTAGATTAATTTTAGAATATGTAGGCTACTGATGCTATCGACTATCCCGAAACCTGTTTCCCTCAAGACTTATAAATTTAATCTAAAATATAATAAACGGTGTTCATTCAACTCGCACTAGAATAACAGCGCGGCTAAGAATAGTGTACCGGGTGTATATCGATTCATGAAACTTGTCTAAATAAATAAGTACGTATATCCTGTAACGTAACGTCGTTCAATGTGGCAATTTCGTGGATCGGTAGTTGTTAAGACGAACTACATAGTGAAGTCGATTTTATTGAAGATATGTCTATTAATAATAAAGTAACTAGGTTGTACAGTTCTACTTCAAACGGACGGTTAATACGGCGTTTCAATATCGAATTGATTAAAGTTTGATTGCGGGTGTACTCGTGTATGTAGGTGAACTTATTGCAGCTTTTGAACGTCGTCTTTTCAATTTTCTTTTGATTTTGTTCTGTGTTCCATCCCGTTGATGACGTTTAATCCATATTTAAAGCGATTTCGAATAACAAATGGGAACTGAAATAACTTGTAATTGGATTATTTTTACCTTTCAGGGGCATGCCGAAAATGGCAAACAAATTCTTTAAAATTAATTTCACTTGGTGTTTTTTTTATATTAACTTTTAAAAATAGTCGGTTGTAATAAATAAATATTTTCTTTCGTTAGAAAAACAAACCATCAGTAGAACATGGATAAATACAGAAATCTGAAGAACTTAGTGACGGAAATATGGTGCAAATTTCTAGAAATTCTTGGAAGGACTCTAGTAAATACAAGGAAAGAAAAGAATTTAATGGAGGTGGCGAAGGCTGAAATAATAATAATTACTTCAGGATTGGAGAACAATAAGAAAGGAAATAATAAACAGTACAATGAAATGGTGTATATTTAAAACCAGTAGTCTTTAAAATTGAACTCGTCTCTTGCTCTGTTACTTCATGGTTGTTAACTTTTCTGTTCGATATGTTCTACGTAGAATAGAATTATGTTAAATATGTGGTCTTAGGAATAGTCATATTACCGGTAGTTTCGGTAACGTTACGTAATATTACCATCACGCGGTAATATACAAATTTGTAAATTTTGCTCTCATCAATAGGATGGTAACCAGGTGGTGTCCAATATACGTTATTTTGCGTCACACAATGAGGTTACATCGGTGGTCTTCAAGTAAAACTACGCTAAATCCAACTATTTAGTGTTGTAATGTTTTATATTCTAACTTAACTGAAAATAAAGGGAAGAGTAGTGTCTAGAATTATTTTTTAAATTATTACGTAAGAGAGTTAGTGGCACTCTAGATATTGCGATTAACGACATAAATTCAATCGATTTCGGAGGAGGAAACTGATTTGCTGAATCAAAGCACAGTTTAAAATGCTTCTGGCGTCAACACAAATACGGCCATATCTTTATCTTTCGTTTACGTTATACTTGCTGGTAATATTTATATTAATAAAAAAAGTTATACGCAGATAAAGAAGACGAATGTAGCTTGCTGTTAATCAATTCCAAGAGAAGCTTTCTAGTGGCAGATTTACACGGTAAACACATCAGAAATCACTTTAGAACACGTTCAAGTTTAAGGTAAGTGAAAGGAAGAACAGCTCCTTTTATCTCAACAATTGTATTTAACACGGTACCACCACAGCTTATTTTCCTTCAATTGCGACAACAGCTCAACGGAATATATAAGCTTTGGAACTTGTCATAACCTCAAGTCTCTTAATACGTAAAAAAGTGTTAAGTTCATTAATTTCGAATATGCGAATCGTGGCGCGAGAAAGTGGCGGATCTACTAAAAAAATCTAACGCGAACGCACAGCGCGTAACTTTGCCACAATTAGAGAGCATGCCCTCTTATAACTAAAATATTTCTTTCCAGATATGAGGAACCACATAACAACTAATTTTCTTATAAAATTTTATAAGGTCCACATAAACCCGAACACTGTAACAAACAATTAAGAAGCAATCTACGTAAATAATAAAAAGAAGCGTCTTCAGATTGGAAATCTCTAGTACGAGGGTTATCTAAAAAGTTTTGAGAAGATTGCGCTACTTGTCAGCCGCACTCTCAGGAGCTCTTTCTTGAAGAGCAACGCGCCTATGCAAATTAAAGCTCATATGGCCGCTATTTACGAGAAGTCTACACAATCTCAGTGAAGTTTTGAGCAGCTGAATTTTAACGTGGTCGTACCAATTTGGTTAACGATGAACTTCGGAACCGATAACATTGGAAAAGTTTCCCAAATGACTCAACAACAGAGGCTGTGGGCATTTTGAAAGAACGCGTTCGTCATAAAATTGACGAAGATTTAGGCAAAAAGTGCATCGCGTGCCACGTTTACTCACTCACGATCAAAAACGCGTTTGAATGAACATTTCCGAAGACTTGTTGAAGCAGTTTAAGGAGTTTTGGAATCAATAAATAACTGTAGATGAAGGTTAATGTGTTAAGCTGGAGACTTGTCAGACTACCCTTCTATACCACTAACTGGATTCAAATATCAAAATTGACCAGGATCATACTATAAGTAGCAGCTGTACAAAGATAAAACATTCATTTCGCAAAAGTATCCAGTTTCTGCTGACTTCATTAAAAGACTAATCGGGTTCTTAAAAGGAATAACTGTTGGTGAAGCGCGGTTTACGTTAGATGTAAAGCCAATTTGATCCTAATATGTCTCCAAATTCCAAATTGTTATTCCAAAACATTTGGGAAACGCGTGATGAATAGTTCCTGGAAACAGAAAACTATGTATTACACATTTTAATTAATCTTACTACTGCCGACGCAAGTATTGTAATACCAGAAAGTTCCTCCTCGCCTGCAATGGATGGTCGATATACACGCATGCATAACTCGTAATCAGCGAACACTATTAACAAGTCTATTAAACTTATTACGACTATTGAATACGGATCCGTATCGATATCACCACCGCCGTATCGTTGTTACAGCGGACTATACGAAAAGCAAAAGTTATCGTCCATGAAGTAGTGAAACAACCGTGAATATTCAGAACGGCGTGAATTGCAAATTTAATAGCAGTTGTGTGCTGTTCGGCGTTCATTGTTCCCCTCCCGTTATTGTCAGGGTAATTTCTTGTTTATGTAGTATTGTATTTTAATGTCTGGATTTCGTAATTAGTTTGACTTTCGCGCTTTATCAAAACTGCAAGCGATAGCCAGGCGACGACGAAAATTGAACACTCCGGAGTCCTAAAGTATGGAAATTTTGGCTCTCCGAAGTAATGCTGTCGAAACAATCGAGTGCGGTGCTTAAATGCAGCTAGTTAAAATGAAGTTTTGGAACTAATTTGGCGCAGTTGCTTGTTTAATTTCCGTGTGGAAAGGTAGCGACATTTTTGAAAATTTAATATGATCAAATCCAAGGACAACATATTTTACGTTTTGTACCGAGCTTAGCATATTCCTGGACTACGACACAATTTGATGCAAGGATCCCTTCTTTAGATTATTAAAGGAGCAATTCTTTAAATTATTAAAGGAGAAATTGTGAAATAATTTGATAACACCTGCACCTATTCGTATTTCTATGTTTCATTGTACGTCCACACTGGAGTAACATACCCCTACATAATCATTTTGGCACAAATAGATTGATTACCTTTGTTTTGCTGTGTTGCAGTATGTTGGTGTTCAGTTAAAGTTGTATGTTACGTGAATCTGCTTTTAACGGCAAAGATCAAAGCGAAATATGAAGCAAAATGAATTATTTGTAAACATTGATTTCAATGCGGACGAAATGTTGCGAGTTGAGGCTTGTACGCGAAACTGCAGCCACCAACCATATTTTTCTCGTGTTTCGATTTTTTGAAGTGTGAAAAGAGGAAAGCCATAGCGATGAGGTGTGGAGGAAAGTTGTAGCAATCGTACATCTGTAGGGTGCTAATCTACTGAAGAAGCAGAAGGAAAAATTCGAAACCTGGGGCTCGCTTGCATTTAACATGATGCTTTATTATTTCTTCAAGACAACAGCTATTAATCTTGTCACAATAATTTACACCTCAACTAAAAGGGCAATGTTGACAGAATGTTACGTTTAAACACAACACATAAGAAGTGCAAACATTCCTTAAATATGTCGACCAGTGTGGACAGGCTGTTGACTTATAAAGTTTAATAAAACTGCAAACATTCTTTGCTAAATGCTGCTTCAGTGCAGACCTACCTTAAAATCGCCAGCGCTAGTAGTCAATAACAACGCAACCTCTTATCGATTATTTCAATTGTAATCGCATCACTTGCAAATGAATGGATTAAATGTTCATTCCATGAGTACTTTTAATGTACTCTCAAGTTAAGGGATCTTTGTCGTTTCGTTGTACTTAGATCCTGGTTATTGCTAATTAAACAAAACTGTTTTGTTGGTGTCATAGAAACAGGCGTGTTTCAATTCCTCCATAGCGATATCAGAGAAAGTAAGATCCAATCAAACAGCTTCGTTCCAATTAATGCTAGAAATTATCGTCAAACAAACGTAAAAATTACAGTAGCACACACGCGGCTACACATAATTACTTATTTAAATTGGAACCACTCAAGAGAGTAAACAAGTTCAGCTGGGGTATAAGTGGGCCGTATATTTCTTCTTTTTTAATTACAGGAAATTCTAGCGTGAAATAAATCAAGCAATGGATACAAATATCATTGACAGAAACAACATTCCAACATATAGAGCAGAACCAGATGGGTGAAGCTATTTTCGTTAGCATCTGGTCACAATAATAATTATGTCAGCAGTTAATTTATTATGGAACAAAATAGGCTCTCCGCTGTTGAACGTAAATTTGTTTATTTATATTTGCTTTTTGCCTCCATCACTTGTCTAAATATCATTTCGAGAAATTACATATTTACGTTATGTAAAGGCGCTACCGCGCTAGACAATGGAAATTACTTATTAATAAACAAACTCAGACAACCGAAAGGCGTCGACTTTGGTTCGGAATTTTTATTAATGCAGGAAGCTTTCTTCTACACGGCTCGAAAATCCAATACGGGCGCTAGTCCGTTTGAAGTAATGGGAGCTTTACAAATACTAATGGCGTAGTACCTTATAAAAGACAGCGCTAGAGATCTTCGGAAGATGCATATTTTTACAAAAGACACAATGGGCACAGTACCATGGAATTATTCATGAATTACCTGCGGGCTAAAACGAAACGAACAAAAAAAAAATTCTACATCCGTTTTCTCTCTTTCTTTGGAGTCCCGATCTACATACATTCATTGATTTGCGAAAAGGGGATCCTGGCGATTAACGATAGGAGGTCCATTATGCATTCATATCATAAAAAAGTAGTGATTGTATGTAAGCGATGAGATAGGTTTGCAGAATGGGAAACGTCAGTCAAACAAGCAGGTAGGTAATAGATGTCGCAAGCAGAGCTACTTCAATAAGTTTTAAGGACATATTTCGTTGATCTGAAAAACCTTCAATAAAATTAAGCTACTCAGAGGAAGTGATAAAAGGCAAAAGACTTATTTTCAAAAACATCTACTTCACAGTTACATTATAAACATTAGATACATCGATGATTCATATCGATATTGGGGTCAAGAAGGACAACCGTCAAAGAAAGCAACACATGAAAATATGAAAGCTATTGGATTGGTATCCCTGCTAATAAATGAAGAGAAACGAACAGATTGACATAAAACGTATAACATATTTTGAAGTCACAAAGATACTAGCAAAACATTTATTTTGTGACACTAATCGGTAAATTTGTGAATTATTAAGTTGCTGCGATTTTTGCGTTTTTTTTCCATAACACGATTTTAGAGAACGCAGCATTTATCACTATTTTAATTTCCACTTTATGTATTTCTTGCCATTCTGTAAATTTATCGATTTGTTTGAAAACTATTGCAACATTTGTAAGCGTGATTTAATATTTTTAATTAGCGATAAGATTATATGAATGTCACTCTTATGCATGAAATGCACAAATGAATAGTTAGAATAAGAAAGCTAGATTGATTAAATTACAAAGTTGGCAGTCATAGTATGTAGGTTAGAAAAAAAGCAAGTTGTACTTCAATTTCAGGAAAAATTTTTTGAAAAAATAGCTAATGGTCTCGACTACGGAGTCATCTTCAAACTAAACAAAATATTTAAGAAATAATCGAGGCGTTTAATATTTCTACGCATATTAAAGTAATTAACAAATTATTTACTTCAATTCAGACATATTAGCAATAACCTAATAAGAGGGTCAGGTATTTCTTAAATTAATGATTATATCTAGTTAACAACTTGCTTTTATTTGATCAATTTTAAAAGCACTTGACCTCAAAATAAAGCAATATCATGATTTAGGGTATTTTCTGAGCAGACTAATATCTCGATACAAAAGATTAAAAAATTACTAATCGCTATCTTATGAGAAAATGTCACGGGTTAAGCAAATTGATGGTATCAAAAATAATCTTTGGGCAGATAATCTCTTTATATTTCGCAATAATTTGATCAATATTACTTTAATGACGCATTATTGTTTTACTTTAAGCCGTGTTGTTTCATTTAAATTTATAATAAGTACAAATAATGTAGATAAATAATAATAAGTATCTATTTAGATTTTTGTAAACATATGATCAATTAAAAAAATGTAACAATTCTTCGATGCTTCGTAATACTTTTCACCGACTCCTTCTCAGTGAGTTTCCGACAAGTAATTCTATTTATATCAAGGAAAAAAGTATAATGACAATTAAAGAACTTAAACACATCTATTTTCTTTCCTTTCGTTCACCGCCGCAAAAAACCACGAAGTACATATTTTTAATTGCCTATGATTATAACGACAAATTGTAAGTGCCACTTCCTATTAACTTCGAAGAAACCACAGTCTTTTCTTTCTTATTCTTACTAGGAATACGTACAAAAGAAAGCTTTGTTTACAGTTTAAACTTGTGTTAATAGATTTGAGCACGTTACAACAAAAAATCTCATTCGTCTACTACGAGATAACAGAAGTAACAGGAATATTCCCGGAGGAAATAATCTTATGAAATACTGTTGTTTGTTTCAAGATAGGGATATCTCAGTAAGCAATCTAAAAATATCGAATATCTCTTTTGATTTGAATATATCGCGATCTTTAAGTATGAGCCAACCACTACACTCAAACATTCTGAGGCTAGCCAACATAGAAATAAATATTACTAATACTTGGTTACACTCTGTACAAGCTGTTTAAATATTCCAATAACTAGTTATAATAGAACATAAATTATGCCTCTTACGTTAAAAAAAAAGAAACAAAATAGTTTTAGTGCTTTTCCATTAGATTTAATCTGTTCCTTTTATCAGCTGCTTGCTCTCTGATTTTTTCTAAATTTCAAGGATTGAATTATATGCTTCATCTACTATCTTATTGTACATTTTCTCTTGCACTTGACTTTCTATCTTGTCTTTTGCTATTTGTTTTTCTATCTCACTTAACTCAGTGTCTTCCCTTATTCTTTTCCAACATTATTTCTCCTTCTATAATTTTGTCTAAAGCTACTGATATTCTTGTTGAGCACCGTGTGTATTATAAAATGGAAACCCATAAAAAATGAGTAGAATTTAATATTTTTTTAAACATTGGTTAATATTCGTCCTGACCCCGATGTTGACAAACAATTCCAATTTGGGATACCTTAATTCTCCATTATCTCTTCTGTTTCCAAAAAACTTCAATTGTTTGGTTTTCATGGTATTTTCGCAAATCTTTAGCAATTGATAATAATCTCTATTCATCCAAAACACAATGGAAAGGTAAGTTAGTTGGTATAGTTTGCGCGATCCTATTAATATCAATAGCACGCCTTCCCTTACGTTAGGAATACATAACTTTATTGTTAGTTGGCGCGAAATTACGAAAATATAAAATATACATATGTACTGGCACTGACAGAATATGTACTTTTATGTACTCAAATGAAAATGTGTGCTTTTGCGTAAAATATATCTCGAGTTCGAAGTCTGCACTTTTCTATAATTGTTTGATAGAATATAAAGCCCTCTTTATGGTAAAGTAAAAATATTATCAACAACATAACAATTGTGCAGTTCAAAACCTAAAACTAAGCATATCAACTTAGCTACGAAATAGCAAATGATAATTTAGAATCAAGTTGATCAATTGATGGAAAACATTGGATAAACAACAGATACATTAATTATCAATCCTGTGCAAGAATTATCAGCGTTAAAAATGCCAATCTTAAGTGAACGTGAAAGAATCCAAATTCTTATGATATTGGGTTATGGAGATAGGCGACTTATAGCTAAGTTGATATATCTTAGTTTTAAGTTTTTTTCTTGAAACAATTGTTAATATATCTCAATTATGTTTTTATTTTGCCATAAAGCAGATTTCATATTCTATCGAACAATTGAAGAAGATTGATAGATTCGTAGTTGAAAAAATAAAACCTGTTAAGTCGGTTATATCAATGAGAATTCCTTGCACAACTGGCATTGATTTATTTGTTTTTTCGTAAAATATATAATAACAAAAAAAGATGTTTCCATACTTTCAACTCACCCTGTATGCATGTATTATCTTGAAGCGATAGATTAAATACAATATTTCCTTTTATAAATTCAAGATTCTTTTTTTTGGGAGATTCTAAGCAAATTGTAGAAAGATATTTCGATTACAGCTCCTCAAAGCTCTGCATCGTTCCATCTATTAAATTCAATCCTCTTAAAGTCTATTAATATAATTGAAGTTAAGTTGAAATAACTGAATTATCCAATTCTCAATCCCCTTTCAGTATTGAACTGTTAACCAATATTAATCCTATTTAACTTGTGAGCGTGAGCTGATTTATTTCACATATTCCTTGTGGTAATCATTGCTTTTATCGCTAAGCAATAGTATGATTCCTTTAGTAACGATATATGATTACGGCAGACATTGAAATATGATGATATTCAAACACTGTAACGGGTTAATTAAATCTAATATCTTCAAGTGAGTATGATACGTAATATATACGTGCACATGAATACAATTTGTTATTGTAGTAATGGAGCTTTAAACACTTGAAATTATCCAATTCCAAAGATAAAAGGCACCGATTTCGACGACAGGAACTACGTTAATTAAAACCAATTGTTTTCTCCAGTTCGAAAAGCTTCGTCACTACAACGCTGAAGTCTTTGCATACGAAGAGCTTATAGACCAATACAGAAACTCGAATTGTATGAAAGAGGCGATAAAATAACTTTTCTTTAGAACTAAGAACATACACCGCACGTTAAAATAACTTACCATCAACTTCCACTGAAGATACGAGCAATAACAATAACGGAAGGAACATTAAAATGTCATAACGTAAATCCACAAAGTGTGCGGCCATTTCCTCTCTCTAGCGTTTTACGGAGACTCTCACTTCATCGAACAAAATGGGAAGAAAAAAGGAAAAACGAATATCATATCACAATAACACTGTTAAACACATTGTTTTACTTGAACGCGGACCACATTAACACAGCAAACGGCATCACGCTCATTCTATGTTGATTCAAGTTAAGAGCGTATTATATTTTTCCTTACTATATCGCAATGCTAATGAAACAGTTCACACGCCAAGCAATATATTATATGGCCATGCAGCCGGCTCTTTTGAAATGTATATTCTTTTTTCTGGGCACACTCTTATCGGGAAATAAGTCTTTTATTTTGAGTGGCAGCTAAATAGGCACCAAAGTAAAAAGGGGGTGTTATAATCTTTATCAGAGTGTTAGTAAAGATTTAATATGAAACGCTCACTGTTCCTTTAGCTTTTTCTATGATAATTTTTCATTTTTCGACAGAAATTCTTTTTTTTTCTAAGGAAATTTTCAGATTTTCGAATTTTTTATTGATATTTACGGTCCATTCCACTAATTCGAAATTACCAAAAAAAAAATTAAATCAAATTTTCATCGTCACTATCACTTTTTCCCCTTAGTAACGGTTCGCCAATCAAAACAAAAACATTCGCCAAGTTGCGATCTCAAAATGTTCGAAATCCGTTCGCTATCGTTTTCCAGTTCGTACGTAATCACGAGCGCGATCCGACTGTACTCATGTATGCAATCCTATCTCCACGGCGGCCATCGCACAACTAAACTCCGCTTCGACGCCGAACCCCAAGAATCAAGCCATCTGTTGTATGGTGTGCGCGCTCTTTCTATAGCATCTACCTCCATCCAGAGTTGCCCGCGGGCCGGACAAAATAAAGAACAACTTGTTCCTGATTTATTTATACTTATTGTGTACTTAGATCAAGTCTGCGTATTAAAAAGTCGAGATATGGGATATTATGTTTATTATTTGTTATACACGTTTTGTTGCTTCTTCCACGTCGAGCTCCTTCGAATTTGTCGTTTTTTGGTCTTCCGGTTATCATGCAGGAGAATTTTGATTATTATCGAAGTTTGAACTCTTTCTCAGACGCTAAGAATGTAGGAGATTGTGTTTAAGTGCCTATTAACGTAATATTGTTTGAAGAAGGCTAACCGGAAGTAACAAAATCTTATATGTACTTTAGGATATGATTACTGCGTTTATCATTTCTTTTTATCTCATTATTTGTTGTTATTTCCGATTAAGTTAACAAAATCAGTTACATATTGTAACGAATTAGAAAAAGGATGATTTATTAAAATCTTGGAATAATTCCAATTGCTGAAGAATTTTCATCGATCTTTATTTAAATAAAGATTTTAAGAGTAATAACGAACACTGACAATGTTATTCTCCTGGTTTCCGTGTTGAAGCCGCGTCGTTATCGTAGTTTGTGCCGACGTTTTGTCCACTGCCTTATGGGACATCTTCGGGGGTGTTACTACACTGACGAGACTATTCGTTCCGGAGGACTTCATACAGGGATTATTTCGGGTCAGTGGAGGGCAAACGTCATGGATCAATAAACCGTAGCAATTACTAGGAGGTTTAATCTGTTAGGATTTTCAAGTATGATTTAAACTGTTGAGATGTCTGAAGATTTCTACAGATTTACGGATTTTTTTTCTACTAAAATAGTGAGGGTTGTGAGGGAAGATACATGTAAAGTTGAGTTGAATTTGTTGCCCAGGGTCTAGGCTATGCTCAGCCAGTACGGACCCGGTTACACGCAACACGCACGTACGACGCTCGTACTCAATAACACGAGTATTTCACCGATGTACACACTACCGCACGAACATGGAATCTGGTAGACACCAGGGGCTGATTGCGGTTTTCAATGAGAAAATAGTCTGATAGTTTGAAGTTGTACGTACTTGTACGAACACTTTGACTTGTGAGATAATAGGGGTTATTATTCGAACGCTTCCAATAAAGATATTGGCGACGACAGGAGACAGAGGAGTTCCCACAGCTGCGCCTGAAAGTTACTCGTCTTATTTATCATAAGACTGGAAATAGGGTGAGGAGCTTCAACCAAATCAGCCAAATCATCCGGTTCCTCATTTCCAATGACCAACCGGATTATCTGGTTAGAAATGCACTAAATCCGCAGTTAATGAGATAATTTTTTATATTCTAATGAACTAACAGAAAACCGGTCAAAATAATTTCTAAAAATGTTAGAATAATGTAACGAATATAGTACATTTCGCTCTATGTAATCTCAAATTTTTCTAATCGACTACGTTTTCCTATTTTGGCCAATAGTTTCCTTAAACGATCTATACTTTCAATTTCTTTATGGTAACGGTCCAAATGAAGTTACAAGCTTTTTAAAGCTTGTCATAGCCTCTCTCGTCGTAAAGCACCCCTTCGTCGGACAGACGAGCTACCAACTGCATAACAGACTTATTCTTATAGATTTTGTTAGTACCTTGGGTCAATCCATAAAAAACACTCAAGTTTTTAGGTTAAATATCTCACTGTAGGCAGTGAGATTTAACCTAATTTCTATATTTACACAGCGAAGTGTCAGCAACTCTAATTTTGCTGCAATGTAACAACTAAAGACTTAAACTTAAAAAACTTTACTTCCTTCATGTTGCCACATTGTGTCCTTTTGCCTTTTATCTGGTTCTGTGTTTTTATTATTCGAACAATGTTTATTTGTTTGATGTTGCAAATTTGGGATTATTTCCCATACAACTTTCTTCGTGTTTATTTAATCTTATCTTTTGATGATTTATTACGCATTTCGTGAATGCATCCTGTAAACTACTTCATTTTATCTACAGGTAAGAGATTTCAAATCACCTCTAGGCTCTAATCGCCATATGAATCTCTTTGTTCGAATATCTGGAGATCTGCAGAGAATAGCTCATTCCTTATCAAGATATATTCATCTTGCCTTTTACCATAAAGAGCTTATACATATATGGAGTACGTTTGATACCCATTTCCAAATGCATATCATGCAAGACCGTCCATTAGTGGGGACTTACCAGTTAATTAACACGTCGTACATTAAAGTTTCAGCTGGAATACCGTCTTGACGAAGGTTACAGATGAGAATGTGTTTTACCTGATTATTTGGCGATATAATACAATATGTCTCAGAAAATACACTTTTAATTTTGTTTGCAAACAAAGTTATATAATTTGGAAAAGTGGCTTGAAATTAATAATTTTTTTGTGAGTACTAGAATGGCTAAGGTTAAACAATAAACCTTATGTAAATAATAGAAAAATAATTGTATTTAAAAATTATATAAATTACAATGGGTAAGACAAGCTAAAAAACAGATTACTTTCGTAAAGCTAGTAGCGTTTTAACGCGGTAGTCTAAGGTACTAGTTTATATTATTAAAATTACGCTGCACCTTGAATACTTTCCGCCTGCATTACGCTTTGTAAAATATTACCCAAAAAGTTTCAAATAAACTTATGTGCATAATCTTAAAAGTAGACACGTGGTCATAATTCCTTTGTTGGAAGCGTTGCAATTTATGATTGTGAATCAAGGATTGGTAATGCTAAGCATTTTAAAAATATTCGTGACTATGTTGTGACGGATTAGATTTGTTCAAGAAGTAAATATTTATGATACAAGAGCAACTGCAAGTACAATACGTTTTTTTAATGCGTGGCGACGGTCCAACGCGGTGTGTAAGTTTTTTAAAACCCATTCCTAACCTCAGGAGCCTTCCGAACACGCATCGCCTAACTCTGCCCAGTCAAGTGGTAAGCAGGCAGTTCAAATTTTTTAAATCGTTGCAATTCCTAAAAATGAAACCATACATGACAAACTTTCTTGGTTATGTCATTTGTGTGCTCAGAAAATACAGACTTATCATCAAATATTACTCGAGATCCTTTTTGTTAAAGCAACGTTCCATATTTGTGTTTCGAATGGTATAGTCAAATGTAATTTGAGCATTAATTCACCTGGTGTAAGTCAATCCATTTTGATATATTTAAACTTAATTTGTTGGCCGAGCACCATAAGTCTACACTTCATAGATCGTCGTGAAGCATTTTGTAAAGAATCTTCATGTCATCCGCAAAAAGTAGGCTTTTACACTGTATCGCGTCGACGATATCATTAATAAAAATTGCAAACAAAATCGGGCCCAGATTAGATCCTTGAATGACACTGTGTGCGGATAGATATTTTCAAGATATTCAGGAGGCAAAGAGGAACTTATCATTGTATCACTGTTATCAAGGACTTGAATACCGTTGTTTATATTAGATCTGTAAAGAAATTTCGAAGATTAGTAGTTAGCTTTATGAAGATAATTGCTAAAATCACGGAAACCTAGTGTAAGAACCTTTTATTTTTATGTATTTTCTTTAGCAAATTAGTCCATCAAATAACGCAAAATTGCACTTCCTTATAAATTGCAGAGTTTAGACCTAGCTGGACCTTTTTGGATGGTTTGAGGCTAACATTCATAACAGATCTCAGGTTGTGTACATGAATGGGTGGTTATCTGGTCCTTATATTTCTATCTCAGGCATTGTACAAGGTTTTAGAAAGTCCTACCTAAAGAACTAATTTTTTTACTTCAAAATTTACAACGCTTCAGTTAAATAGAAATCAACGATTACCTTTTCCAGAAGTCATGTTTTGATCGCTTTTCCGTACATACTATTAGATAACTCGCAACTGAAGCAGGTGGATCACATAAAAGACCTACGAGTTGCAATTGATAGTAAGTTTATGTTTGAAGTTCACATTAGAGAGAGATTAAGAGCAAGACTCCTCCCGAGGTTTGTAATGAGACTTACCGCTAATTTTAGAATAAAAAATACCTACCTTGAAATCTACTATGCATTTGTTGTGATGTAAAGTTACTACATGGTTTAACTCATAATTATATTGATGATCCTATTTTTCAAACAATGGAATATCAATAACTTGATAATAATTGACGTGCATTACACCAAAGTGTCGCGCAATAAAGAAATTTGAAAGATTAGCGATAAGAATCACAATTTTTCCATAATATGTTCTACAATAAGTAGTAATTTTCTGTGGCTATAAACATGCTTTCATAACATAATACATCTGCATAACTCTATTTGTATATTCAGCGACCATAGAATTTGCCTTGTTATAATAAAATATGCGAATTCTTCATTATTCTTGGCGGAAAAGCAGCTGTAAACGAGTAACATACGTTCATACGATACCTAACGCTTAGCAAGAATGATAAAATCTCAAGACATCCGGTCGAAACGTAAGTGCAAACATCTGCAACCTGAATTTTGCATGCGTGAAAGTAATTATACGTTTTAGCGGCATGTGTAATACATTAAATAGAATCGACATGCTTAGCGTACTTCGATTTTACAATGAAAAATTCTTGCGGTGGTTATGCGTTCATGCCCTTTTGCATGTTTTCTGATGGGAAGCGTATGATTTGGAATTCGTGCAGTTGCATTTGTTCGCACATTTCAATAATAGTTTAAATGCAATTCTCGTAAATAGGGTACTGCAGATCGTGGAGGATTCGGAATATTGGATTAAGCGTTGTAACTTTCGACGTTGGCTAGATTGATAATTTCGTATCCGTCGTTTTACGATTGCAATTACATAATTTTTTCAAACGACTAGAAGAGCTGATGTATGTGGTGTGAGCAGTATGTACACTGCCGTTCAGAGAAGTTCGGTCGGTTGGTAAAAAACATGAAAAGGTTACAGAAACAAACGAAACTAAAAACAAAATGCAATTTTATTGTATGTACAGGTAAAAGAGACAAAAATAAATAAATAAAAAGTTATTCTGGCCTAATATAACATACTGAACATTATTTTTTTTTTCATCGAAAAAACCTCCTTTGCTGTTAATCACCGCTCGAACTATTCTAGGCATTCTTTCGATAAGTTTTGTTAAAATGGATTGTGGAATATTAATCCATTCATGTTGCAGAATATTCCGTAAATGTTCTTGTGAAGTTGGGCATATTTTTCGGATCCTCCTGTCCAGTTCATCCCACAACAACTCTATCGGGTTCAAATCTGGGCTTTGTGGGGGCCATGTCATTACTTTCAGGATGTGCTGTTCTTCTTGCTCCTTTAGATAGTTCTTACACATTAACGCAGTGTTTTTTGGGTCGTTGTCATGCATGAATGTAAAGTTACGGCCTATTATACGCAAGCCTGATGGCACTGCATGATTCTGGAGTATTGCAAAATAATTGTCCTTCCTCATTACACCCTGCACTCTGCATAAATCTCCCGTCCCAGCAAAGGAGAAACATCCCCACACTAACACAGAGCTACGCCCTTGCTTCACTGTAGGCACAATGCAGTTCGGGATCACTTTTCGGTTTTAGATCTTCGGACATAAACTCGTCGATTTTGCCGAAAAACCTCAAACTTTGACTCGTCACTCCAAAGCACGTGTTTCCAATCATCTAGCGACCAATCTAGATGAGAACGGGCCCACTGTAGCCGTTTTGCTCTGCTGCCCCGACGTAATAAGGGTTTTCGGATGGCAATGCGTCCATGAAGGTCCGCTTGTTGAAGTCGACGTTTTATCGTACTCGCCGAAACTTGTTCTTCACGGCCGCGATTGACTTCGGCTGCTATTTGTGACGCTGTTAATTTTCTATTGCGTTTGCTTAATAATACAATCTTCAGCTTTTGTTGTTTTCTTAGATGCTCCAGGACGAACACGATTTTCTATAGTTCCAGTTGTCCGATATCGCTTTATGATGTCATTTATTGTTGAACTTCTCATATTTATTTTTTCAGCAATTTGTCGCCCCGAATATCTTTCTTCAAATAGCGTAATAATGCGTGAACGTTTTTCTACACTGGTAGGCTTGCCACGTGCCATTTTGAAGTAAATTTTCTTAAAACTTTCGCGCAAAAAAGACAGATACACACCAACACACGTTTAACAGTAAAATGAAGCAAATTTATATCTTTACGCCTGTGATAAATAAACAAGAGTGATACTGTGGTATATTTCCTAAATGTATTGTTCGTTAATAATCCCCAAACGACCCGTTTCAAAAGATCGGTACTACCGAGAAATTCTTGGAATGATAATAAAAGGGACTTTATTGTGGTCGTCGCAATATTTCTACTTTGCATAATAATTTATGTCTTTAACCCCTTACAAAAGAGTGTATGCTTAATATTTTTCTAATTTTATGTATTAATAATTGTATACAGTGTGATATAATAGATATATATATAATAGACTAGCAATTTCTTCCTAACCACCACACGTGACCAGAATTTCGAGATACAAGTAGAACTCTTGCGATAAACACCTCGAAATTGGAGTTACAACCAAACACCAGTTATTTCGATAACAATTCGACTCAAGGTTGAAAATTAGCAACAAACATTAAAGTTAGGCAGGAACTGCTCAGTTGTCACTCTTTATACAGACCGCATGGGAAATTAGAATGTTTATCTTACTTACTGATTCGCGGAAATTGTAGGAATCAGGTCAATCTTTTGCAATCCGATCAGTTAATCGGGCAATTCAGCATCGTAGAGGGGGACGGTCCTAACTAACTCCATTTCTATTTGTGCTACCATGGATTCCACGAAATCTTAGCTGTCGTAAGTACTCTCCCAGAGTGTACACGGATGTTGGTCAATCGTAGGTATTTGAAAATGATCACGTAGACGATCACTTTTCACAAACCTAGGGGCCTGAGCGATAAGTCTCAGAGCTTTACTTTGTAAGACTTCGAGCTTCTATATACGTGTAACCTGGCAGCTGTCACATAGCGCTCCGTATGTTAATATCGGCCTTAGACAAGATTTGCATAGCAGAAGCTTGGTTGAAAGATCCAATAGGTTGTCGCTACGTAGGAGCGCCATTAGTAGATTTCGAGCCTCCTGGATTTATTTTTGATCCTCTCGATGTCAAGAATTTCCGATCGTGCCCCAACTCGAAGACAGGTATTCGTCCCCAGGCTCCAAGGGGAACAAATTTGAATTTCGTCTCCTTGCAGATAAGAAAGTAAATAGTTACCTCAGAGGCTGGTGTATCTACAACCCCAAGCAGCGAGTTGTGATCACGCCCCACAATGACCGCAACATTTCTCGTGGTTTGAAGGTGTTAGACTATTAAAAGTAGTTTAGTTATAATTTTTAGTAATGGTACATGCTGGCTTTGGTGTACTACCAAGTTTACAACATTTTCCAATATATGTTCTTCCATATATCGATCGATTCAGTTCCCCAAGAAATATCGTGTTTAGATGAATGTAAAGTAGTAATGCCGGGCATCAATAAATTAGTCTGCTCGATTCAATTTCAAGTTGCATGACTCATGATCGTTGTAGCAGAGCTTTTGGATCCATACTATTAAAGCTCGAATAAATGATAACTAAAATTCCCCACTTTCCGTGAGCTTCACGAAATTAGCAGAGACTAGACAGACTCGTGTTCTGTCGACTTTCGGGAAAACCAGTACGCAACACGAACCCGCCCTCATGAGTAAGCCTGCAGTAACGAGTTGCGCTTCGGGAAATTAGCAGATACTAGACAGACTCGTGTTTATTCGTCTCATGGGAACTTTAATGATAACATAAACTTAATATTTTAAAAAGCTTTTTATATTTCCCTTCCGAATTAAAATTATTAGTTACGATTTATTATCTACAAAACCTTTTAGAATTACAGCACATCTTCAAGCTCATAACGAGTTTAATGCATCTCCTATAAAGGAGATCTCAAGTATAGTATTGTACAGATTATTAGCAAATATTAATCAAATTTATCTTGAATACGTTCTACATAGAATCTCTGCAATATACTAATTGTACTGCACTGTTTTATCGTGATCCTTTCTATTATCATCCGCATAATAATGCTGCGAAATATTCAAATGAAGTTATCAAACGCACAACGAAATTTCAGACGAGCATTGTTTTAGCGTTTCATCTAACCAAGTCTGGCTACGAGGCGTAGACAAAGGGGCCATTAGTATCTGATTCTATGTTGAGGGGACTAGCAACGTTTGTTGTCGTTGTTCCTTTCGCTCCTACTTCTTTTTCTTCAATTATGTATATGTATTATATGCCCGCTGTATACGTATATTGTATACATACAGAACCACAAAATGCCTCCGGGGTCGAACCGAATAAAGGACAGAGGCTTTGCTTGATTTATTTGTTCTGCATTGTATACAGCAGATTAAGACGATCTATTAAAAAGTCAAGATACTGATATTTGTAAATCCGTTATTCTGTATAAATATACAATATATTTATACATGTCTACACACGTAGCGTGTTTCGTATAACAGCGGACGGCTGTTGACTTGAAAATCACTGCATTGACATCTGCCTCTTTTTGCCTGTTTGTAATTGAAACGTATGAAAGAGAGGGATTAAGTTTCGAAGTACTCTTTTGATGTATTACGTTACGAATACGCGTACAGGGATCTAGCAAACATAGACGCATAGACCGGTATGAATTACTCATGTAACCCGGTAGTCTAATTTTTCTACAAGTATTTGCTTTTAATTTAATCGGTTATGTAAATCGGTGATATCGTAAAGGTAAACAAATTTCTGTTAGGTAAATATGTAATTGGCTACTACCGTAGTATTCATTGATTATTATTAGCTGATATTTGCAGTGTATTACAATGAACAATTCAAGAAAGCTTTCATTGAAAAGAAAATGTGCTACTAACAAAATGCAAAATTTAAACAACAATTTTTCTCGGTAAGAGCAGGATGATTCGGGATTTTTGTAAAATAGCCAGAAAAACATATCGCACAACACAAATATTGAGTTGTTTAGAGCATAGAGAGAGTTTTTAGGTTGCTGGGATTTATATTTTTAATCTAAGGAATGGTTTTGACCTGATAGATCGTGATGTTCTTTGGAGGAACTTGAGTTATTATCCAGTTCTGGAGATAGCTAACAAGTTGATAGAGTCGCACATTACTAATCGATGGTGTCTTATTGAATTCTTTCAGTGAAAACTTTAATCTTTATCAATGACTTAGCGAATCATATCGCTTATTCTATACGTTGATACTGATGGTGCTTCATTACCAAAAGTCGAACAAGGCATTGTTATTGTATTAGCTCTTTATTAGATTATAAAAAAGATCCAATTTGAATCATCACGTGAAACAATTTTTACACGAAACTGCTTTTTTAAACGGCCATTGTAAACAATCTACTCGCCCGACTATGTTAATAACAAATGTCAAACAGTACGAAAGCGGAAATGTAATAAAAACTGAAGGCTCTACGCATTTGTACGTAACATACGAGCCACGTCTAATTTTGTGGAGAGTTGTATTTTCTAGGCTTACAACAAACATCCTTGCCGCCTGTGTTGAGCATAACAGTTATAACTAAAATAATTATAGTTTATACTCGTATACCGTTAAATTTTAAAATGTTAAAGTGCGACGACTTTAAATAAGAACAAATGCAGTCTTGTTAGTTTGATACATTTCTTGGCATTCTACTTTGTTTGTATTTTATGAAAACTACGTACGTTGCAGTTAAAATAAAGTGCATCTATATTGCACTACTAAGCATTATTACTTTTATGTAAATTTAATCATGTTTCCCAGGAAAGGCATTAAAGAATTCGGGAAATAAGGAGGATAAAAGGAAAAAGATGGTTGGCATAATATAAATATGACTAAGTGGTTGCAAATAAGGCAATAAAGATGCAAAATGAGACAGAATTAGCAAAGAAAGGGAAATACATACATACGTGCTTTAGTAACCCTGTAAATACATATAGCTACTTATTTAAGAAAGTACTTTGATGTCTTCGACAATTACTTGTATTAACTTCTGCTATCTTCCGTATTCTACACGATTCTATATGTAATGTTTTCCAAAGAAGACCCTCATTTACAGGTGTTAATATCTAATTTACATAGCTTTTCGCTATTGTTGTCTATCTGTTCGTCAAAGTGACAAGACACAACAAATAGCAGGTAAGAATCCCTTGCTCTTGAGGGATTGTAAGCACGAAGGCAAATACATTGTAGTGTATTAATGTAGTTGGGCGTTAGAACTGTAGGTAGTAAACTTTTTAATTTATTTTCTCCTTCATTTGACGCTAAAAAGACAGATTTAATCCATCATTTAATATTGTGTAATAAAAAAATGTAAAAATTATTTTTTAATTGCTTTAAGAACTTTTGCATAATTATCAAATTGTTTACAAAAAAGATTTACGAAAGCTGATTGTTTCACAGTTTTTCAGTTGTCTGTGGCACTTGTTGGCGGAACTTTATTTTTCTGGACAACAATGACGTCAATCTGTTCTCCCAATACTATTCTTGAACCTCTACATATGTAGTTCATATAGCATCATCTATAAAGTGAAAAAAATTTTTCTCCAGTTGTATCAATAAGAAGTGTGAAACTAATTCAAAAATTTTGTTGTACTCTTCTTTCACAATAAAACATGATCTTCAATGGTTCATAAATAACATCTTTCCTGCTTTTAGGTCTATGAAGATGTAAGGCTGTCCTATTTATCATAAGATACTTCTTCAGTTAGTTGCCTAAATTGATTTTTGAAGCTATGTATAAGGTTTCATTTTATAGAGACTATTATTGAACTGTCTACGCTAGGGCGTTGCAGTTCCACCGCCATGGGTGTATAATACAGATTTTGTCGTTTTCTGGAGTAATTCAAAAGTGGTAATAAACAACTAACACACGCCGTAGCTACAAGCATTAAAAAACAGCGGTTCGAGCTTCTTCGACTCCCATCGGTGTGCGGCAATGCAGGTTAGCCAGTGTTATCCCAACAGATGCCAGGGAAAATTTCAAGAAACATCTATTAGTAAACAAAAAAGCTCCAATTGCGCCTGAACGCTTCCCATTTGGCACAACCAACACAAAAGGAAGTTCTGTGTATGAATTGTCACTGCTATACGACTGAAAACTGACTAAGTAGTTACAAATAATTTAACGCTTATAGCTATGCTATGTGCTAATTTATTGCATTTTATAGGTGTAAAAGTATTTTCACCTTTACATGTGAATTTCTGCAATTTGCTTATGTTACTCACAGGCGTAGTCCTTGGAAGAAAAACGGGAAGCTTTTGTATGAAATCGGGAATTCGACACAAAATATCTTAATGCCTAATTCTGCGCATTCAATTAATCAAGGTAAATTGCGCATTTTTACTAACCTAAAATTTGAAGCCCACCGTTTATCCACCAAAATTTCCATTCCACACCTTCAAAATGTGATGCAATTGCATTTTTGCTGCGCTAAGGGAATTAAAAAAGATATCAAATTCAATATTTGAATACAAAAGCATGAATAAACAGTTATATTTATCTACATCCGTACGATTTATTGTTTTATTATCATTGGAAGGATAATCCACTTGAAGATAAGCTCAATTTTATTATATCTACCAACGTGTACGGATGAATAATAAAATTTGTCAAATGAAAAAGAAGCATTCAATTATTGCTTTGGTAATACAGAAGTAAACGAAATTTATTCAGTATTCTTTTTATGTATCTAAAAATTAAAAGCATTAAACAGTACGCGTTAGTCACTGAAGTATCAGTGAAATTACGCAATTGGCTGTGAAAGTATTCATGAATATGTGCTGGTATATATAAAATTGGTCCATACATTTTTGGGAGTGATTTATATACGGGTATACGTAGTCACTTCGGTGACCTATTTTTAGCGTTAGATAGATCGTATTGCCTTGTTTCAATCTATCAACGCCTGCCTTATTTCTCCTTCTTAATCTTCCGAAAAGTTTTTATTAGACGAAGTTTTCGTAACAGAATAACTATAAGAGAAAATTTAATACAATTAACTGTGAGTTATTGACATTATAATTAAAATATTCCATAGTTCACTTTAAGTTATTTATCAGCGATGTGTGTAAAGTTAACAAAGCATTTTTCTTTCATTTTTCGCATTCTTAATTTATTACAACTTACGTATCCTCTTCGAAGATAAAAGGGCATAAAATATGTGGTTATAGACTTTACCGCTTGCATTGTATCCCAAACATTTAATCATGATTGTGTCAAAAGTCCACATAAACAGCCATATTATTGTTATTCGAAGCGATTATCGCTCACAGAAGTACGTACAATTATTGATAAAGCGATGACTAAGGAAACATAAAAACAACATTGTCTGTATATCGATATACCATTAGTATTAGTATCTATTGGACCCAATATATTCGATAAACGAACTTATTTATTATTTGAGCTTACCTATAACCAATACATTAAGAGATAGAATTGGAATTTCTATTAATTTAATGCGGTTGTGATGATAAACATAACTAATAACGATAATGCTTATAGTAAGATATATGTTTTGGGCGTTTGAAGTTTTCGGAAACGGACGGAAAATCGACACCGCTACGCTTTTCGTCGATTATCTCGTCAGAGATGCATCTGCGGTATGCGAAGTTGGCACGCGTTCGATAGAGAATTGACCGGCGGATCAATTGCCACTAAGCAGAAGCTACTAGTTCTTCGTTTTGGCGGGTTTCTTGAGCTTCAAAGTTGAAACAAGGAATTTTCATTTTTCAACTTTGAGACGCCGTAGCGTCCGAACGGCAAGAGCTAGGGAGTTGAGATTTCCGCACCTTAAAGCGCCCGTCGAGACCTTTCGAACGAACCCGAACGTATCCTAGTAGCTCGTCTGGTTGACGAGATCTAGACAAGCCGTGAAAATTTGAACCCAAAGTGATGGAATTTCTGAAAAGCAAAAAAAAGTTCGGAATTCCGCCGATCTAACGGCGCTAATCGATGGCCCTATGGCCGTATATGTTCCGCAAAAAATGTCAGCCCGCTACCTCTAATGGCTTAGGAGATTTGGGCGTTTGAAGATTTCCGTCCCTCAAAGCGCCCGTCGAAACATTTCGAATGAGCCCGGACTATTGCTCGTACCTCGTCCGGTTGCCGAGATCTAGACAAACCGTATAAACTTGAACCCAAAGTGATGGAATTTTTGAAAGGCAAAAA